>OZ012740.1:72234438-72801938 GCA_963859935.3 Lathyrus sativus | reverse complement strand
TAAGGCAATAACATTCCTACTATTGTTCACCCTCCGGGCGGAGGTGCTCCTGGTGGAGCTCATATAGGTGGTGCTAGTGGAAGTGTATGTGCATTGCATGGTGTTGCGGTGAGAATCGTGATACCAAGCTATTGATTAACTTGAATATTTAATTCTTAAATTCACAACCGGACTTTAATTTATCCAAAGTAAAGGTCTAAAGAAAGAAAAACCCTTTTCGCGATGTAACAACAATGCTAAGAGATTCGGGGATCGGGGGTTGGTTATGCATAGGGTAGGTATTTCACATCCTAAACATCTGTAGTACTCTACAGGAACCTTTTGTTTGTTTGCATGCTAAGTTTGCTAAATGTTTGCTATGGATTGCGATTGGGTAAAAGGTGTAGGTTAAGACCTAAGGATAGTTTCTAAGCTTGCTCGCAAAGACGTCGCGTCCTCTGCCTACGTATCCTAACTAGGATAGAATCAGAGCAATCGTAGTTCACCTCACTAGGGTTGAAGAACACTTGATTATGATCAATGTTCAAAGGGAAACAAACATAACAATGTTCGTATAGAGTTTAACAAAACTCTCTAAATATAATGTTATAACACTCGAGAGGGGAATAAGTAATCATTTCCATGATTCTTACATAGAGTTTACAAACTCTATCCTAGGGTTCTAGTTGAAGAAACACTCCTAGTAAATGTGGGTTTTTTAGACTTAAAGCAAAGTCTAATGGCTTAATAATAAGGTTTAAGATGACTTCACAAAGTTAAGGGAGAGGGTAATGAACTATCCATGACACAAGGGTCAATGGAGAGACTTTTCCTTTGGAAGGAGAAAAGGGGGCGACTTGGATGAGAACTAAAGAGTTCCATCACTTGGGAGAGAAATACTTTAATAAAGCAATAAACATTAAGCAAAAAGAATATAAAGGATATGGTTACAACCAAGCAAGCATGCATATCACAATAGGCAAAGATTAAATTAAAACAATTGGTTACAACCAAGAATGACACATCTTTAAAAAGATAAAGGTAAAAACCCAAGGGATACATATTAACAAATATGGAAACAACAATCATACAAATAAGTCACAACTTAAGATAATCATGTTATAAGCTCAAATGTAACAACACTAGGCATTGATGACAATCAAATACGTAAAGAATGTTCACAACGGTTAAGTTAAAGATTTTAGGAAGAGAGCAACAAATTTATGGTAACCACTAACAAGGAGTGAAGTCTAAACATGTTAACAAACACAAAGAATTCAAATACCAATAAATCTTACAAGGCAAACCGAGCATGGTATAAAGAAAATTCAATCATGACACAAGGTAATGACCTAAAAACTAAACCGACTTCTAAGTAGGCTAAAGGCATTGTAAATACAAACAAATTGGGATTTTATTCCATTAAATGAAATTTGACATTAAAATGAACAAGTTGCAAAAAGAACGGATTAAAAAAGATAAAGCATGAGAAAGTTATGTTTCATTGAAATTTAAGAAAATAAAATAAATGAAGTGAGTGAGCAAAAAAAAGAAATGTCAAGGGAGGGAGTTGAACCCAGGCCCTCTTGGTTCACAAACTCAACACAAACCACCTGGCCACAGCGTGCGCATGTGAATAGGGTGGAAAGAGAGAAGAAAATGAAATAAAACAAGCCAAATGAAATAAAAACAAAAGAGTTGATCTCCCATGGATCGAACTCAGGTCAGGCAGGTAAAGGGGGATAAGGCGCGCAAGTTTCTACCACTGGGGTGGCTATACATCCAAGTATTTAGCCACCCCCATAAATAGATAAACCTATCTATGGTTGAAATCCTGGGCCCAAAAACAAGCCAACAAAACCAAATGCGTGAAGGATCCGAACTTGATCAAAACAACTCCAAATTTAACAAAATTTAAACCTAACATGATTGTTTTTAAACAAGGATGATGATGGTAACAACCAATTTGTGAAATGATGCTCCTAATGAAAAACACGATTGGAAATGCAATTTGGAAAATTGAGTTGCATAAAGGAAAACCAAGTCAGTTCTGAGTACATACACATCAAAGAGATATTGCACACAAATCATAGACATGATAACAGATAGATTACACACTTAGGGCTCAGTCATAGATCAACACATTTGGAAATGGTTCATGGATCAACCATAGCATGAAAGAGAAGGCAAGTTGTCAAGGATGCAGATGGAAAGTGTTCAGTTCATACATATACATGGCCTACCAATTCTGAACATGTTCATGATGCTCTTAATGTTTACAAACCAAAACATGAATGCCTCAGGCAAAAGAAGAAAAGTATGATGGCAACATATTGGCTAGTGAGTGAACTTTGTGAAAAAAATGGACTTGTGCTCTTAAACAACAAAATCAAATGATTTCAAAACAAGACCAAGTTGTTAAAATCTTAAACAGACAAAAGTTACAAACATGTACATACGTGGCTGGTTTTAAATGGTATTGGGAAAAGTCAAGGATGATGAAAACATTAGGCAAGCAGCAGGCCAGGGCTAAAGTATCCCTGCTGTCCAGATTTCAACCAAACATGGATGCATACAAAACTAGATCAGAACAGAACAATTAAAGTCATGTAATCTCAACCTAAACTATTTAAAATGCAATGAGTTGACAAGATGATAACAATCACAATGCCAAGACCAAACAGAACTATCATGCCACATGCTATGTGAAGTTGAAAAATGCAATTTGAAAGTCATGTCATGAAATAAACACAAACAGGTTGCACAAACCTTACACACAAACCATAAACATATTATTAAGTGTTTCCACACTTAAAGATTTATCACAAACCAAACAAAAATGAAAGTGGTATGCTAGGGGCTCACTTAAGCATGAAAATGCATAATTGAAGATATGACAAGAATGGAACAAGTATAGACCAAACAAACACCATACACAAGTTTCAAACATGTCCATGAATGATTCTAACACTTAAGGATGGATATCTAAAACACACAATCAAATTTGGTTACAAGCTGCAAGTGTGGCACATGGTAAGTAGGGCTGTCATGACAGGAAGACACAAATTGGCAAAGCATTCATGAATGGGGCCTGGTTCATACACATACAAACCCTAAACATACTATCTAAAGGTCTAAAGTTCATGAACTAACCTAAACAATTCAAACAGAAAAAAGTGTGATGTGCTGCAGCTGTGGAATTGTGAAAAAGCTGTTAAATGCAAGATGATGAGGCAAGGGCAAATTGAATGGTCAAAACCAGGTAGCAAGGTCATACACATATCACAAACATGATAACAAATGAAATCAAACTCATACACCAACCAAAAAGTGCTTCAAACCCAAAAGGCTTGTTGTGTGTGTAGTGGTGATTTTTCAAAACAGTTTTGGCAGCAGAGGAAGAAATGCAAGCTTGTGAGTGGTCTTATATTATGAAAACAACACATACACATCATAAACATGAAGGTAAATGAGATCACCTAAAAAAAAGGCATACTATAAACAAGGCAGAAATTGGTATGGTGATGGATATAAAAGTAGCTGTTTTGAAACAAAAAGGTGATGTAGCAAGATATTCTTCAAACAATGAGATTCATGCTAAAATGATGACACACACACACACACACACACCACATATATGCTAACAGATGAGACCATACCTAGAATTCAGGCACATGTCAAACAGAATAGAAATTGGTATAGTTCATGGCAACTTTAGCTTGAAAATGCAATTTGAGAGGGAAATGAGAAAACAAGTGGACATAGGTCATACAATCATCACACACACATCACCATCATGAAAATGAAAGAGATCGTACTTAAAGTTCAAGCACATTTCCAACAGAAAAGAAATTTGGTATGTTGATGCTCATGAAATGCAAAACAAGCTCAATTATGCAGCAGGATGGTTTATGGCAGTTTGAGACAAATAGGCATCACATACAAACTTCAAACATGTAGAATGATGATTCTAGGCACATGGATCAAACATAAATAAGTTGAAACAGAATATGGACATTGTTGGCAACATAAAGCTTTGAAAATGCAAATTTTGAAAATGAAAAGCTGTCTTGAAAAAGTAGGGCCAGTTTGAACATACAAATGCCACACACAACCTCTAAATATGTTAATAAGTGATTCTACAACTTAATATCAAACACCAACTGCTCAACACAAGAAATGATATGTTGGTTCAAACATTTGACAGCAAAACAACAATAAACCTCACAGCTGGCCTTATTAACTAAATCTCATGTTTTTCATCATTTCAACAAGTTTCAAACAATACAAGGCAAACAAGATCATCCAAGCACAAACCAACAGTTTCAACACTTGAGACACAACATTGCAGGCATATATCATTTTGACACAAAACTCATGACAATGGTATATCAAATGTAGAAAATATCACAAGAAGCCAAATTAGATTCAAACATGACCTAAGGGCAGGGGAAACTCATGAAACAACTAACAAGTTATTCAAACATCACAAGTAAACCAGGGCTGACAGATTTATATCAAGCATACCAACATCTCATATTAAAACCTCTAAATGTGCTCTTGTAGACAAAATTCTCACAACAAGTTGTAAACCACATACAAATCTCATCATTGGCAACATATCAACAACACATCACTCATGAATAATGTACTTTAACAAAAGCAATATCATAGCCACAAAACATAAGCTCTTGACAAAGAGTAAAAAATGGGACAGCATGACTATGGTTTTTCACAACAAGAACTTCAAAATTGCAAAAAATGACAATGTATGTATAATGAAGAAGTTGAGCATTACATACCTCTTGTGGACCTTCTTGAGCAAGCTAGAAAGCAAAGAAACCCAGAGATCTTCTTCCTTGGCAAAGATTTGGAGCTTTCTTCCTCTTGAAGCAATAAGCAATCCTTTAAGACAGTTTGAGTTATGAACTTCCCAACTGGTTTTTAAGACTTTGGACAGTTGAAATATGATATATGAGGTGTTGGGAGTGTTGAGGTGTTAGGAAAGGCCTTAAGTAGAGACTTGGCTTCCAAAGTGCATAAAAGTCAACATATAAAGGTATGAAGGTTGACTTTTAGATTGATGAGTTTTTTTATGAAAGTAATGGTGGGAACAGTTTCAAATGGCCATTTTAAGGGTGTATAGATGGTCTTTGAAGTGTTTTGATGTTTGGAAAAAGAACTAGCATGAAAAGTGGAAATTGGTGTTTTTTGTGATTTTTTAGAACTCAAGCAATTTCAAGCAAGGATAGGAATGAGAGAGCTATGAGTTTCTTGTGTGTTCTTAATAGCTCTGGTGTGTTTTGTAACATAGAGAGAGGTCTCTATTTATAGAGAGAATGAAGGTGAGGGCAGATTTGGATTTTGCCACATTTTGGAGGGAGATTTTGAATGAGATCTTGCCAAGATCAAGGGGCAGCTCTATACATCAGTCTTTTGGGCATATGCTGAGCAAAACATTAAATGAGATGGGAGGGATGAGATGACTGAAGTGAAGCTAGGAGGGTTAGGGGACTGCAGCTGCACCACTCTTTGAAAAAAGTTTATCTTTCATAGTCTTTTAAATGATTATTTTATTGGCCACTTGCTCCAAGTTGCAACAGCCCTCCAATACTTCCTTTCTTCTGGTTTTTGCTTCATCTAGGCATCTCATTATCAGAATAGAACATGATCCAATGGTTGAGGGTGGCCCAAGTTGCTGAAATTTGAAATTTGGAAAAAGTTGAAGTGGTGACTTCAAGTGTGGCAGCCCCGACTTCCATGATCCATAACTCTCTGCTCACAAACGCTATTGAGAAGTTCTACCACATTTTAGAAAGCCCTTAAGTAGCTTTACAACTTTCATGTTTTTGAGATTTTCAAATTCTAGATGGAACTAGGTTGAAAAACCCCTCCAAGTTGCTGAAAAATCATACTTAAAAGGCCAAATAACTTAGAAATTTTCTAAGTTATTTCCCTTCTTGAAATGAATTTGGTCATAACTCCATATCTATGCATTTTTTGATCATGGACCACTTTGGGACTTTTGTAGGACTTGTCATGATCTTTCCAATGAGCTTCGAACCACTCCATTTGGATGTGTGGTTGAAGAGTTATCGTCTTGCCCCTTTCAAAACCCTAATTCCCGACTTTTGCTATTACTTCCTAACCCTTGATCCAATGGTCATGAAATTTTATGGGAAGGTGTAATATGACATAAGGAACATTTTTGATTCACATCTTGAGATCAAATTCCTTATGGTTGAAGAGTTGACTTTTCAGTCAACCGTACGATCAATCGATGACTATCGGACCGTCCGTTCATGTTCCGGATATTCTGGGGACTTGAAAATCTTTGGATAGACTTTACTAAGCCATAGGAACTTAATGGACCATGATCCCACCATTGGAACACCTTTTAAATCAAAAGTCAAACTACGGTTGACTTTTCCTGATCGAAAACCCTAATCAGGTATCCTGAACTGCACTGTTCTCGATTCTTGGGTGACAACCTCAAATTGGATTCATACTTGACCCAATGTAGTATCCTTAATATTGTTTATAGTTGAATAAATCCAACACATTGATCGATCAAATCATCGAAGCCTCGATTTTTGACGGTACGGAACCCTGATTCATCTGCATCTTGACAAAGATAAACTTGAAATGGGTTAAGGTTAGTTAATCAAATGAATATGATCCTAAAATGATGATGAGGATCTAAGGGGTCAAAATTTGGGGTGCAACACATGGGGCTGCTAGTCCCCAATGGGAGGAAGACCATCAAGATGATGTCTTCTCTACCTGTGATATGGATGTCGGTCTTCCATCAGAAGATGACAAAAGGTTTAAGTTGATTGAATAGAAGATGAAGGCTTATGAGAATCAAAACTAATTAGGCCTTGACATGTCAGACATTGGTTTGGTCCCAGGGGTAAGAATCCCTCCAAAGTTTAAAGTGTCGGACTTTGACAAATATAAGGGAACTACTTGTCCTAAAATTCATATCCGTGCATACTTCAGGAAAATGTCTGCATATTATGATGATGAGAAACTCTTAATGCACTTCTTTCAAGATAGTTTGGCAGGACCGTCGTTGGAGTGGTACATGGGGCTTGAGATAACTCATGTTAAAAGCTAGAGAGATCTTGCGGAAGCCTTTGTTTGTCATTACCAATACAATAGTGACTTGGCACCAAACAGGGTGCAGCTATAGAATTTTTCTCAGAGGAATAATGAAAGTTTTAAAGAGTACGCCCAGAGATGGCGTGAGTTGGCTGCGAGGGTTCAACCTACAATGATGGAGAGGGGACTGATAGATATGTTTATGGATACGTTTCCTAGAACGTATTATGAGAAGTTGGTAGGTTGAATATTAGTGGGTTTTTCCGACATAGTGATGGTTAGTGAAAGAGTTGAGAGAGGTATTAAGACTAGAAAGATTCAAATCGGAAGTGGGTCCTCGTCTAGAGGAGTAAAAAAGTCGTACACAAGAAACTAGAAGAAGCGAAAAGGGGATTCTAATTATATCTCCTCTTATAGAGGTAAAGGCAGAGAACAACCACAATATAATCAGCAAGTTGCTACTGTAGCCATTCCGACTACACCCCAGCAACAAGCTAAATCTTCCCGTCGTTACCAGGATAAACAAGAATGGAAAATAGATAATTTGAAACCCCACATATTCCATACTCCCAGTTATTGTAGCATTTACTTCAGCTACAATTGATTCAGAAGAGGACTCTGGCTCCTCTTACTGGAGCTCCTCCACCCGGATATGATGCGAATGCTAGATGTGAATTCCATTCGATTGCTCCTGGTCGCAACATTGATAATTGTAAAGCTTTTAAGCATAAAGTCCATGATCTACTTGATACCAAAACTATGAGGGCCTCAATGTTAATTAGAATCCCATGCCGAACCATGGAGTAGCCAGAACGAATGCTATTATTGATGGGTAGAGGTTGAATCTAGTAACTGATATTGATAAATTGAAGACTCCTTTGAGTTTTATGAAAGATAGATTGTTGAAAGGGGGTGTTTTCCCAAGTTGTTCTGTTGATTATCAAAAATGTGAATTGAGGCCCGAGCGTTGTAGACTTTTAAAGAGTGGTATTCAAAAAATGATTCATGATGGTTATTTGCAGTTTGATAGAGTTGGTATGGAAAATGTAGAAGATGTTGATGACAAGGCTAGTGATGATGGGAACGATATCGCCACGATTTCAATCCCTTACAAGACTATTAATATTTTAACGCCAGAAAGGCCAGCGCCTGTAATTATCACTACGCCAGGACCAGTGTTGTATGAAAGTATCAAGGCCATCCCATGGAATTATGGGGATGAGGTTTTTTGCAATGAACAAAAACAAGAATCAACTGGTTTTCCGTATGTGGATTCTACGGTTGATAATATAGTTGTTGCATGAGGGATTACCCATAGTGGAAGAGTCTTTTCTCTGCTTGAAGTTAATGTTGACAAGACTGATAAAGGTAATGGGAAAGCAGTTGTTGAAGATATTGTGTCGCAACAGGCTGGTGGTGATAGTTCTTTTTCTAAAGACGCTAAGAGTTCATGAGATTAATCCGCAAGGGTGACTATAAAATTGTGGACCACTTGAGTCAAACTCCTTCAAAAATTTCCATTTTGTCTTTGTTGTTATTTTCTGAAGCACATCGCAATGCTCTGTTGAGGATTTTGAATTCAGCCTATGTACCATAAGAAATCTCTGTTAATTAGTTGGAAGGAGTGGTGGCACACGTTAATGCTAGAAATGGTTTGGGCTTCACTGATCTAGACTTGACCCCTGCTAAGATGAATCACAACCATGCCTTGTATATTTCTATGGAGTGTAGAGGATCCTTACTGTCACATGTACTGGTGGATACAGGATCTTCACTCAACGTGTTGCCAAAAAAGGCATTAATGAAGTTGGATACTTAAGGTTTAATTTGTACACCCATTGATCTTGTGGTATGAGCGTTCGATGGTTCTAAAAGATTTGTGTTTGGGGAGATGACGATGGCAATTCAGGTGGGACCTGGAACTTTTGATGCGATATTTTATATAATGGATATGCAACCGACGTATAGATGCCTGCTAGGCCGACCTTGGATACATGCTGCAGGGGCAGTAACATTGACTCTACATCAAAAGCTGAAGTATATGATGGAAGGGAAGGTAGTCACTGTTTGTGGGAAGGAGGATATAATGGTCAGTCATCTATCAACATTCAAGTATGCGAAAGTGGATGGGGAAATTTACAAAACTCTCTGTCAAGCCTTTGAAGCTATGAAAATTCACGAGAAGCCTCCTGTTGAGGTTAAAGGGTCAAAAGTTTCTATGTCTTCGATGTCTTTGTTCAAGGAAGCACGTTAAGTTGTCGAATCTGGTAACTTTCTGAGGTGGGGCAGGGTTTTAGATGTTCCTGTCAAGCAAGACAAATTTGGTCTAGGGTACAAGCCCTCCAGCTCATCATAAGACCCTCCGAAGTATAGAGGACCTGTCAAATTCACCAGCGGTGGAGTCATTTTTGACAAAATTCATACTATTGAGGATGACGAAGGGGGCAGTGATTGCAACATGGATGCTTGGATCCGTCCTTGTGTTCCCGGCTAGAGGTTATGCAATTGGACTGCTGAGGATGTCTTTCAGATCACCCATGACGAGTAATTCTCATTATTTTTTATTATGTTCAGTCTTACGTTCTGCCCAAGATGTAGCGACCCATTTGTAGAGCCTCTTTGTTTATTTGCACTATCATCATAAATAAAGGACGTTTTTCACATTCAAATATTTTGATCCCTATTTTTCCTCTTTTATTTTTACATTTATTAACAGAAAAATGGCAATGTGTTTGTGTTGTCTGTTGCATTTCATAATAAACATAAAACATCAATCATGCAGGTCCTTTATCTCAGATACCATCGATTCTGATTCTGATATGGCTCAATATGACTTTGATAATCCCATTTATCAAGCTAAAGAAGAGACTCATCAAGATTGCGAACTGCTTGAGGAGCTAGCTAGATTTCTAAAGCAAGAGGAAATGGTCATTTTGCCTCATCAGAAGGATATTAAAGTCATCAATTTAGGTACCGATGACGATAAGAAAGAGGCCAGAATTATGGTTGCTTTGGAAGACAATATCAAGAGAAGATTGGTTAAATGCACCGTGAGTATATGGATATCTTCACTTGGTCTTATCAAGACATGTCTGGGATGGATACAGATATTGTGGTACACCGGTTGCCTCCCAGAGACGAATGTCTGCCAGTGAAACAGAAGTTGAGAAGGACGAGGCCTGACATGGAAATCAAGATTAAGGAAGAGGTTCAAAAGCAGTTGGATGTTGGGTTTCTTGCTGTCACAAACTATCCTCCGTGGGTTGCTAACATTATTCATGTACCTAAAAAAGATGGAAAGGTCAGGATGTCTGTCGATTACAAAGATCTAAAAAGAGCAAGCTCTAAAGATGATTTCCCTCCCCCCGCATTAATGTGTTGGTTGATAACACCACTCAATATTCTTTGGTTTCCTTCATGGATGGTTTCTCTGAGTATAACCAAATCAAGATGTCCTCAGAGGACATGGAGAAAACTACTTTCATTACACCATGGGGGACGTTTTGCTATAAGGTGATGCCCTTTGGATTGAAAAATGATGGGGAAACCTATCAGCGGGCAATGGTGACTCTCTTTCATGATATGATTCATCAAGAGATTGAAGTCTATGTTGATGAGATGATTGCGAAGTCACAGACGGAGGAAGGATATTCAGTTAATTTTCTTAAGCTATTTGAAAGGTTGAGGAAATTCAAGCTGAGGTTGAATCCTAATAAGTGCACCTTCAAGGTGAGATCTGGAAAGCTACTAGGTTTCATTGTCAGTGAAAGGGGTATTGAGGTAGATCCTTCCAAAATCAAAGCTATTCAAGAAATGCCTGAGCCAAGGACGGAAAAGGAGGTTTGTGGTTTCATAGGGAGACTGAACTACATTGCAAGGTTCATCTCTCATCTTACATCCACTTGTGAACCTATATTCAAACCGCTAAGAAAAGATTAAGCGGTCAGGTGGAACGAAAATTGTCTAAAAGCTTTTGGGAAAATAAAAGAGTATTTGCAGGAACCTCTGATACTAAAGCCTCTAGTAGCAGGGACACATTTGACCATGTACCTAACGGTTCTTAAGAATTAAATGGGATGTGTGCTCGGTCAACACGACGATACAGGTAGAAAAGAACACGTTATCTTTTACCTGAATAAGAAATTCACTGATTGCGAGTCGAGGTACTCGATGCTGGAAAAAACATGTTGTGCACTCGCTTGGGCATCTAAGCATTTGAGACAATACATGTTAAACCACACAACCCTATTGATATCAAAGATGGATCCAATTAAGTACGTGTTTGAGAAGCAAGCACTCTCCGGAAGGATTGCCAGATGGAAAATGGTTCTTACAGAGTATGATATCCAGTATGTTTCCAAAAAAGTCGTTAAGGGAAGTGTTATGTCAGAATATCTTACTGAACAACCAATTGAAGACTATCAGCCAATGAAGTTTGAATTTCTAGATGAAGACATCATGTTTCTGAAGATGAAAGAATGTGATGAGCCTTTTCCTGACGAGGGTCCTGAGATTGGATCTTAGTGGAGTTTGGTTTTCGACGGTGCTGTAAACTCATATGGCAACGGAATCGGGGCAATCATTACAATTTTTCTTTGTATCGTCTGAAGAGGAATGGTGCTGTCGAGGCAATAAACAAGAATATCAAGAAGATTATGCAGAAGATGATGGTGACCTACCAGTATTGGCATGAGATTTTTTCCTTTTCTTTACATGATTATCATACTTCGATACGTACATCAATAGGGGCAACTTCTTTCTCACTAGTGTATGGTATGGAACCAGTCCTATCATTGGAAGTTGAGGTTCCATCTCTGAGAGTGCTGGATGATGTGAAGCTTGACGAAGCTGAGTGAGTGCAAGCCAGGTTGAATAAGTTGAATCTTATTGATGAAAAGAGATTGACAGCCATTGCACATGATCAGTTGTACCAGAGCAAGATGAAGAAAGCCTTTGATCAGAAAGTGCATCCTCGGTGCTTCCAGACCGGTGACTTGGTTTTGAAAATGATCCTTCCTTCTCAGACAGATCATAGGGGCAAATGGACTCCAAACTAAGAAGCACTACAAGAAAAAAGGAGATTTATGACACTTGAGTTGCGACAGTTATCACAAAACCATCCTTATTCCTGGATTGCGACGGTTGTCACGACAGTTAGGGTCAACTATCGTAGATATTTTGCGACAGTTATCAAAAAACCGTCCTTATTCCTGGACTACGACAGTTCTCACGACGGTTTGAGCCAACCGTCGCAAATTATTTAGGCATGTTGCATAAAATAATGCGACAGTTACCAAAGAACCACCATCTTTCCGCACTCGCGATAGTTAAGGCGAACTGTCGCAATTACTTTAGTCAATCATAATCACTATTTTTTTATTCCTTTAATTTTCCACTTTTTTCTTCATTTTTATTTTCTAACCTTTTCAATTTTATTAATTAATTTAATAAATAATTATTATAATTATTATAATTATTATAATTTTCACAACAATGTAGCTTAATATTTGTGTCTAAAGTAATAGTAAATTATTTTCTGTTTTATTATGTAGAGACGCATTTCACGACAGTATACATTTACCGCCCTTACATTTTTAAAAAATTATTAAATATTACGACTGTTATCATTAAACCGTCATACAAATAAGTTCACGACTGTCTCAAGAACCGCCCTAAATTTTATGTCACGACGGTATAACAACCGTCGCCTCCTAAACCCAGTAACACAAACTATAACCAATGGCGGATCCAGAATTATTTGTTTGTGGGGACTAAAAATTAATCTATATATATTGAATAAATAAATGACTAAAAAAATTGATAAAATATAATTATAGTAATAAATTAAACTTAAAATACATAAAAATTAAAATATTATATATACTTAAAATGAAAATTTAATTTTAAAAACAATTTTTATAGTAAAAATTAAATTCAAAATATTATATCCAAAATTAAATTATTAAAATTAAACTATATATCAAAATTTTATAAACTCAAAATTTTAAAAACAATTTTTATAGTAAAAATTAAACATAAAATTAAACTATATATACTCATAATACTATAAAATATCAAATAAACAAAAATCAACATCCATTTATTAAAGAAAAGAAAAATAAAAGAAATTAATTAAAATAAAACTGTACGTGATATCCATCGGTTCTCCTCTAAAATTTGATATTTCCCGCTAAAATTGAAGTGTATTTTTCTCTTCTTTTACATAAATCTCCGAGGGAAAATCTCTGTTAATGCTCTCCAAGAAAGAGGGAAACAAACTTTTTTCTCAGACACTCACGTCGTCATTGCGAATCACCGTCAAAGCAATCACCGTTAATTCGAATCTTAACAGGTTTGTCTTCTCAAACCCTAAATTACTTTTCAAACCTTGAATCGGATCCTGGTTTGAAACCTTATATGTTGTTAATTCAATGGTTTTGTCTTGATTCGTATCAGACTCGGTTTTGTTTTCGGTGATCGTGTCTGGCAGCGGCAATTACTTTTTCTATTGTGTTTGTTGTTTGATTTGGAGTCTTTTTCTTGTTTAGGATTTTAAACTTGTAGCTTGATTTTTGATACATTGTTTATAATTCAGAACAAGTTTCATACTATAGGCTTCATACTATACTTGTAATTTAAATCGAAATATTGGGTTGTGTTATTTTAGACTAGATATTCTATAGAATATTTTGAGAAAGATATAATTGTTCATAGTAGCCAAATTAGTGCAGAGATAGAAAAATGGTAGAGTGAGAATCATTGATTTCAACTACATCACAGTGTTATAATTCACAAGCCAAAATAGTCTTTACAAATTCATAGGATCAACACCAGTCTCGTCTATATATTCGTCTTCCAGAGCAATACGAAAGGATTCTGGCTTCGCTCTGACACAACTCAAATTAGAAGCCTTGAACTGTTTTGCTGCCTGAGTTGGTAGTTGTGAACTCAAGTCCTCAATCATAGCTTCACCAAAACTGAATTGATGACCTCTTTGGACCGCACCTCCTGATTATGCAGAAAACCAACACAAAATAACCTCATAAGCTCTCCTCCCCGCTTAACATCATTTGTGACTAGGAAGGATATATAATTGCAGTAAGCTCGACAACATCCATAGTGAGAGGGTCAAACTCTGATTCAATATTTTCACCAACATTGTCGTAGAAGCTTTGGCGCAACATAGCAAAATTAGATGGAGGGAGGAACCTGCTCTTGCGCCTGAGGCTCTTTGAAGTTGTTGCAGTTGAAGTTGAGTCTGTTGGATTGATTGCTGCTGAAACTGCGAATTCGCCTCTAGACCTGTCTGAGTGGAGGCCGTAGTCTGGTAGTGCTGAACTCTTGATGGTCTCTCTTTTATGAAAGGGATTGCTTTGTGACATGGGTTTACTCTTATTCTTGGAATTTCTTTGAATCTGCTTTTGCGCCATTATCTATCTTCCTAGTCCCTTTGTCTGAGCACAGGTGACTCTCTTAGTGTTAGTACTTGTTCAGTTAAGATGTACATAGTCTTTAGGGTACGGTCATTATGCAGCAATATATCTTCCCCACTGGCTATCATATAGTTTTATATCATAAAAATTAACGAGTTGGAGATAAGTGGTCATGAAGGACTGCTTTCCAGCAGAGGAAAACTGATCATTGCTGAACTTGCCGTTAAAGAGTAAGATGCTGCTTGACTTTAGGGAAGCTGGTTAAATGCTTTGCTTTGTGAGTGAAAAGCGGGAACATGCCTACAAGCATTGTACCCTTTTGCGAGCAAGTCAGCCTCTACTTATTAAACCCTTTCTAGAGTCACCAGCATTTATCACCATGTAGAGATGAATACTATATCTAGAGGAGCTGGAAAGGAAGAGGCACCAATTTAGGTGCTTGCTTGTTTATCTGTTTCTATATATTATTAATCTGGGAGAATATGCTTCCACAATGAGTCATAACACATGTACAAAAAAAGCAAGACAGTAAGAAACCCTTTAAAACATGTAATTATTGGAAACTATGTAAGAAACCCTTTAAAACATGTAATCATTGAACAATGTGATTATTGGAAACTATGTAAGTTACCTTTATAACAAAAATCAAAAGTACTTATAAACTAAACTCTAACAAGTTGATTGAAGGAGGCCTAAATTTTTATCAGGCCTTCTTTGGTGAGACAAAATCATGACTAGCAATTATATTTCTGAATTATTTCATATACAGATATAGATAGATAGATGGAACACTCTTTGCGAGTCTTAAAACAATCGAGTACCGCTACTTCCATAAGAGTCTTCAAGAAGAATCCCATAACATAACATCATGGCCAGTCCAGGATGAAGTTAGAAGGCCAATTTCTATTTCTGGTTTTGAAAATATTTCCTGTGTTTCTGTTTCTGTTACTATCATAAATCAGAAAATCAATGTATGAACTACATAAATTTTGAGAATACAACAATACTCAACACAGTATTGCTCGGCTTATCGGTTCTTGGAAGTACTGAAGAGATATAAGAATAGCCTCCTATACCAAAAGATGAGGATTAAGTATTGACTGAAAACTGAATACAGAAATTAATAGAAATAAAATTGACCTAGATTATGTGTATAGTACCTCTGTTCGAATTGTCCGGCTCCCCTGATTAGGACACATGTTTAAATATAAACTAAATACTTCCTTTGCATTTTTCCCTGAATTTTTCATGGGGTTTAAGCAAGAAAATCTATATTAGCAATACTATGGTTTGAACCTGGGTTTGAGGTAGCATCAGAAGAAGAATTAGATAGGTGGGATATGCTCTACGGTAGGCTTGTTGTATGATAATTACTTAATATTGTTGTAAAATACGACATTGGAACTAAATTACGTGGAAGTGTCTGTATTAAGGTACTCACTACTGGTGGAACATGATGAATATAATCCGAAGTAGATAACCAATAGTTTTGTGTAAGGCTGGAAGAATGTGCATGGGATTATATGGTTGGAAGAGGTGTATTTTCTCTTGAATTAGTGACGAAAGTATTTTTCGGTGAAAGAATGTCATGTGGAAGTGCTGATTTAAATGTGTTGATTAAATTAATCCCAAAAACCATATCAAATCTTCCTCTTTTAACACATCTACTTGGACCGACTTGAGAAGTAGATGGAGCAATGTTTGTGATGTTAGAAATATCTATCAAATTTGGTGTATAATATTATGGGGAACTTGCTGACATAGAAGGAATTATAGGATAATTGATCACTGGGTAAGCTATTTTCAACATTGAAATAAGACCTTCTCTTAGAAGATGTTGATGGCCTCTTTTCATTAAACTTCATAATATCCATAACACCATCTGAATAATGGGATATGACAGATGTTATTTCTAAAAAAATTATAATTGTAAAAAAACTAATGACAACTTAACATGGAAATTATATACTTTGAATTGTATGCGCAAACTTCAATGCTTTCTGAATATTTTTCATCCTGGAGCATTAAGTAGTAAGCTCCACAAAACAAAACACTGCCAATTCTAAGCATTAAGTAGTAAGCTTTGAGACCGCAGGATACGATTTGAAGGCAATAAATCTGAATGGAATGGTTTGAAACAAGCTATCACCAATTCATATTACCCCAGAAGATGGTTTCCAGGTTGAAGAAAATAAGCTGGTACAAACTACACATAACAAATATTCAATAAAATCAAAAATAAAAGCACTTCTAAATGAAGATACATACAAAATGAGAGGGAGACACAAGAGAAGCTCAACCTGTCCTACAAAATCGCACCTAACTCGCGTCGATTCAGTTCATCACTTGGAAGTCGACCCCCTAAGTGAAATGCTGTTAACCGTTGAGAATCCAGAACCAGTTCTAGAAACTTTTCAAAACCATCTCGCTACAGGAACATTGGAGGTTCTGTCACCGGTTTTCTCAGATAAGAAAAACTCAATCACCAACAACAGCAATAGCAATAGCAATAGAAAAACTCAATCACAAAATCGTACCTAACTCGCGTCAATTCAGTTCATCACTTGGAAGTTGTTCCCCTAAGTGAAATGTTGTTAACCGCTGAGAATCCAGAACCAGTTCTAGAAACTTTTCAAAACCATCTTGCAGCAGGAACATTGGAGGTTCTGTCACCGGTTTTCTCAGATAAGAAAAACTTAATCACCAACAACAGCAATAGCAATAGCAATAGAAAAACTCAATCACAAAATCGCACCTAACTCGCGTCGATTTAGTTCATCACTTGGAAGTCAGTCCCCTAAGTGAAATGTTGTTAACCGTTGAGAATCCAGAACCAGTTCTAGAAACTTTTCAAAACCATCTCGCTGCAGGAACATTGGAGGTTATGTCACCGGTTTTCTCAGATAAGAAAAACTCAGATAAGACAAATGTGTAGAATGTGGAGCAGTGTTTTCTAGTGAGTCTTTGGAAAAACATGACGACAAGTCTCATCATAAGCATTGAAATCTGTCTATTAGCGAAGGCATGCAAGAAGATAAGCTCATGAACACGAAAATAATTACAACCGATGCTTCGCCGCTTCTTTTCAAGGGTGCTAGCTTGTTTCAAACCAACTAAGTTTTTTGTAGCTGTTCATGTGGACAATGCAAGCAAGTCATTTGAGCAGGGGTGTTTGCTGGATGTTAAGGGATACTGCTGTGGAGAAAAGAGCCACCAAGCGCTTGGAATGGGTGGATTTGTTTCCCTCAATAAAACAATAAATGGAAAAATGAAAATGGTTGGAAATGATTTTTCCTTCCACTCTATTGATGGTGTGAGACTGAACAATCATGATTGTGGGACTCTGCTATAAACTATTTGACTGTTTTTAACCCTTTTTGCAAGTTACCAATACTTTGAAATTTTAGATTGTAACTTCTTTTGCATTTAGTAGCAACTTTTAGTTGGTTAAAATTCCCTCTTTAAAATCCTCTCTTCTAAATTCTGCACATCACAAATCATTATGCGAATGCAATAGACCAAAGCTTATATGACAGATAATAAGTGTTGCATATTTCTTACAGAAAAATACTTATTTCCACATATCCAAATCTAATGAACATTTCTCAAGATTTCTTCACCGTATAATCTCTGAGCTAATTTACAGAAATAATGTGAATAAAAGCCTTAACATGTACTGTTGTATTAACAAAATATAAAATAGAAGCAGAGGCTACATCTGAGACATAAATAAAAGTTGAGCACAAGTCAAGAGTGGGAATAATTCAATTCAAATCCCTGCTACTTCCTTCGACCATACGTGTCTTCAACACCACCTATAATTCTTTCTCTTCGCTCAACAACCATTGCTGAATATGCCTGATAAAGAACAAGAAATATTGCATGTTTAACTTCAAACAAAAGCAGAACATTCATGAGTTTGGGATTACATAATACAGTTACGTTTCAAAAGTTGAATAAACGCATAACAAGAAAACGAAAAAAAATTCCTGCCAAGGTTCTTCGTTATTTTCCATTAAAACCTCGATTACAGAGATTATTTTTGTCATCAAAGACGGTCGAGGATATGAGATGGCATGCAACAGATGCTAACAATGATGGAATGTTGAGGCACCCTAGAGATTCAGAAGCTTCGAAGAAATTTGACTTGACACATACTTGGTTTTCATCAGATCCGCGAAATGTGCGTCTTGCATTGGCTAGTGATGGTTTTAATCCTTTTGGTGTGATGAGTACAAACAATAGTATTTGGCCAGTTGTCCTTATTCCATATAACACTCCTCCATGGGTTTGCATGAAACATACATCATTTATAATGTCAATGATAATTCTCGGAAAAGAAGCACCAAGAAATAATATTGATGTCTACTTACAACCCTTAGTCAAAGAGCTGAAAGAGTTATGGACAAATGGTGTGGATACATACGATTCTTTCAAGAAAGAGATGTTCAAGTTGCATGCAAATTTGATGTGGACGATTAGTGACTTTCCAGGTATGGGCGCACTTTCTAGGTGGAACACCTACACAGGGCTTGCTTGCCCATCGTGTAACTTTCAAACTACACCTCTCCGTCTTAAAGCTAGCCGTAAATGGTGTTTTATGGGTCATTGTCGTTTCCTTGATCGGAGACACAGGTTTAGATTGAACAAGATCTGCTTTAATGGTGAACAAGAAATACGGAGTCACCGAGAACATTATCTGGACATGAAGTTTTTGAACAGGTTAAAGATATTGAAGTCATCTTTGGTAAAAATCCAGTGAAAGAAAAATCGCTAAAAAGAACATTTGAGGGACAACCTATAGAAGGTGATAGTACACCGTATGATCCTACACTAGGTCATCCTCAACAATGGAGAAAAAAGAGCATAGTTTTTGAACTTCCGTATTGGAAGGATAATCTTCTGCGCCATAATCTTGATCCAATGCATATTGAGAAAAATGTGTGTGATAATGTCCTATTTACTTTACTAAATGATAGGCAAAAGAGTAAAGACAATTCTAAAGCTAGAGATGACCTTCAAAACATGGGTATAAGACCTGATCTTTGGCCTGATGAAAATGGTAGAATTTCTCCGACAGCCTTTAGTTTAATGGGTAAAGATAAAAGGATTTTTTTAACAAATTTAAGGAATATTAGGGTGCCTGATGGTTATTCGAGCAACATTTCTAGATGCATTGACTTAGTAAATCTCAAGGTGAATGGAATGATGAAGAGTCGTGATTGTCATATATTAATGGAACAACTCCTACCATTAGCCATTCGCAACACATTACCTCATGAGATTTCAGCAGTTTTGATTGAGTTGTACTCATTCTTTAGACAATTATGTGCCAAGGTATTGAAAATTGAAGAACTGGAAAAATTGCAAAACCAAATTGTCCTTACTTTGTTCCACATGGAAATGTTATTTCCTCCCTCGTTCTTCACGTTTATGGTTCACTTGGTTGTTCACCTTGTTGAAGAAGTTAAACTTGGAGGTCCTGTTCATTATCGATAGATGTATCCTGTTGAAAGGTAAACTATGTGATTTTATTTTATTGTTACTAACTTAGAAACTGGAAATATTTTTTTAACTGATAGTATTGTGGTTCAATAATAGATACTTGGGAAAACTTAAATCGCATGTACGTAATAAGGCAAAACCAGAAGGGTCTATTGCAGAAGGATACCGTTTTGAAGAGATTCTTACATTTTGTTCAAGATATCTAGAAAATATTGAAACTAGATGGAATCAACCTGGACGTGTAGATGATGACCCTATTGGTGATATCCAAACAGGATCACGTGTAGCCGAATTATTTCCTATATTTGGAAAACCCGTGGGTGGATCTTCTTATTACACCCTAACACCAATTAAAAAGTTGCAGGCTCATAGACACATTTTAACGAATTGTCCAATAGTTGACGACTATCTAAAGTAAGTAGTTTTATGCCATTTAAGTAGTTTCATTTCACTATTAATAATTTTTTTACATCTAATATCAAATAACCAAATAGGCAGTTTTGAAGTATTACTCAGAATCAAATGAAGCGCAGTCAAAGAAATGCTGCTGAGATAGATAAGAAGGTTCATAGAGAATTTGCTCACTGGTTCCGCAATCGTGTGAGTTTTTGTACAAAAATAGATGTTTTAATGAATCGTATTTTAATAGTAACAAGACTAATTGGATGTTGTATCGTGTATAGATTTGCGACAATCTTGACAACATTCATGGACCAGATAAAGATGTTCTCATTAGCCTTGCTTACGGCCCTTTTGATAAAGTTAAAAGATTTACTGCGTTCAATGTCAATGGATTCAAATTTCAAACATTGGAACGAGATAATCTTTTAAAAACTCAAAATAGTGGTGTTTTTGGCTTGTTTGGGACGCGAAGCTATTCAAGCAATAGTGATACCCAAATGAGATTTGGAGAGGTCCCTTACTATGGAAGATTGGTAGACATTATTGTGCTTTCCTATGATGGCTTCACAGTGCCCATGTTTAAATGTGAATGGGCTAATACCATAAACCCAAGAAGCATTAAGATAGATAAGTTGGGTTTTACTTCTATAAACTTTACAAAACTACTACATTCTGGGGAACATGAAGATAATGAGCCGTACATTCAAGCGTCAGAAGCTCAGATGATTTTTTATGTGGATGATGAGAATGAACAATGGTGGAGCATACATGTTCATTTGAAGCCAAGAGACTTGTATGACATGGGTGGAAATGATGAAATTATGTCACCCATTGAGCCATATCCATCACAAAATTTGGAACAAATTTTTTCGAATGATGATATTGGAACTTCATCAGCGAATGATAACAATAATTAACATATAGTTTTTTATTGATAAGAAATTTAGTTTGTTGTTATAATTAATATTATTGTGTGAGACTTATGGTTTTTGTTTTTTTATCCCTAGTTAATGTATGAGATGACATTATTACTTTATGTTTTTTTGTTGTTTATCCATAATTAATGCATGAGATGACATTACTACTATATATTTTATTGCATAAATTATCCTTTTAATTTATTGTGTTTGCGTTATGTTTATTAAATTTATAGTCACTAATATAAAATTTTGATGTTTACTATTATTAGTGTACTGTCTTTTTAATACATATACTTGCAGTTGAAGCCTTTTGTGAGACAGTGATTTCATCATATGAGGAAATTCGCCTCAAAAGGATTGCAGAGAATAAGAAAAAGCTAGAGGCTCTCAATTTTCCAAAGCTCTTTCAATCCCTTCACAAAACATCTTCGTCTTCTTCCAAACCATCACCGGTTAGTAATAAATTCTCAATACTAGTCTCTAAAAATTAATTGTATTAATTGTTGACTGATATTTGCTGATGTATTTTATTTAGTCTGTGAAGGGTCGTCTGAGGTTTGTACAACCTGGAGAGCTTGAAGTAAACAAGAAGCGCCTACGTTCAGCTACAATGTGCAAATCATCAATAATCCCTCCGCCAATCAAAACTACAATAACTCATCCGTCAATCCAAACTAAAATTGCCCCTCTGCCAATTGAAACTACAATAACCCATTTGCCATCCAAACTACAAAAGATGTTGTGGTAGAAGATGAGGATGAAGATGTTGTGGTAGGAGATGAGACCGAAGATGATGTGGTAGGAGATGAGGCTGAAGATGTTGTGGTAGGAGATGAAGCTGAAGATGTTGTGGTAGAAGATGTGACTGAAGATGTTGTAAAAGTGGCTAAATCTATGTATTGGGATGAAAATGTCATTAGTAAGTAATTTAAGGTTAAAGTATTTGTAAATAATTTAATTTTTTTTACATAGTTGAGTTATGACATTAATTTGTTTACTTGTTTATGTGATAGATGAGGAAGGTTATGTTTCAAACACACGTTTATGTGTGAAAGACTTGGTTGCAAAATCAAAGTCTGATGGAACATGGATAATACTTGAATTTGATAAGGATCATTATGCAATAGGACCAGCTTCTGGTTTGTTAGCAGGGTATTTGGGTATAATTATTAGAATGTTTAAAGACTTTCTCATAATGTTCGAGAGTTGGAAAGATATTCCAGCGGATACAAAAACAAAGTTTTATGATTCAAAGATAAAGGTATCATTAATAAACAATTACATATTTTTTAAATTAATTTCAAGGTGATTATTATTTGCTTTGTTAACTAATTTTATTTTTATGGTTAGCTCCACTTTCTTGTTGATGATGGGCGTGAAAAAGAATTCATACTTGCTTCTGCTGCAAAGAAATGGAAGAATGGCCGACATCAATTGTTTCACCAATTTTATAGATGGGATCTCACTTAGGAGGAAAATCTTCAAAATTATCCAATATGCAGAGGCATTCTGGAAAATGATTGGGTTGTTTTTGTTCAATATAGGCGAAAAGAAAAAACACAAGTAATATTAGTGCTTTTATTTGTTAGATTTATCTGGTTTGTATGTTATCCCTATCTATAACGCATGTTTTTAATTGTTAACTATGTAGAGAATAGCTCAAAAAAATGCCCAAAATAGAGCAAAATTGAAGACTCCACATACACTCGGATCTAAGTCGCTTGCAAGGAAGAAACATGAGTTGGTATGTCTAAATTTATATAGAGTTGAATTTATTACTGATGGTAAAAATAATTAATATATTTTCTTATTTGTAGGAATCGAGAGATGGACGAACATACATTAGAGGAGAAATGTATGTAGTTTCTCATAAAAAGTCTGACGGGTCTTTTGTCAGTGAAGATGCATATAATAATAATGTAAGTACAAGTTAATTCTTTTTAAATATTTGTTAGTCTCCTTAAAGTATGAGAAAAAATCAAACCTTTTGGCATCTCTTAAAGGTGGGGAGAACGTGTCTGAAAACTGATTAAATTAGATTGAGTATTGTGATTATTTGAGTTAATTAATTAGTCTTGTAACAATAGATTGTGCTCTTTATAAAGTCAACTAATTATTCAGACAAATAGAAATAAAATATAAAATTAAGACAAGATTATATTTTATATATGATGTGAAAACATATAATTCTACTAGTTACATACTTGTGTGCCTTAGATGAGAATAGTTGGTAACATATATTTTCACTAAAGCATAACTTTTACAAATACTGTAATTCAAATTTTAAATAAATACAAGTAGTAAGATGAAAGTTTAACATGTATACAAATTTTACATAATCAAATATGTTATTGGAATTGAAATTTACCATCACAAATGCATACTGGAATTGAAATTTTAAATAATTCGAGCAGCCAATAAAACTTGTTGGAATTGAAATTTACCATCACAAATAGATTAACTAGCTAACCAAGTTTTAAATTACTAAACATCTTTTTCATCAATACAAATTTATCAGTTTTTTCTTATAATCATTGTTTGTTTCCCCTTAAGACGGAGAAATTTTTTTATTAGATAGATTAAAAAGTTAAGTTAAGTTTGCTTGCTCAATTTACTCTTTTTCATGTGCAGGAAAAGTTACAAGCTGTAATTAAGAATTCTGTGTCTGAAAATGAGGCATTTCAGAAAATATTTGGAAAAGAACAACATGGATATGTTCGCAGTATGGGACTTGGAGTTACGCCATCTCATATTAATAGATCTACAAGATCGACATCTTCTTCTGAAGAAAATGAAAAAATAAAGGAAATGCAGCAAGAAATTATTGCACTTAAAGAAAAAAATTCAAAAATTGATGAATTGATGGAGGCAATCACATTCTTAAAGCAAAGAGACAATGCTATGAAAGAAGAAATTGAAGTCTTAATGCAAATGCAAAATTCTAGTGAAATATAGGTAAATTATTTTGATGAATTTAAAGTTAAAGCTTCGGAGTATTATTTTAAAGAATATTATTTTAATACAATTTTTTTCCAGGGATTGGAATCACCTACTGATGGTAGACGTTCATCTGAGTCTAGCTACCGAATTTCATAATGACATACTTTCTAGATTATGAACCTTCTTATTCATTTTTGGCACACTGATACTTATTGTTATAAGATTATGATTTGATATGTTTTCGGATTTTTGTATTACATGACATGATTATGGAACTTTCATTTTACATGATTATGAAACTCACATTTTTTCGATATTATAATGTTTATTTGATATTATGTTTTGGAATTAATTTTACTACGCTAAAAAGCGATAGAAAAAAATTTAAATAAAAAACTATAAATAAAAATATTATTGTATAAATAATTTAAAGAAAAAATAATATAACTATTTTAGTAGATAATAATTTAAATAAAAGAATATATTATAAAACAATATAATACAATATATAAAAATTAATAATGAACCATCAAGATATCACATTCACGACAGTTTTAAACCGTCGCAATCAACAATGGTAACAAAAATCAAAAGGATATTCACGACAGTATTTAACTGTTCATTTCCAATTTATGTCAGTTCCAACCAGTCATGAAATAGAGTTCACGACCGTTTTAAACCGTCACAATCAACAATGAAAATAAAAATCAAAAGGTTAGTAACTATGGTCTTTAACCTTCGCTATCTCCAGTTTAGGTCAGTTCAAGCCCGTCGTGAAATATAACGACGGTTGTGTGTGACGGTTTTTTCAACCGTCGCTAAATAGCCTAGGGACACGCGTTTCTGCGATGGTACTACAACTGTCGTAGAATGTAATTGGTGGTGGTTTTAACCGTCGTAACCTGCCAAAATAACCGTCGCAATCCATCATTTTTCTTGTAGTGAAGGTCCATATGTGGTAAGAAATGTTTTCTCTAGTGGAGTCTTATTGCTATCAACTATGGATGGTGAAAACTTTACGTCTCCTGTGAATGCAGACGTAGTTAAAAATTACTTTTCTTAAAAGAGACCCGCTGGACAACAAAAAGAAAAGTCCAGGAAAAAATATGACATCTCGGCGAACCATAAAAGGAAAAGGTTCAGGCAAAAATGGGTACCCCGGTGAATTGAAAACCCGAAAGGGTGATCGAGGCAAAAGTTAGGGATTTAAAAGCAAACGAATACGGTCTGTGTTCGATCTGTGAATTCATCTTGGTGTGTGGTTATCACGAAAGGTAAGGAATTAGTTCAGTCAGTCTTTTCAGAAGGAGAAACACTTGTGAACGTTGAAGACATTACATGTGAAAATATTGAGGGTTTACGGGGCATATTGAAAACAATGAATTTACTAGAACGATGGGTGTTATGAATGGTAACTGAGGTATCCATTTTGCATGTAGAACCTCCTATTGCTTTTTGTTTGTTTGCAGGATGACATGATGCTCTCCCCAGTAGAGCTTTCTCCCCAACGGTGAAGTTCTAATAGTATCAGTAATGTATGGTGAATCATTCCTCCCCCAGCAGGAGTTTGGAAGGTTGTGTTCCCCATCCAGTTTGATTTATACTCCTCAATGAGTGTTCAAGGATTGACTACTCCAAGTAGGACGGTGTTGATATGCAATCATGCATTTGTTCAGCAGAAGACTTTTTGTCTTTCCACAATAGAGATTGTGTCTTCCCCACAGAACCCTGTTGTCAGATCAGAAGTATTGCCGCCAACAACGGTGTACACTCATCCCCAACAGGTTAAGGTTTAAGGATATTCCTCAGCAGCGGAGTAAGCTCAATGCTATTCCCCCGGCAGGACTAGTATCATTGACTTGTCTCCCCAAGCAGAATTTGGTGTTAATTCCCTCGACAGGTAGATCAGCGGTGGTTGATATCCCTGACAGATTCAAAGTCTAATGTTCGCTGGCATCTTTCAGAATCAGATATTTGGGACGATCTCCCAACAGATGTTACTTTCATTCCCAACTGTCACACCCTAATTTTTTACTCTAAGATCTCACATATTTTTGCATCATCTATGCTGTTTATCATGTCTTGCATTTTTAATAATACCCAATTTATCAGTTGAAATAAACTTTTTTGAAATTACAGTCGAGTCGGTCAAACCAAAAGTCAACTGTTCATAAAATCAGTGGACATAAAATTTTAAAATTGAGCCTGCAAACGTCAGTGATATTAATTTAAATTTCACATAGTTTAACCTGGCGTGCTCATTTAAATTTTTTGATAACTTTTCGGTCGCGTTTTTTGACAGTTTGAGTCGTTTTAGCGGGTAAAATTTATTTCAAACTTTGACAAAACGTCGTATTTTTCTAAATCGTATATTTTACGCTGATCATTTTGGTGTATTCATTTTATTTTTCTGAGCACTTCGATACCGGTCCAATTATTCGTTTTTTTACCGATTTTATTTATACTTTTAAATAATATCTTTTTTTTTAATTAATCAGTTTTTTTAGTTAATACCTTTTCTTATTTTATACTTAATTTTTAATTTTAATTTTAATTTTATTTACTTTTTAGAAACTTGTCAAATAAGTCTCATAAATTATTTACTTTTTAGAAACTTGTCAAATAAGTCTTATAAATTATTTACTTTTTAGAAACTTGTCAAATAAGTCTCATAAATTATTTACTTTTTCAGAAACTTGTCAAATAAGTCTCGTAAATTATGTAATTTTTAGAAACTTGTAAAATAAATCTCATAAGTTATTTAGTTTTTAGAAACTTGTCAAATAAGTCTCATAAATTATTTACTTTTTAGAAACTTGTCAAATAAGTCTCATACACTCTTTTTTCTTTTCCAACCTTCCATAAAACGATATAAAAGAAAAACACACACATAGCCATCTCACATATTTTCTTCATCATATTTTTCTCACTATCAAGATATAAGACAAGTTTCTCACTTTCTCTCCATAATATCTATCACCCTCACATTTTCACATAAACTAAAAACTCACTATCCACCATATTATATCATCATTCCTTCATACACAATATCATAACTCACCTTCATTTTCCCAATAATAAACCACCACCTACATTTTCTTTTTCTTCATGGTACCTCTAACCCCACATAAAACATCATCCTCCATCTAGACACAATACTCCCTCATCTAATCTTTATCAGTTTTTTTTCTTTTGCTTTATTTATTTATTTAGTTTATGTTAATTTGTATATTATTTGGAAAGACAAAAAAGGGTTTTTAGTTATTTATCTTTTATTAGTTAATTGTTAAATATTTGAAAATACAAAAATATATGTTGTAATTATTAATGAATTTAAATATTTATATTTAATTTGATTAATTAAATTCTTAGTTAATCTTGTTAAATATTTATATTTAAATTGATTAATAATTTTGTTTGTTGCCTGATTCTATTTGTGACTGATTTATTTCCATGTTCTGGGCATGTTCTGTTTGATTTACATGATACTTTGTCGTGATTGTTGTTGTATTTGTCTTTGGATTTTTTCACGAGGCTTTGCCGTGATTGTTTTGTGGATTTTATTCGCGATGCTTTGTCGCGTATCTCTGTTTATTTACTATGCGATGCTCTTCCGCGTACCTGTTATTTTTATTTGTGATGCTTTGCTCCGTATCTTTGTCTGTTTATTACATGATGTTTTTTCGTGTATTATGTCTATGTATTCTTGCTTGCCATTTACATGTTGTTCTTCCATGTATTTGTTGCTTTGTTTTCTATCCTTGTTGTGTGCCTCGTCTGTTCTTTACCTGTCTTTGTTGTTCTTTCTTCTTAGAACCTAGAAACTTGTAGTTCTACGAACTACGGACGCTCTGATTTCTCAAGTTTCGCTTGAGAATACGTAGGCACAAGGCCCCGATCCTTGGCGAGCAACTGTTTCTTTTTTCATCATTTCAACCTTTTCTTTTATTCAACCTTTTCTTTTTTTTCACGCCATTTTCATTCTTTTTACCCGTAGTTTTCTGAATTACGATTTCTATGACTTCCTATAAAGGATACGTAGGCATATGATTGCGACGATCCTAGCGAGCTACCTTTTTCTTTTTCCACCTTTTCTCTTTCTTACCCATCCTTACCTTTATCAAACAATTTTAACAAAACACAAATATTTCAAGAGGTTCCAGTAGAGTACTGCAGATACTTAGGGTGCTAGTACCTTCCCTTAGTATAACCAACCTCCGTACCTTTTGTAAGTGCTTCTCATTGGCTATATTTTGTGGCAAAACATTAGAGTGTGTATGGATGTCATAACTATTGATGTGACACATAATATGCAGGGTAAGTAGTAAGTTGAGTTGGATGTCATACTGGATGTCATGACACTGATCGTATGACATCAGACGCGCAGAGTTTGTTTTTCTGGTATTCAGAATGACGAAGCTCAGGCTAGAATTCACGAAACTTTATAGAAGCTCAAGATAGAATTTAGGAAACATTTTAGAAGCCCTGGAGAAATTAAATGTACCTGACCAAAGTGGTAAGTGCACCGTTTTGTAGAGAGGTTTTGGGTAAACCTAATTTCTGCACCAAGGCCCAAGGAATGACTGCTGCTATAAATAATAGAAGGAGTAATCCTAGAGGAGCAACTCTTGACAGGAGATTAGAGAGTGCGTACTAAGAGTCCTTGTGAGTGAAGAAGTTATGTTCTTCACGTGTGAAGTGTGTCTTAGAAATACTTGTACACCAAGCAACTGTATGTTGCATTAGTTAGGTAGGTTCTAAGTTGTTGTGTCACTCAAATCTTTTAAGCAAGAGCGTGTGTCCCTTGATCAAAGCTGTGAAGCAAGATTAAGGTGTGTGGTTGAAGTTTATCTTCAAAACTTTTCTGTAATTGTGTTTTGATATCACAGAGGTGATTGAGGGGGAGTGAGTGGGCATACTCAGGTATAGAGTGTCTCTAGGTTGAAGTTTCATTGGGTAGGTTTTATGTGAGGAGTGCAAACTGGGTTGTTTGACTCTGAATTAATTCTACTAAGAGTGAATTTCCTCCCTGGCTTGGTATCCCCCAGATGTAAGTGTTGTTGACACTGAACTGGGTGAACAATTACTGTGTTATTTACTGCTTTCCTTTACAGCTTTTTAATTACTCCAATAGTCTGTGTTACAGTGGATGTTATAACATCCTTGATAACATTCATTGCATGCTAACCAGAATTTCAATTGGCATCAGAGCAGGCACCCTACCTGTTATTTCTGGGTGAGATATAAGGAAGATAAATTCTGGTACTATGGATAAAGACATAGGATTCACAAATAGACCACCAATTATGGATGGATCTAATTATGACTATTGGAAACCGAGGATGATTGCATTCTTAAAATATTTAGACAGCAAGGCATGGAGAGCTGCAAACTCTGGCTGAGAACATCTTGTGAAGACTGACAAGGATGGAGTATCTGTGTTAATTCCTGAAGAGGAATGGAACAAAGAGCAAGAGGCCTTAGCTCTTGGGAACTCTAAAGCATTGAATGCACTCTTCAATGGTATAAACAAAAACATCTTCAGACTTGTACACCATTGGGAACTGGCTAAGGAGGTTTGGGACACTCTCAAAACTACTCATGAGGGAACCTCAAAAGTTAAGATGTCTAGACTACAAATGTTGACCACCAAATTTGAATGTCTTAGAATGAAGGAGGATGAGACTATTCACGAGTTCTACATGAATATTCTTGAACTAGCCAACACCTCAGGAGCCTTGGGAGAAAAGATGTCTGAAGAGAAGCTAGTAAGGAAAATTCTCGGGTCTTTACCTAAAAGGTTTACCATGAAGGTCACTTCCATTGAAGAAACTCAAGACATATGCAACATGAAGGTGGATGAACTCATAGGTTCTCTCTAAATATTTGAGATGGGGATGAGTGATCAGACTATGGAGAAATAGACCAAAAGCATAGCTCTTGTCTCAAACACTGCAGATGAGTCAAATGATGAAGATCATGAAAGTAAGGAGAAACTCTTAGAAGCTGTAGCTATGCTTGGCAGCAATTCAACAGACTCATGAAAAGAGTGGAACAGAAGGGAAAATCCAATGACAAAAACATCCCATCTAACATTGGAAGAAGAACTAAGTCTGATAAAAAGTCATACCAAGGCAAAAGAGTTAAGTGTCATGAATGTGAGAGCTATGGTAACATTAAAATCGGATGCCCCGCATATCTTAAAAGGGAGAAGAAAGGACATATGATCACTTGGTCTAATGAAGACTCAGAATGTGGATCAGAAGTAGAATCTACAAGACATGTCACAACTCTAACTGGTACATGTATGGCTGATAATGAGTCTGATGAAGATAAGTTAACTCTTGATGAATTGGCAGCCCTATACAAACAACTGTACATCAGAAGCACTAAAGTAAATCAACTAGGGAAGAAGCATAAGAGAATCATCAAGAGGATGTAGGCTGAGAAGAAGGAACATCTTGCAACAATAGACTCACTCAACAGTGAGGTCAGCCAGTTAAAAAGGTCAACTTGAGCAGATGTCAAAATTAATCAGGATGCTGAACCCTGGGACTGACACTCTTGAAAAATTTCTACAGAGTGGTTAGATGGAAGGAGACAAGTCTGGACTAGGGTTTGTTGGTGAACAGAAACCTATCTTGGGGATCAAGAGATCTAAGTCTGAAAAACAGAAGTCAAACCAGATGTCACAGCCAATGTCACAACATCAGAGGAAAAGGAACAGGAATCAGTCAAGAAGGAAGTTCCAGAGGTGGAGGTGTTAATACTGTGGAAGAATTGGTCACCTTAAGCCTTTTTGCTTTAGATTGCATGGATATCCTAGGCACACTCGTCAAAGTACTCATGTCAAGAAGAAACAATGGGTGGCAAATGAGGTTGGTATGATAGCTCACACCCCCCTAAGAGTGTCAGCTAAAGAAGACTGATACTTTGATAGTGGTTGCTCTAAGCACATGATTGGAATGAAGAACCTGTTGGGGGACATCAAACCTCATTCCACTAGTTATATGACCTTTGATGATGGTGCAAAAGGAGAAATCAAAGGGGTTGGGAAACTAGATTATCCTGGAGTTCCTAACCTAGACAATGTACTGCTGGTAAAAGGACTGACTGCTAACTTGATTAGCATTAGTCAGCTCTGTGATCAAGGGCTAAGTGTGAAGTTCAGTGAAGGAGAATGTGTGGTCACAAATGTTGATAATAAATAAGTTATGAAGGGGGTTAGATCTAAGGACAACTGCTACTTATGGGAGCCCAAGGATTCTAATAGATCCACAATATGCTCTATGGCCAGAGAAGAAAAGGAAGTAAAATTGTGGCATCAAAAACATGGGCATCTTCATCTAAGAGGAATGAAGATCATCTCCAAGGAGGCTGTGAGAGGAATCCCAAAACTAACTATAGATGAAGGAAAGGTATATGGTGAATGACAAGTAGGTAAACAAACCAAGACATCTCATCCAAGGGTTGGACACATGACTACCTCCAGAGGTCTGGAACTCTTGCACATGGACTTGATGGGACCAATGCAAGTAGAAAGTCTTGGTGGTAAAAGGTATGCATATGTAGTTGTTGATGACTACTCCAGATACACCTGGATAAGCTTCATCAGGGAAAAGTCAGATGTATTTGAAGTATTTAAAGAGCTATGTCTGAAACTTCAAAGAGAAAAGGAATGTGGTGTGGTCAGAATCAGAAGTGATCATGGTAAGGTGTTTGAAAACTCTAAATTTGCAGAATTCTGCTCTTTTGAAGGGATCAATCATGAGTTCTCCTCTCCCATTACACCTCAGAAAAATGGAGTAGTGGAAAGAAAAAACAGGATTATCCAAGAATCTGCCAGGGCTATGATTCATGCAAAGAAATTACCTATGAATTTTTGGGTTGAGGCTATGAACACAACCTACTATGTTCACAACAGAGTAACCTTGAGAAAAAGGACTTCTTCCACCCTGTATGAAATATGGAAAGGAAGAAAGCCAACAGTGAAATACTTTCATGTTTTCGGGAGCAAGTGTTACATCTTGACAGATCGTGAACAAAGGAGGAAAATGGATCCCAAAAGTTATGAAGGCATTTTCCTGGGATACTCTATCAACAGCAGAGCTTATAGAGTATACAACTCCAGAACAAAAATCTTGATGGAATCCATTAATGTTATCATTGATGATCAACTTGAAGAACCCAATGTCATTGAGGATGTTGAAACATTCCTTGAGACACCTGTTGAGGACGTGGTCAATACTGAAGAGGTTCTAAATGGACAGCCAGACTCTGTATCTAAAATTCCCAACAAAGATCCCTCCATCAGGATCCTGAAAGATCACCCCAAAGATCTTATCATTGGAGACCCCACTATTGGTGTAAGGACCCGAGCTAGAGAAATCATCTCAAATTCATGTTTTGTATCCAAGATTGAACCCCAAAATGGGAAGGAAGCCTTAACTGATGAATACTGGATCAAGGCCATGCAAGATGAATAGGAATAGTTTAAAATGCATGAGGTATGGGAATTGGTGCCAAGACCTGAGGGAACAAACACCATTGGCACCAAATGGATTTACAAGAACAAATCAGATGAATAGGGAATTGTAGTCAGAAACAAGGCTAGACTGGTGGCACATGGGTATACTCAAGTAGAAAGAATTGATTTTATTGAAACATTTGCACCAATTGCAAGACTTGAGTCCATCAGGCTATTGTTAGGAATTTCCTGCATTCTAAAATTCAAACTATTCCAAATGGATGTGAAAAGTGCATTTCTGAATGGATATCTAAATGAGGAAGTATATGTAACACAACCCAAGGGATTTGAGGATCCTAACTTGATAGACCATGTATACAAGTTAAGAAAGGCACGATATGGTTTGAAACAAGCCCCTAGAGCATGGTATGAGAGATTGACTGAATTTCTTGCTACAAATGGATACAAGAAAGGAGGGATAGATAAGACCCTGTTTGTAAAGGATGAAGATGGAAAAATCATGATTGGACAGATCTATGTGGATGACATAGTGTTTGGAGGAATGTCAGACAAAATGGTGAAACAATTTGACAATCACATGCAATCTAAATTTGAAATGAGCATGTGTGGAGAATTAACCTATTTCCTTGGTTTGCAAGTCAAGCAAATGGATGATTCTATATTTATCTCCCAAAGTAAATATACCAAAAGCATAGCCAAAAAGTTTGGGATGGATAAGGATGGTCACAAAAGAACACCTTCACCCACTCATCTAAAGTTATCAAAAGATGAAAGTGGTACTAGTGTTGATCAAAGCCTGTACAGAAGCATGATTGGTAGCCTGCTGTATCTAACAACTAGCAGACCTGATATTGCTTTTGCAGTTGGTGTATGTGCTAGATATATAGCAGATCCTAAAGTGAGCCACATAAATCAAGTCAAAAGGGTTCTTAAATATGTGAATGGTACATGTAATTATGGTATACTTTACTCTCATTGATGTAATCCCACTCTATCTGGGTATTGTGGTGCTGACTGGGCTGGCAATGCTGATGATAGAAAGAGCACCTCTGATGGTGTTTCTTCTTGGGGAATAATCTCATATCATGGTTTAGCAAAAATCAAAAATATGTCTCATTATCCACTGCGGAAGTTGAATACATAGCAGCTGGCAGTAGCTGTTCTCAGCTGGTCTGAATGAAGCAAATGCTGACAGAATACAATGTCTCGCAGGATGTCATAACATTTTATTGTGACAATCTTAGTGCTATCAATATCTCCAAGAACCCAATTCAGCATAGCAGAACTAAGCACATTGATATAAGGCATCACTTTATAAGAGACCTTGTGGAAGATAAAGTGATCGCCTTGGAACACGTGTCCACAGAACTACAACTGGCTGACATTTTTACAAAGGCTCTAGATGCTGCTCAATTTGAGAAGTTGAGAGGAAAATTGGGTATGTGAATGTATGAGGACGCATAGCAATTACTGGCACGTGAGAGTTTTAAAACTTTAATGCAGTCCAAGACCTTAACCACAACAGCTCTCCATTTCACACAAACGTACATACAATTTTCTCTACATCCCCCACTCCATGGAATTCTCCGCTAGCATGCAACAACAAGATGTCATTCCATCATGACGCCTCTTCATCCAAGACTCCTTCCAAATCCTCAAAAAGTGACCCTCCCACTGGTGAAGAACCCAAACACAAGTATCCTCCGCCCACTGATGAAGAACTTTGAAGAATCAGCAACAGGGAAGGCTCGACATACATGGACAAATCCATTGGGAAAATTGTCGATGATATACTCAAAAGAGGACTGCCATTTCGGGGCATCATTGTTCCCCTGGCTCGCAGGGATCCACCTCATGATTCGGATATGCCAGAGGAAGCCTCGTGTGACAGAAACCAGGATCTTTCGTTATCTGATCTGGATGACAGTGACTCCAGTTCCTCTGATGAGGAAGAGTGATATCTTGATAGGTTGTTGTGTGACTCAGTCTGTTGCTGAGGTGATAAAGTGTGCAGCTGTTTTGAACTTTGTTGTTTGAGATTTTTTGTCTTTGTGACACCATTTGTGATGCTCTTAATGAGCAATTTTTTGTAATTCCCTAACCACTGTAATGTTACTTATTCTGATCTATGCTAGTTTAGTAGTTGGATCATAAATTGTGGCTAAAAAGGGGGAGAGAGTATTGTTAGATAACAGCAGGTTGAAGAACATGTTGAAGACTTGCTTGTGCTGCTAGAGCAAGTATATGATGCTGCTGATATGTGTGATAACAACTGATGCTATTAGTATTGTGTGAATTCCTAGTTTGGGTAAGAATGTATGTTAGCTACATGAGCTCCCAGCTGCTACTTGGGAGTGTATGTGTGTGTCTGCAGGATAGTAGCATAATGTGAGTAGTATGCAACTCTTGAGGGGGAGTAGCACAGGATTTTGTGACTTCAGGATGTTATCTTGGATGTCTTGCAGGTTGTGTGCCCAGCTGGTGTGACATGCATTAGTAGAGGGGAGTAACTTATGATATGGTACTCAACAAATTGTGACATTTATAGTGCTGACTAACAAATGGTTACAGTGTGTGACAGGTTGACCCTGAGAAGCTGAGAGCTAAATATGTGAATATAAACAACTCTACTAGGGTGTTAGTTGCTTACTTGCATAAAAGGTTATTTGTTAGACTTCTGCTGCTTGTAAACTCTGTTATAAGGGTGTTTTAGCCAAAAATTTGCCAAAGGGGAAGTTTGTAAGTGCTTCTATTGGCTGCATTTTGTGGCAAAATATTAGAGTGTGTATGGATGTCATAACTAATTATGTGACACACAATATGCAGGGCAAGTAGTAAGTTGAGTTGGATGTTATACTAAATGTCATGGCACTGATCGTATGATATCAGGCGCATAGAGTTTGTTTTTCTGGTATTTAGAATGAGGAAGCTCAGGCTAGAATTCAGGAAACTTTATAGAAGCTCAAGCTGGAATTCAGGAAACATTTTAGAAGCCCTGGAGAAATTAAATGTACTTGACCAAAGTGGTAAGTGCACCGTTTTGTAGAGAGGTTTTGGGTAAACCTAATTTCTGCACCAAGGCCCAAGGACTGGCTGCTGCTATAAATAATAGAAGGAGTAATCCTAGAAGAGCAGCTCTTGACAGAAGATTAGAGAGTGCGTACTAAGAGTCCTTGTGAGTGAAGAAGTTATGTTCTTCACGTGTGAAGTGTGTCTTAGAAATACTTGTACACCAAGCAACTGTATGCTGCATTAGTTAGGTAGGTTCTAAGTTGTTGTTTCACTCAAAGCTTTTAAGCAAGAGCGTGTGTCCCTTGATCAAAGCTGTGAAGCAAGATCAAGGTGTGTGTTTGAAGTTTATCTTCAAACCTTTTCTGTAATTGTGTTTTGATATCACAGAGGTGATTGAGGGGGAGTGAATGGGCATACTTAGGTCTAGAGTGTCTCTAGGTTGAAGTTTCATTGGGTAGGTTTTATGTGAGGAATACAAACTGGGTTGTTTGACTCTGAATTAATTCTACTAAGAGTGAATTTCCTCCCTGGCTTGGTATCCCCCAGATGTAAGTGTTGTTGACACTGAACTGGGTGAACAATTACTGTTTTATTTACTGTTTTCCTTTATAGCTTTTTAATTACTCCAATAGTTTATGTTACAGTGGATGTTATAACATTCGTGATAACATCCATTGCGTGTTAGACAGAATTTCATCTTTGATCTCTCTTTGCTTAGTTTTAGGCCTTGCTTTTTGCTTTGCATTTTTATTTATGGATTATTCTTTCTTTTCCCCTTCCCTCGGATAAATTAAAGATCTATGGTGATATTTTTATGATTTGTGATTCAAGTTAATTAATAGCTTGATATCTGATTCTCACCACGACACCAGCAGAGGGGAAGTTTCAGCAGAGATTATTATCAGGAAGGTCATTCAATATGTCTTCCTCAACAAAGTTTGTTTGCTGAACTTCTCAGCACTTCTGCCAATGGTTTTCTTTTGCATATCATTTGCATTTTTGCATTGTACCCTCCCAAATTCATAGCATTTCCATTTTGTATGGAGCATTTCGCCATATTTAAACATATGCATTCGAAGCATAAGCCATGTTTAATACCATCATTGTTGCCATACGTTTCTCCAGCAAATAATGGTATAACCCAGGAGATTTTGTGTTGCTTTATCCCCAGCAGAAAAATCATTGTTAGATGGGTTCATCTTACTTGCATTTCACGACAGAGTTGTTTGTTTAATCTTCTCTTTCCTTCGGCGGAGTCTTCTTTTCAGGTCGTAAGTCGGTTGATTCCACTTCCTGTATACCCTGTTTATCCTAACTTTTGTCGGTTGTATCCCTAATTTTGGTTGGTATTCTTTGTGGTTATTCTAAATTTTGGTTAGTACCCCTTCTGTTGATCATCCCAACTTTTGGTTGGTAGTCTCCAATTTTATCCCAACCTTTGGTTGGTACTCTCCCCTGCGAAGTCCTCATCCCAACTTTTTGTTGGTAGTCTTCATTATGTGTTCACCTTTGTTCGGTGATCTGGTGATCCTAAATTTTGGTTAGTAGCCTTTTATCCCAAATTTTGGTTGCTATTCTTGTTGATCATCCAAAATTTTGGTTGGTAGTCTTTATTGTATGTTCGTCTTCATTCGGCGTTCGGGTGATCCTAACTTTTGGTTGGTATTTCGTGTTGATCATCCCAAATTTTGGTTGGTAGTCTTTATTGTGTGTTCGCCTTCGTTCAGCGTTCCGGTTATCCTAACTTTTGGTTAATAGACTTTTATCCCAACCTTTGGATGGTATTCTTGTTGATCATCACAACTTTTGGTTGGTAGTCTTGATTCTGTGTTCGCCTTCGTTCGGCGTTCTGGTGATCCTAACTTTTGGTTAGTAGCCTTTATCCCAACTTTTGGTTGGTATTTCTTGTTGATCATCCCAACTTTTGGTTGGTAGTCTTAATTGTGTGTTCTCTTTCGTTTGGTGTTCCGGTGATCCTAACTTTTGGTTAGTAGCCTTTATCCCAACTTTTGATTGGTATTTCTTGTTGATCATCTCAACTTTTGGTTGGTAGTCTTCATTTTTCTGAGTTCACCTTCGGTCGGTGTTCGGGTGATTCTAACTTTTGGCTAGTAGCCTTTTATCCCAACTTTTGGTTGGTACTCTCTATGGTGACTCTAACTTTTGGTTAGTAGCCTTATTCTAACTTTTGGTTAGTATCTTTTTTATTATTATCTTTTGCTATCCCAATTTTTGGTTGGTATCTTGTGTCTATTGGCTATGCCAACTTTTGGTTGGTACCCGCTACTTTTAAGTCCACCTTCGGCTGACGATCACTTTACTCTGTACATCCCCACAGTTTGAAAATTTTTGGGTTCTTCTGGTATTCAACCTCCCTGCACCTTGAAGGTCTGAAAGTCGTTGCTATCATTCCTTCAGGTCCAAGTTGTTTGAATAGGGTCAGTTGTAACACCCTAAAATTTTCCTTACCTTTTTCTTAATCTCTTGGCTTATGTCTCATTTCATTTGCATCATCATTTGTGCATAGCATTGGTTCTAGGCAGGGGATTAAGGTATCTTATTCAATTCTCAAGAAGAAAAACATGATTCTCAAAGCTCAAGCAAGTGTCTATCCTCAACATTGTGGAATTCTTAATCCCCAAGGTCCTCTCATCATCAAGACATGTCTCACAACCATTTGAGGCAAGGTTACCAACATTGATCACCTCCTTCTATCTTGTGAACAACTGGAATAGGGTTTTGGTCAAAGGGCATCTGTGGTTAGTTTCTTGAGCAAGACATGGTTCTATGGCTCAATAAACATCTTGTGGGTTCCATACATGGATTTTGTACCATAAGGTCAAAGTCTTAGATTTCAAGGTCAACCAAGGGTATGATATGGGTTCTCGGGTGTTTTCATGTCTTTGGAACAAGAAAGGTCAAGGAGAAACATAAAATCAGGAGTTTGGTTGGATTAGAGTTTTGTTGAAATATTTTCTAAGTGTAGAAAACCTTAATTCTAGCCATTTTGCAACATTCATAACTTACTCATCCTTTATCCAATGGAAGAAACCTTGTTATCAAATTAAAGAGGATATCATGAACTACAAGTTTGTAGAAGAAAGCAAGTCCAAAAGATTCATAATTTGAGAGATATGGAGAGCTAAAGTTGAGAAAATGGAGGTTTGGTCATTTCAACACTTAGAAATTTTTCTAAGTATAGAAATTCAGCTTGAGGTACATGTTTTCCAGCCTATCTTTCATGGTGATACAAGCTTCAATTTAATTTTCCTACAATATGATATTTGTAGAGCATCCTTCAAGCTTTCTGTTGAGTACCAGAACTTCTTCATTGGATGTGTAGAGCTCAAGTTATGATGTCTCCAAGTTAGGGTTTCAAAGATGTCAAGTTTGGCAAGTTTCTAGGAAGATTATTAAGACAACTTTCCAAGGCATTTTACACCAAGTTCTTGACTCCAAATCACTTTTCTTTGAACATGAATGTTGAATATCATTCTTCAAGCTTTCTATCCATTACTAGAACTTTCTCATTGGATCAAGAAATCTCAAGTTGTGATGCTTCAAATACAAGACATTTTGAGGTTCATTTATATAACTTAGTGAAATTCCACTAAGTGTTTTTAGGCAGATTTTGGAACATGCTTTCATGGCCACTTTTCACATAGAATCATGTTTCCATTAAATATCTTTCCAACATAAAATTTGAAGAGCATGCTTCAAACTTTCATTAGAGCTCAAAGTTGCATCAAATAGGTTCAATATTCATCAAGATACAAGGTCATAAAGTAAGCTACATGGCATTATCATAAGGCAAGTCATAGGTATGTTCCTTCTTGGCATGCCTTGATTTATTCTTGCAGCCTCTTTACATGCATCACATTCTTTCCTAAACCTTACAAAACATTGCCATAAGTGACAAAACCACGCTTTGTACCTCATACACTACTTTTGAAACATGTTTCCAGATAAAAAAAACAATTAAAAACTTACCTAGCAAGAATGCTCCCTTCATTCCACTCTCTTTTTTATTTCCATTCTCTACTCAAAAGGACAATGACAACACACCATGAATCATGCTAACCCAAGCCACTCTCTTCATTTTCAAATTTCATAAATTTTTTAACCACACCTTTTAACCATTGTAAACCCTTTTCTCACGTGCTGACCAACATATATAAACCTCTAAAACCCTAAAATATAGAGGAGAGGCTTCATTTGGTAAGTTCATACCTAGAATACACCATGCCCCCAAGTTCATCTCTCTTCGTGCCAACTTCCTCTTCATGTTTTTCTCTCTTTTCTTGCACTCCCGAGCTTCAGTAAGGCACAAGGTAGTTGATAGAAGCACTTTCCAAAGTTTTTCTTCACAAGTTGAAGGAGAATTAGAACTTCTCTACTTGATAATGTCCTCTAAACTTCATCTTTTCCATCTTTAAATAACATGATTTTTGCTCATACATTGCATCTGCAAAGTCCTGAAATGATGGCACGCCATTTTTGTGTGATTTGAAGCTTATCTGATTTGTGGATTTGGTTGTGAACTCGTGACTCTTTAAGCCATTTATTTATTTTTTTGGTCATCATTATGTGTTCTATTTGTGATGGTTGTGTTCTTCATGTTGAGATCTACATTTTGGTTTTTTACATTTTTGGATTTCATCAAGGTTTGAGGAAGTTATGTTGGTTGAAAGCTTGCTAGTTTGGAGTCGTGTTAGGGAATTATGGCCATTCTATTTGCAAGTTTCTTGTTTTGTTTGATGGGAGAATATGATTTGGTGGCAAACATTGATTGGTTGTGTTTTATTTTTGTCTTGTAGTGTTTTTAAATAAGGTGAGCGATTGATGTTTGTTCACATGATTTTGTTACTTTGTTTTTTTCTCAGCCTTTTCTTTTTATTTAAATGACAAAAATGATGTTTTGCTTCATGGGCCTAACACGGTTTTCTACTAACACCACCCTCCTTGAGCCCAACACGCGTTCTAAGCCAAGTTTATGTTCATTCTGAAAATTGCTTTTACACCCCCTTTTTCTTGTTCATTTTCATTCTTCTATTTTCTTTACATTTTTACTTACATTTCATTCTTAACACTTAAAACTATTTTAAAAATCATCAAAAATATTTTTTAGACAGTTTAGCATCTTGACCTTATTTTATTTATTTTATTTTATTTTTCAATTAATTTTATTATGTTTAATTGATTTATTTTGAAAAGTGTTTTGACATGTTTACCCTTGAGCTAGGGTTTGTTGTTTGATGACCTTTGAAACATTTGCTGACCCTATCTTTTTACCTTGTTTTAGAATATGATTGGTGAATGTTTAAATGTTGTTTTTGTTCCTTGATGTTCATTTCTTGGGTGATTCCTATTTGGTTTTGTTTGGCCCTCGAGATGTGCTCGATTAGTTGTATACTTGAGTTTGTTTGGTTCAACTGATGGTGCATTCATGCAATTATATTTGTGATCCTTTGCACATTTGTTTTTAATGGATTTAACTTGAGTTTGAGCTCCTAATTATAATTTATTTATTTTTTCTATTTTTGGATGTTGCATCAAGTTGGTGTTGTTATGACCTTGATTTTATGCATGTCTTGACCTAGTTTCTTGAAGTTGTTTCTTGATTGATCCAATTGATGTTTGATGAATTTTGTATAATTTGGTTGACATGTTTAAGGTTCTGATCTTTATATTTAGAGGTTCATTGTATGATCACTTTGTCTCATTTTATTCACATGATCATTTGTTTCTCTTATGTATAGCTTGATAGATGTTTGCCTAACTTTTGTGCTTGAACTTAAATTTGTTTCTTCTTGAGTTTGGTTGCTGATTTGGATTTGAATAAGATATGTGTCATTTGAACATGTTTCTGACATAGATGATATGATACTTGATCATTTGTACCTTGTTTGAACATCTCTTTTCTTTTGAGAATGTCTTTGATGTGTATGCTTGCTTCTTGATGCATGTCCTTGGATACAATCCTTGTTGTTTCTATTGTATGTTCATGAGTGGATGTTTAACTTGATATTCATGTTGATTTTGATTCCCTACCTTATTTCTTACCTCTTTTGACTTCATCTCTCTTTGCTTGATAATTGTTTTTTCTTCTTGATGGGGTCTAAGTCATTTGTATGTGTGTGGGCACTTTGTTTTGCCATATGGTTTTGATTTCAAATCTTTGTTTTTGGTTTGACATGTGAGTACATTCTTGTTGCTTTGACATGATATTGATGTTTATCTTGTGTGGTTGAGATTGATGTTTACTTGATGCCTTTTGAGTTTGAACTTTCATGTTTGTTCATAATGTTGCATCTTCTTCTTTCTTCTTATTTTTTCTTCATGTTTCTTATCTTTTTGAGACTTGTTTAAGTTTCAATATTGTTTTCATTTATGATTGAACTATATGGTGTTTACTTGTGCTTGTTCTCTTATGTTGGGGGTAGGAGAGACACTAGGCTTTCAATCTTTTGCATGATAACAATTAGAAGAGTCCCTCTTTGATCTCAACTTTAGGTCCATCATTTGCATAATAACATTAGGTAGACTTCCCTTTTATCCCAATCTTAGGACCATTTTGTATGATAACATTAGGATTCAGTTTCCCTTAGTGTTTTCTTTTCAACCTTTGAATCTTCTCATCTCAAAACAATTATAAGACACTTAATAAAGACGATGAGCGTTGTGCGTCACGAGCCTTAAGCATATGGGGAATGATGAGTGTGGGGTATCTCCTTACTTGTCTAGAGTGTTTAGTATACGTCCCGTCTTGGGGCGATATACGATGCATTCATTCATATATCACAGTCTTTAGCGCAACGTGAATCTCAAACCAATCAGTTCACTTCATTAAGACTCACAAACAAATTTCAAACCTTTTTATTCTTTGGGATTGTCTTTCAAACTCATTTTCAGAAAATAGTACGTTACTTTTCTGTTTTACCGCAAACAGGCATCGACCCTAATTGTTGGAATGTGAGTTTAACGTCACTCATAAAAAAACACTTAATAATTCGTCACCCAAACTACGTTTGCTCTGATTTCTCATACCAGATGAGGATACGTAGGCACACGACAACGATGTCTTGGAGAGCAACCTTCCCCCCATCACCCGTATTTTTCTAAACTATGCTGACTCTAACTTTCCTATTGAACGAGGGAATATGTAGGCATAGGGTGGAGATGTCCTATCGAGTCTCTTTTTGTTCTTTTCCCTTTCCGGATTCCATTTAGCAGTAGCTTTTAGATAACTCACCATTTGATTAGACAAAAATGGGATCTTGTTGAGTACAACGGACGTAATGGGGTGTTAATACATTCATTTACGTAACCGACTCCCGAACCCAAGATTTGGTACGATTTGAAATTTCCTGCTTCAACGTCTTCCTGTCTCGCGTATGGCTGTGCTCGTTGTATATTGTTCTGCTTTTGTGAATCGTTGTTGTTGTGTGTGCTCTAACTGTAACTTTGAATTTGGGGCATGTTTCTTGTGAATTTACTGATATGATTTTCTGCTCTTTTTCTTCCTATGAACTTTGAATTTCTGTTCTAGTGTATTTCTGTATCCATGTTGTTCTGAATCCTTTCTCCTCTTATAGGCTTCAAACTCTTCCAATTTAAATTGAGAATTATTATGTCGAAAATTATTTCGGAAAGAAAATCACCTTTGTATGACTTGTGTTCTTGTTGTGAATACATGACTCAAAAGCTCTTTCCATTTTTGACTGAACATGTCTATAACTATGTTTGTGAATTCTTTTGGAATGAATTTGAATACTGTTTAAACATGTTTGATGTTGTTTTGATTGCTCTTGATTCTTTCCCTGGATTTTTCTATCTAACAAACTGCAACACTTAAATTTGTATCTCCAACTCCATAATTGTGTCACGCCTCCTCTTTTCATAGCCAAAGCACAGTTCTTATTATTAGTAGCAAAGTGGGAAGATTTCTGAAGTACATTCTTAACAACCATTTCAAGTTTTCCTTTTTTACTCCCATCTATTTTGTTTTTCTCATGTGCAACTTATATCAGGGAATAACAGGGAGCCATATATCCGTATCAAAACTGGGAGAATGTCCATCTTAAATTGCTGAAGTAAGTCAAGCTGGTTTTTTAATATTCCCCCTCGAATTGATATCTTAAGAACAATTTCAGTTAGGTTTTCTTGTGTCCCATAATTGCTAGCAGGAGACCTCGGCAACATGTCGCTTGCTTCATGTGTGCGTGCTGTCAAAACATCCAAGAAGGTGGTTTTACCGTGTTCAAATTGTAAGCAATCCTTGATTCCTACCATTTTTCTCTTTTTTTTTTTTTTCATGTATATGGTTTGTTATTCATCTTCTTTCCAATTAGCATGAAAAAACTTACATGGAAATTTTTTGGATTTTTAGTGGTAAAGAAAACTTGGTCATTATTCCTTTGACTAGAGACGTGGCATCTTCATGTGTCTTGATTTTGTATGCAGGGCTGGCCTTTGGTTTTAAACCTTATAGGAATGATAGCATAGATATTGAAGTACGAGAACCGCGTGGAAAATGGAGCTAGCAAGGAGTTTAAGACTTAGATTTTGTGAAATTTGGGATTTTGTAGGATTTAGGTGATGACTTGTTTCCATTTGAGGTACTAGGCTGAAAATTCAAATTGTAGTGCACTTTTATGGTGTAAAATTGGAATCTCCTTTTTTTCCTTTACACTTTGTAATTTGAATTTTGCAATCTTGTATACTTTGAATTTTGTAAGAACCTTAAGTCTTGAAATCATGTGAATTTTTCAATTCTATATTATGTAAATGACTTTCGGACTTTGTAATTTTGGATAGATTTGATCATGGCATGATAACTTGAATTTGAAATTGAAATGGCTTGTAAATAATTATTAAAAAATGTTAACTTTGAACCAAATGTAGTATTTCCAATTCTTCCAATCATACTTTGAACCTTTTGAAATTGAATGACAATCACTCTTGAATCTTGAATAATTGATTTGAAGTTTTGAACTTGTACTTTGTGAAAAATGTGACTTGGTGAATTCCTCATGGTTAAATAAAAATCAGATTTTCAAGCACCTTTCTCACAAATTACCAATAATAAAATTTAAACTCTTTCTTTTGAAATCCACGAGAAGCAAATGATTATCAAACTCCATGGGTAAGAACAAAATATTTCTTGAATTTAAGCTTGACTTGTATTGTTGGTATTTCTTGAAATATAATTTTAGAGTTGACTGTAAAAGAACACGAGTCTTCATTTTTACACACTTGAACTTGCTAAAACTTAATGAACTTGTATACTTGACATGGAACTTTGGAAACTCTGATACAACTTGATTCAAGATTTTTATTAAGCCCGCCGTTTCAAACAACCAACAAGAAAATTCCAATTATTTCTCTTAAGATCAAAAGATCATAATGATTCAACCTCCTAGATAGGAACAAAGTTAAACCTGATCTTTGATTTAATCACAAACTCAAGAAGCAATCACATTCCATCTGATGATATTTTAATCCGTAAAATGAAGGCACAGTTCTTTGACATCTCCTTTTGAAAGCAAAGTACCAAAACAAAAGCTTGCCCACACCACCCGATACCTTATGCCCTAAATAACTATGCTTCATGCCAATGGACAGGATACCCTAATCCTCCTTAGGAAAACCTCTGAGAAATCTTGTAGAAAATTGACTTTGTATTGACTAAGGGACCATAAGAATAAAGGCATGTCCTTCCTTTATCTCCATAGGAATTCAACACAACTTGCAAGGGACTATGAGTACATACAAAGCTTCTGTGACCTTGTTGGTTGGAAGTTTCGACTAAAGAGAGGCGAAACAAAGACTGGCTTGTGGGTTGACAGGCTGGGAAAGATGGTGAAGGAAATGAGGTAAGCCGACGCCAGCAGAAGAAGGCTGGTGGGTTGACTCAGGCAGTTTCGGTCGACAGGGTTGACTGATGGACAAAAAAGCCAACGTAAAGAAGGAAAAATTTTAAGCGGGAAACAGATTTGAAAGTTGTGAATGTGGGGGGTTACAAAAGTGGTGGAAGGACATGTGGCGCCATCAACTTCAACATGCCAGTTATTTTATTTTCCTATTTAAGGCAATGCCCAATTTTATTTTAAGTGGCGCATTTTGTAATATTGTAAGGGAAAAACACTCTGAGTACCAGGCATTAAGAGAAAAGAGTTTTCATTCTTGCAAAATGTATGATCACGTCCACCTTTCCTCTTAATAAACAATTTATATCATCAACTTTAAAGTTTCTTGTCTTGTTGTTTTTAGTTTTTTCCTTGTTTACGCATTCCTCTTTATTTAATTTTACACAGTCTTTCTAGAATTTATTTTTAACCTATTCTAAAACAACACCGTTCCACCACCTTCCCATACATTACAAACAAGATTTCTGGGACTTATTTGGCCGGTCCCGCAAGTAAACTTGCGTTAGAAGGTCAGAGGTTGTTCACACGAAAACTGCATGCAAAAAAATTGGCACGCCCGGTGGAACATTTCGGTTTGGGTGTATGCATATGCGCAGTGGTAAGATGGTGATACCACGTCCAAATGAAGAACCTGATTCGGAGGGAAATACGATTGTGACTCAAACAACCAACATTGGTGTTGACGCTATGTCTACAGTTTCGACTGCTCATGGTGGGCCGGTCGTGACGCCACGTCGGCCTGAACCTAGGCCTATGGTGATAGGAATTGGGGGCAATATATGCCTAGTTTCACAATGCCTACACCCCGGGCCTTTGGGATGCCGATAGAGTTCATGCCGAGCCTGCATCACAGCGGCCCACTCTTTGGGGAAAGCTCTTCGTCGGCTTTTTTTCCGTATCAGGGGTTATGGCCTTTGACAAACCAAGTTACTAGGCCTCTAGGGTTTAGTGTTTCGTCACTTTCATTTCCAACTTTCACGTCAAGTTTGGTCGTCGTTATAAGGCAGTAGATGGACTAAAGTAATCACGAAATGGTCCACATGTTGACCCAACAAATGAGCACCATATTAAGACCACTAATACACGATTCAACGCAGAGTTACCAACAATTGACAACTCAGATGACGCAGATAGGTGATTTTTTAGGCGCTTCTAGGGTCCCGGGTCAACAGACGCCGCCACCTCGACCGGAGACGCCAATTCGACAAGACGAAGTCTTCGATGAGGCAATTAACCAGCAACCTCATGAGGTTGAACACACACCCAGGGTGGCCCAAAGGCATCCCGTTGTTTTATTTCATAGAAACCAGGACCCAGCCTATGTGGTCAGACAGGCTCGACACGAAGCCATGACTGGCGAACCCAACTTAGAGGCCATGGTGGAACGAATTATGGTTCACAATGGGGCAAATCTAGGCCTTCGACGACCAACATATAAGTCCCCACTACCAGACTTTGTTCTGCAAATAGAATTTCCCAGAGGTTGGAAAGTGACAAACTTTATCAAATTTGCCGGAGAGACTGAGGAGTCCATTGTCAAACGTGTTTCCAAATACCAAACTGAAGTTTGCGACAATAGCAAACAAAGAGGATTTAAAATTGAAGTACTTCCCAAGTTCCCTCACCAAAAATGCATTTACTTGGTTCACCACCTTACCTCCACAGTCTGTCCATACTTGGGCACAATTGGAAAGATTGTTTCATGAACAGTTTTACATGGGACAATCGAAAATTAGTCTGAAAGAGTTAGCCAGCATCAAGCAAAAGGCTATATAGTCGATGGACCAATATCTTAACAAGTTTAGATTGTTGAAAGTGCGATGCTTCATGTAAGTCCCTGAACATGAGCTATTCGAGATGGCGGCTGGCAGCCTAGATTATTTGATCAGAAAAAAGTTATACACACAATATCTCAGAGATATGGCACAGCTAGCCGATAGGGTCCGAATACCATAAGAAAGAGAAAGTTTCATACGTGGCTGTTGACGAATACTCTTCTAACGATGAGGAGCTCGTCGAGGATAACGAGGTCAACGTGGTTGAATGGAAGCCAGGACCTCCGTACATATGCAAATCATTAAAACCATTGAATGGAAAAAATCTTGTTGAAATCGAAAAAACAGATAAATATGTCGCAAAGACGTATACTTTTGATGTATCTAAGTGCGATGAAATATTTGACTTATTAGTTAAAGATGGTCAGATTATTATCCATCCTGAGGAAAAAGATCCCCATTTTAAATATAAAAAAAGGATTTTGGAAATTTCATAATTTCCTTGGTCATAAGACATCTCAATATCTTCTTTTCAGAGACTTGGTGCAGAAAGCTTTGAAAGAAGGCCAGCTTCAATTTGGCGAAATACCCAAAATGCAAGTGGACACGGATCCTCTGAAAGTCGTAGGAGCCTTATATTCTGAGCTATATGACTGCATGATGGTTGAGGCTACTAAAGGTCTCAACGAGCACTTGACAACTGAAGCAATTGAATACATGGTGATCGAGACTACTGATGGTCCCAACAAGAAGTCTGAGGAGAAACTCGAGGCAGTCTACCCTCAAGCTGACAAAAGTCTGACGGATTTCCAAGAGAAATGAAGGGTGAGCGGGTCAAAGGTTGTATTATGCCCAAAATGAAACACCGTATTTGACAAAAAGGCTGCTGAGAAGTACGAAGCGGGTAAGAAAATGGTGCTGCAAGACAGTAAGCCACCAGTCCTTAGGTTCGTGTTCGACAAGAATGGTGCTCCTCTAAGGAATAAAGAGTACAAGAAGTTGTTCCAGCTGGCGTGACCCAAGACTTTTGTGCCACCATCAGATACCCCAAAAGAAAAGTGGGTGGTGTCTGTGAGCCAACAAGGGAGCAAGCGGACAAAGTGGAAGGTATTAGATCTAGAAAAGGGGGCAAAGGCCTCAGACAAGGGTACTGAGCCCAGAGGTTATGTGGTCTCCCCCAACTACAAAGGAAAGAATCATATGACAAGAACCCAGTGGAGGCGATATCAACAAAACAAAAAGGCTGCCAGAGAGGCTTCGACTTTTCACCTGAAGCCCGTGGGACCCCCTGGACTGAAAAGACAATGCCCAAAGGCAAGGTGGATCGAGAAATAGAAAATTGTGACGAACCAGACTACGATAGTGATTGTGGAGACTATATGAGAGAAGGGGTGGTGTCAACCCAGAGCTCGAAGTACACGTCTGAAGGTGAAATTGGAATGCCCATTTTAAGGCCCAAAGTTAGGTTTAACAAAAAGGGATTTTGAGGGAATTAGGATTCATTCTTGTTGGACTGTGAAAAGGGAAGAAATAGAGGCCAAAGTTCTGAGGGATGAGGATTGAGGCAAAGCTTCGTGAGGTTTCCAAGAATCAAAGAAGAAAGGTTTAGAGTCGGCAAATTTAGGTATGTGGAGTATTACCTTCATTGTTTTCAATATATGATTCAATATATTTAAAGCCGATTTAAGGATTTATGAGGGTTTTGAGGAAATTAGGTCTTCGTGGTCAAATCTATTTTTTAGGTTGTTTAAGTATCGGGACTATTACCTTCATTATTTTCAATATATGATTCAATGTATTTAAAGTCAATTTAAGGATTTAGGAGGTTTTTGAGTTTGAGGAAATTAGGCCTTCGTGGCCAAATCTATTTTTGAGGTTGTTTAAGTTAGGGGAGTATTGCCTTCATTGTTTTCAATATGTGATTCAATGTGTTTAAATCCGATTTAAGGGTTTAGGGATTTTGAGTCTTGAATTACTGTTGCCTTTTTGGTGAGTCTAATGAGTTTGAGGGATTTGAACTGATGGTCTGATAGGTTTGAGGCTGATTTGGGAGTAAGGGAAATTAGACTTTCGTGTCCAAAATCTGTTGAGGTTTTAACCGTATAGGGTAATTGATTATGAAAACTCTAATGAATGTGGGAAAATTGTAAGGATTTTATGGGAATTGGAGGCGTAAATATGATACGGGATTGGCCTAATAAGTCGTAGATTTTGTGCCTTTATTGCCGTAATACCTTAAGAATGATTGAGAGATGTTTTTGAGGCATTAGGGAATTAAATCGTAGGGACTTTTGGGCCGGTTTTGGTGCGGGTGCGTAATAGCGTTTTGCTGCAATCGGGAGTTCGCACATCGAGTGATCCTTCGCAAAGCGAACATTCGCCTCAGACTCGCAAAGCGAGCATCGTAGCGAACGTAGCAGTTTTTCGCGAATTGTTTCTTGTTCACTGTTGCATTGATGTTTTGATGCTGGAATTTTCCTGATGAATTACCGTGAGTATAATTGTGAATTTTATGAGAATAATACATGACTGTATAATGAATTCCCATGAGTAATTGTGATGATTTATGATGTTGATTTCATAAGATTTTGGTGATTTTATGATGACATGATTATTATGATGATTTTGATGAATGATGATGCACCTAATGAGTTTATTATGAGGATAATAATGACGTGTGCATCATGCATTCATATGCATTTCGGATTTCGGTCTAGTGTTTGATTCTTGTGGCTTCAGTCCCATTGTGCAGATGTGAAGTATTTTGTTGTGCTCTGGTTCTTGTGTAGAATCGATCCTATTGATGGGGATCTATGGAGGGTAGATGGCCTAGTGTCCATCGAATTTTGATGAATTGGTACCACATGCATGAGTCGTGTTGCATTTGCATTTATGTGACAATTTGGTGTAATTTATGATATTATGGCTTTTTGATGTTTCCTTGATGATTATGATGATGTTGAATATGAAAATGACGTTATTTTATATATTGATTCCTATATTGATTATTATGAATGGTTTTACTCACCCTGCCTGTTTGAATGTTATCTCCAAGTGGGTAACGTGCAGATGACTAGGTTTACCCGTGGATGCCGTCGAGGACTTTTTGGAGTTTTTGACATTTTGGTTGACTTAGAGGGTCTTGCTCTGATAGTATAACATCAGGTTGGGGTCTTTGAGTTAAACCATGTTTTATTGAATTTTGTTATTTTGATTATGTTTTTGTGCAAGGAAAACTTTGGATTTTCCTTTTTGAGTTCCGTTGCCATTTGAGCATTTTTGAGTAATTTTGGGAAAACCCGTTGTTTATAGAGTGTTGACTTTGATTTGAATTATCGAGAAATGTACGCCACTTTTGAGGTGATTTTTATTATGTTTAAAATATTAGTCTGATAAATGTGAATGATTTGCCATTATATTTTCGGGGTAGAAAAGGGTGTTACATTAGTGGTATTAGAGTAGGTCGGTCTATCCGGCCAAGTTGTCTAATGTTATTTGTTCCCTAGTATGTGACATGTGTGTGAAAACATTGTCAGTATACGTTTGTTTTCTAACCTTTGTCTACAGAAGTTGGAATGAAACAAGTGGGGGAGAAGCTTGTGCTTCTCCAGGATGCTTCAAGTGTGGAGTGGTGGCTCAGTGTGTCGATGAACGCTCTTATAGTTTGGTAAAGATGGTTTATGCCCCATCATGATTTTTGACTGTCTATTGAAAAATTGAGGAACTGATCACCCTCAATCTTTTTTTGATAGTAGACAGAGTCATGTTGGATGGGATAGACGTGTCTTGCAAGCTTAGATAGCGTGTGCAATGTATTGTTTTGAGTTAAGCTAAGTGCTTACAGATTGTTTTGAAGAGTCGGTGCAGGATGATGCTGAGATGTTTATTTTGATGGAAACTTTGAGTGTTAATAAAGCAGGGAAGTTGGTGGTGTGCCAATTATTTGTGATTATTCGAAAGTTTTTCCTGATGAGATAAGTGATTTACAGCCTGAACGTGAAGTGGAGTTTACGATCGACCTAGTTCCTGGAACTAGTTTGGTAGCAATGACTCCATATCGTATGTTCACGCCGGAATCAAAGAAGTTGAAGAATCAACTTGAAGATCTTCTTGAGGAGAGGTTCTTTTGTCCGAGTGTGTCACCGTAGGATGCACAAATTTTGTTAGTTAAGAAGAAAGAAGGTTCTGTGAGGCTTTGTGTGGATTATAGACAATTGAACAAGGTGACTATCAAGAATAAGTGTCCACTTCCAAGGATTGATGATTTGATGGATCAGTTGGTTGTTGCAAGTGTGTTCAGTAAGATAGATTTGTGATCTGGGTATCATCAGATTTGTGTGAAGGCTGAAGATATTCAGAAGACTGCTTTTAAAACAAGGTATGAACATTATGAGTATTTCGTGATGCCATTTGGTGTGACTAATGCACTATGTGTATTATGGAGTATATGAACAGGGTTTTCCTTCCTTATTTGGACAAGTTTGTGGTTGTGTTCATTGATGATAGTTTGATATATTGGAAGAGTAAAGGGGATCATGTTGAGCATCTGAAAATTGTGTTATCAGCGTTAAAAGGGAAGCAGTTGTATGCAAAACTGTCAAAGTGTGAGTTTTGGTTGAAGGAAGTGAGTTTCCTTGGTCATGTGATCTCGAGTAGAGTTATTGTGGTAGATATGTTGAAGGTTGAAGTTGTATCGCAATGGGAAGCTCCAAAACCTATTTTTGAGATTAGAAGTTTTCTTGGGTTGGCATATTATTATCGAAAATGCATTGAAGGATTTTTCCAAGTTATCTTTGCCATTGACACAATGGACTAGGAAGGTTCAAGCTTTTGTTTTGGATGTAAAGTCTGAAGAAAGTTTCAAGAGCTTTTGAGAAGGCTGACATCAGCTCGTGTTTTGATTTTGGCGAATCCGCCAGAACCATTGTTGTATATTGTGATGCTTCATTGATGGGATGGGGAGGTGTGTTAATGCAACATAAGAAAGATTTAATTTATGCTTCAAGGAAACTTAAAGTGCATGAGAGGAATTATCTAACGCATGATTTAGAGTTGGTTGTTGTTGTGTTTGTGTCGAAGCTTTGGAGGCACTATTCGTTTGGTTCGAGAATTGAGATGTTTAGTGATCATAAGAGTTTGAAGTATTTCTTTGATAAAAAAAATCGAATGCGAGGCAAAGGAGATGATTGAGACTTCTGAAGGATTATGGTTTTGGTTTGAATTACCATTCGGATAAATCAAGCGTGGTAGCTGATGCATTGAGTAGGAAATCTTCGCATATACCGATGATGATGGTAAAAGAGTTAGAGCTGATTGAGCAATTTCGTGATATGAGTTTGGTTTGTGAAGAGACTTCTTATGGTGTTAAGCTTGGAATATTGAAGCTTACTAATGGTATTCTTAATGAGATTCGAGAAGGCCAGAAATATGATTTGAGTTGGTAGATTGGTTGAATTTGATGAATCAAAGTCGAAGAGCTGATTTTCTGATTATTGAAAATGGTATCATGAGATGTCGTGATAGAGTTTTTGTTCTCGATATTGTTGAGTTGAAAAAGAGTATTCTTGAGGAAGAACATCGAAGTAGATTGAGTATCCGTCCCGGTGCTACGAAGAGGTACCAGGATTTGAGTATCCCTCACGTCCGTTGTACTCAACGGGAACCTCTTAATTCGAGTTGTGATGGATGTTAGCTAAGCTTAATTCTTCTCTTCTCAATACTAAATACTAAAAAGGTACTATAAAGGCTAAAGACGCTAGGGGGAGGGGGATGGTTAAAGGATAGAGTGCTTGCCAAGGATTGGGGCCCTTGTGCCTACGTATGCTCATTCGGACAAGAATGAGAAATCAGAGTGTCGTAGTTCGACTACGGGAAAGGATGGGGGAGAATGGAAAATGAAGGGGATTGTGCTCGCCAAGATCATCGCAATCTTGTGCCTACGTATCTTACATTCAAGAGTGAATGAAGAATCAGAGCGTTCATAGTTCGTGGTAACGACCACGAAAGAAACTGGATTTGAATTGAGTTTGAAGGGGTACGGATGAAGATTACTCGAAGTTTAAGAAAGATTTCTCGGACCCAAGTAATCGGGAGAGCGAACCAAAGACTTGGAACACTCTCTTTTTCATCATGAAGGAATGATGTGTTTGAATGGGTGTGGTTGATCGGATGACGACTACTTGAAGCTTAAGAAAGGTTTCTCGGACCCAAGTAGTCGGGAGAGTGAACCAAAGACTTGGAACCCTCTCTTTTTCATCGTGAAAAGAAAGTTGTTTGAATTTGAAATGGTGTTTGGGAAGATGAGTAGTTGTAGGATGGTTGAATGTTGTCGAGTTGTTTAATGTTATTTAAAGGCGTCAATTGCTTACACACGAATAAGATAACTCGCATATAAACAACGGAAAGCAAGATCAAATACTTGAACCTACTCTTTACACCTTGAAGAGAATTGAATAGTTGTTAATTGATTGATAGTTTGTTATGAAAATCCACTTGACGTTGGATCAAGGGTTTGACTTATTATCGCGTGCAAAGCGTGTTGGAAATGAAATGGTTTGAAAGAAAAGAGACCGACTTGACTTACGCATCAAGGGTCGAGTTGTAATAGGTTGATGGCGAATGCGTATGAGCATTCGACTTAGGAGGTTGTTTGAAAGTGGCTCGATGATGAATCGAGGATTAGTTTGAAAATAGTTTGATCCGCTCTAGTCCCTATGGGTGCTCCTAGGAGATAAACTAGTAATCAAAGAAATATGAGACATACATCGGAATGGGAGAGGGGTACATGTAAGTTACACGGGATTGCACGAAATAAAGGGGTCTCATTGTCAGGTAGCCCAAGAGAAAGCCGTGTGTGTGCATTGTGTCCTAAACTACGCCTTGAGCAAAGTCGGGCACGACTCAAAATTAAGGTTCCTGCAAATAACCAATGATACAACAGTCCACCAATTTGGCTTTTAGGATTTTGATAATTTATTATATGTTTTCGAATATGGGTGAATAAGAATGAATAAATATGATAATAATATGAATAAAATGGATAAAAATCGATAAAAATAGAAAATGAAAAGTTTGAAAAAGGTTGGTCTCGGGTTTGTTATTTTTCATCAATAGTTTGACAGAAAAATAACTTTGGGGTATCGTCATCGACCCAAAAAAGGAAATTGAGGATAATAAAACAATAAATCCCAAAGTATCTTTGCAAAACCCAATCAAAAATAAAAAAAATAAATGAGATTAATAAACAACAAGATTAACAAAATAATAAACTCAAAAAAAAACAATTCTTGAATTTATAAACTTAAAATCGAGAAAAAAGAAATCAAATGGGTGGGTGTAAATAAGAGGTAAAGGAATCCTATGGGCTTTCCAAAAGCCCATCATCCCTTTCAAAAATACAAAGACATAAAAAAACTTTTAAAAAATAAAAAAATAAAAAAAATAAAACAATGGGGTTGCATTAAACAAAGTGCGGTGGGTCTGACCCGCATGGCCAATGGGCTTAACCAAACCCAAAAAAGTTGAAACACACCCCACTTAGCCAACATCTAGTTAACAGAAAAAGAAAACGATTCTCAAATCCAATTGAAACGAAAATTCTGAAGAACACTTCCACGGTCGAATAAGATAATTCCATAAGCAACAATAAACCCAGCGAAGACTATACCAACAAATTCATTGAGGAGACAAGGCGATGTGAGAGGTTACATCCTCCATCTCACTCTCTGATTCGGTCTCGGTTTGTTCTGGGTTTGGCTCCCAATCTCTCTCTATTTCTATGGTTTTCGATTTGTGTTTTGCAGATTAATTAGGTTTGTTGCTGAAAATGGGTTTTGGGTTTGCTCGCGGTTTAGAAGGAGGAGCGAGGGGTTTAATGGTGATGTGGGTTTGTGGTTCTGGGTTACGTTGAAGGCGGAAGAATGGGGGAAGATGTGTTGCTGTTATTTGGGGTGTTGAAGAGGGTGAAGGTCGAAAGGTTTGTTTTGAAGAGAATGATGAAGGTTTTTTGGGCGTTCTGATATGAGGAAGGTTGGTTTGATGAAGAAAATTAGTGAGGTAATGGTTTGAAGAGAGATGAATCAAATGGAAGTTGGTGAGTTCATTCGAGAAAGTTCGGAGAAGAAAGGTAGAAGAGTTGAAGGTTTATGCTGGTTTGTTGTGGTTAGTGAGGAAGGTTAAAGAAACCATTTATGTTACTGTTGTTTGATTGGGGTTTTTGCAGGTTGATGTTGAAGGTTCTTTGTTGTTCTGAAGATGGTTCCAGTTTGAGGAGTGAGTGAGGATTGTGAAATCAAAAAATGGAGAAAAAATGAAATGAGATTGAAGTTCTGAGATGAAGGGTTTTTTGAGCTTTGTGTGGAAATTTTTTTAAGGTTGGGTTGCTATTGTGGCTGGGATTTAAAGCAAGAAGAAGGTTCAGTTGGGATTTTTTTAAGAGAATCTGAAGGTATGGGGTTCAATGGTTATATGGAAATTTGAGGGAGGGTTCGAAGGTGGTTCAGGTCCTGAGAGGGAGGTTCTGAGTTGGGATTTGAAAGCTTTGTCTCCCCCTTTTGCTTTCTGATTTCCACCCCTTTTTTCATTGTGGTGGCTTTGTTATTTTTTGATGTAACTTCACTTTCAATGTTGCAGAAAGTTGTTTTTTGTGCAGGTCTGATGGTAGCAGGTTTATGGTGCTAACTGTATGGTTGTGCAGAGCTTGTTTTGTTGTGCAGAGTGTAGCAGGTTGTACCTTATTTTACAGTGCGGTAATTTTTGTAAATATGGCTACGAGATCCTGCTTGTGTTGTCTTGTTGTGGATGACCCTCTGCTGCAGATTATAACAAATTTATGCATTGCTTTTTTTTGCTGTTTACAGATCATGATGGCTCGGTCTGATGCAGTAATGTATGGGGAGCAGGTTTGCTGCATATCATACCATATGTTGAGGTGTGGGCTGCTTTTTACGAATTATCTTTTGCTGAAAGTGTATGTAGCATGGTTGTTGATCCAATTCATATCATGCATATAGCAGGAAGACATATCTTTTGATGCCGGCCACAATTCCACAAATCTCTCAAGTTCTGACTCGTAATCAACACCGGTAATCTGAAATATCCTCTAAGAGACATTGTCTGAAACATTTTATGCAACTCCCTCTTGTGGCATTCACTTTGAAGTGGTTTACTAGTGTGATACTCATAATGCATTGATGATTATGTGACCCGGCAATTTGCGGTAAGTGCGTGATGGTTTTGTGAGATCATGAGGTTGGTGTATACTGAGACATATTAATGTGTTTTGCCATGAATTTTCACTTTGATGCACTGCAGGTCGACATTGCACCGTGAGTTGTTATGAATCATTGACTTCACGTGGTATCCACAACGGCTTTAAGAACGTTGGTTTGAGTGCATAACCGTAACTGACTTCTTATCCATTTCATGTAGGTGGTGATGACTAATGAAATTCGACGGCAAGAACCTACATCTTCAGTAAATCGGACAGCAAATTGGGACTGTTGCAGGAGAGCAACATTTCTGTGTTTTTTTTATCAGGACATGGACATAACCACAGGTGAAGATATGCGCAAGAGAGGTCTAAAGTCGGTCTCCGGGAAGCTGCATCCGACACACGTAGCTTTACCAACATCTACACATCCCTGCTGCTGGTGACAAGTGGGATCTTAACTCGTAATCTCTTAATTATACAGGTTATGGTCTTCTTCTTGACATTGTTTAGTGATGGCAGGATATACGTAGGTATTGAAGATGCTGGTTATACAACTTCGAAAAGTTCACGTCGGCCCGTCCATCATGGTATTGTGCTACGAATTAATTTCTGTAAATTATAAAATTCAGTTTATGCAATTTTTTTTTGCATTTCAAAATTACTGTGCAGGTCATGTTTTCAATACAGTGAGTCATGGAATGTGCAGGTCATGCATACAAGAGGTGTTGCTATAAACCTGCATTTTATCACTTCTGTGAGGGATTTGCGGGAACTACGGTGATGGTAATATGAGATACGCAAGTCCCATTTTCACGCGTGAGTCGTAGGGCCACTTTGGATTGCATGAAAGACCAAAAATTTTGCTTCCCATTTTCAGGCTTTGATTATGAGCACAGTATGGGAGGAAAACCGACGCGCATACGTTAGCCACATGAAAGTCGATATGTCACAAGTTCGTGCGCAAGAATGTGCATTATCCTAGACTGGTTATGAAGGCATGTTGTGGCTTTGTGAGCAAATTCACTGACAATTTGCAGGGCGATGGCCGTTTTTTGCGAAGGTCTTTGACAGGTTAGTGTATGAATGGTGTTACAGTTTTGAAGTTGTGGCCATGACGTGAGAGTTGTAACAACTTAATGGCTTTGTGAATTACCTTCACATCTTGTTTGTTGCAGGACCCCTTCGCAAGTGGTTGCACATTGGTTTTTGAAGCTCGGTTCCGTATTTGAGATTGTGCGGGGTCGGCCTGCAAAATACTTGCGACACGCTGCTTTGTTTTCCCTCTTTTAGAATTTGAGCTGTTTAGTGGTTTGTTGCATTTCACAGGTTATGATTCATGAATCACACGCTGGTGCTACCAGCTTTGCGTAGTACGATGATTAATGACCGCTGCGGCGAAGTACGAGTTGTGTTTATTAGAACAAAACCTGCAATAGTTCTGTAACAGTTTTGTGATTGCTGGTGTTATTCATTCAACTTACATTCTCATTATTGATATGCATCTCATCCTTGAAAATATCTTATTGACCTATATTTCTGTGTCTGGCTTTGCAGATCATGTTGTCGTCATCGTAGCATTGAGACTGCTTTGCCTCTGAAAATCGACAATTTCGCCAAGGTCGAATATCGATGGTGACTGTCCTCATAAAAATTTCGCTTAGAGTGACCAAAATGGAGCAGAAATTTTCTCGTTCAGGTGTTCGTTCCTAATATGTCTACGACTCATGGGATTCTTCAACAAGAACTAGCTTACTCCAACTCTTATCACTTTTTTTGTAATTCTCGACAAATTTTAGGCTATAGTTAACATCTTATCTTGTTTGTAATGTCTTGGAACCTTAATCTCAAAACAACCATCACTGTAATATTAATTGTTGCTTTTTATGGAATGTTTGGATGAAGTGGAGCCAAAGGCTAGTAATGTTTTAATACTAGAATTACTGTACTGATCAAGAACTGAAATGTAGCATCATAGCTACCACAATCATATGTGATACGTGCAATAAATGTACACCATCTGCTCTGCCAAAACGTTTGGCCCAATAGGCACCAGTATGCTTCACGTGACTCTTTAATCAAATTTAGGGAATGCCTCACGTGATTCTTTAATCAAATTTTGGGAAGACTCACACATTTGTAATAACTTAAGATAAATCATGAAAATTCGTGGCTTGAAACCAATCCTTACAAAATTGATGTGTGATTAATTGATCTTTGCTCGTGACAAATTTAGATTGTGAATCTTGAATGCAAGTTAGTTATGTTTTGCAAATATACACTCACACTTGAAATCATTTTCCTTAATCTTGAACCAAAATGAATCATGTTTGATAAAATTTGAATTTCAATGTTGATGCCACTCTTGTATCGAAGCTAGAATCACTCTTGAAATTACTGAACAATGTTTCAAATTAACTCCCAGAAACATCCACAATCTTGAATCTTCACCCAAGGCTGAATAAAAACATGATTCCACGTTTAAACAATCATAATCACTTGGTATAAGGAAATCTCAAGAGGTAGGAAAAATTTGGGGTATGACAGTACCATGTTGAGATTGAGTTTTTCCTATCATCCGCAGACGGATGGACAGACAGAGAGAACTATCCAGTCTTTAGAGGATTTGCTGAAGGCTTATGTGTTGGATCAAGGTGGATCGTGGGATAGTCATTTTCCGTTGATTGAGTTTACCTACAACAATAGTTATCATTCTAGTATTGGAATGGTACCGTATGAGGAATTGTATGGTAGGAGATGTAGGACTCTTTTGTGTTGGTATGAGTCAGGCGAGGGTGTTATGCTCGGACCTGAGATTGTTCACCAGACGACTGAAAAGATCAAAAGGATCCAAGAAAAGATGAAAGTTTTTCAGAGTCGTCAGAAGAGTTACCATGACAAGAGGAGGAAAGCACTTGAGTTTCAAGAGGAAGATCACGTGTTTTTCAGGGTTACGTCGAAAACTGGTGTTGGCCGAGTTTTGAAGTCTCGAAAGCTCACACTGCGTTTTGTTGGTCCGTATCAGATTTTTCAAAGGGTGGGAGAAGTAGCATATCAGATTGCTTTATCGTCGTCGCTTGCGAATTTGCATGATGTGTTTCATGTGTCTCAGTTGAGGAAGTACATTCCAGATCCGTCACATGTGATTCAGATGGATGATGTACAAGTGAGAGATAAATTGACTATTGAGGCATTTCCAGTACGGATTGATAAACGAGAAGTGAAGCAACTGCGAGGTAAAGAGATTTCCTTGGTAAAGGTAGTTTTGGGAGGACCAGCTAAAGAAAGTTGGGCTTGGGAGCGTGAGGATCAGATGAGGGAGTCGTATCCGACTCTGTTTCCTTGAGGTAATTTTCGAGGGCAAAAATTATTTTAAGTGGGGGAGAGTTGTAACACCCCAAATTTATTGGAATATTTATTTAATTTATTTAAATATGAATATTTGTATTTTTGGTGATTTGTGGTGGTTGGTATGAAGTATTGAGAATTATGGATTTTGAGTTATTTATTTAAATAATAGTATATAATATGAATATATTGGTATTATTATTAATTTAAATAAATATAAGTGAATTGAGGGAAAAGTGGACTTTTGAGGAGGAGTTAGTGAGGGTTAAATTGGAAAGCCCATTTTAAGGTCCAAAGTTAGGTTTAACAAAAAGGAATTTTGAAGGAATTAGGATTCATTCTTGTTGGACCGTGAAAAGGGAAGAAATAGAGGCCAGAGCTCTGTGGGAAGATGATTGAGGCAAAGCTTCGCGAGGTTTCCAAGAATCAAAGCAGAAAGGTTTAGAGTCGAAAAATTTAGGTATGGGAAGTATTACCTTCATTTTTTTCAATATATGATTCAATGTATTTAAAGCCGATTTAAGGATTTAGGAGGTTTTTGAGGAAATTAGGCCTTCGTGGCCAAATTTGTTTTTGAGGTTGTTTAAGTATGAGGAGTATTACCTTCATTGTTTCCAATATATGATTCAATGTATTTAAAGCCGATTTAAGGATTTAGGAAGTTTTTGGGTTTAAGGAAATTAGGCCTTCGTAGCCAAATCTATTTTTGAGGTTGTTTAAGTATGGGGAGTATTGCCTTCATTGTTTTCAATATGTGATTCAATGTGTTTAAAGCCGATTTAAGGGTTTAGGGATTTTGAGTCTTGAATTGTTGTTGCCTTTCTGGTGAGTTTAATGAGTTTGAGGGATTTGAACTGATGGTCTGATAGGTTTGAGGTTGATTTGGGACTAAGGAAAATTAGGCTTTCGTGGCCAAAATTTGTTGTTGAGGTTTTAACCATATAGGGTAATTGATTATGAGAACTCTAAAGAATGTGGGAAAATTGTAAGGATTTTAGGGGAATTGGAGGCGTACATATGATACAGGATTGGCCTAATAAGTCATAGATTTTGTGCCTTTATCGCCGCAATACCTTAGGATGATTGAGGGATGTTTTGGGGACATTGGGGAAGGAAATCGTAGGGACTCTTGGGTTGGTCTAGGTGCTGGTTCGTAACAGCATTTTGCTGTAATCGGGAGTTTGCATAGCGAATGATCCTTCACAAAGCGAACATTCACCCCAGACTCGCTAACCGAGCATCGCAGCGAACGTAGTAGTGTTTCGCGAATTGTTTCTTGTTTAATGTTGTCTTGATGTTTTGATGTTGGGATTTTCTTGATGAATTACCGTTAGTATAATTGTGAATTTTATGCGAATAATACATGACTGTATAATGAATTCCCATGAGTAATTGTGATGATTTATGATGTTGATTTCATGAGGTTTTGGTGATTTTATGATGACATGATTATTATGATGATTTTGATGAATGATGATGCACCTAATGAGTTTATTATGAGGATGATATTTATGTGTGCATCATGCATTCATATGCATTCCAGACTTAGGTCTAGTGTTTGATTCTTGTGGCTTCAGTCCCATTGTATGGATGTGAAGTATTTTGTTGTGCTCCGATTCTTGTGTAGAATTAATCCTATTGATGGGGATCTATGGATGGTTGATGGCCCAGTGTCCATCGAATTTTGATGAATTGGTACCACATGCATGAGTCGTGTTGCATTTGCATTTATGTGACAATTTGATGTTATTTATGATATTATGGCTTTTTGATGTTTCCTTGATGATTATGATGATGTCGAATATGAAAATGACGCTATTTTATATATTGATTCCTATATTGATTATTATGAATGGTTTTACTCACCCTGTCTATTTGAATGTCACCTCCACGTGGGTAACGTGCATATGACTAGGTTTAGTCGTGGATGCCGTCGAGGACTTTTTGGAGTTTTTGACATTTTGGTTGACTTAGAGGGTCTTACTCTGATAGTGTAACATCAGGTTGGGGTCTTTGAGTTAAACCATGTTTTATTGATTTTTGTTATTTTGATTGTGTTGTTGTGCAAGGAAAACTTTGGATTTGCCTTTTTGAGTTCCGCTGCCATTTGAGCAATTTTCGAGTAATTTGGAAAACCCGTTGTTTACGGAGCATTGACTTTGATTTGATTTATCGAGAAATGTATGCCCCTTTGAGGTGATTTTTATTATGTTTAAAATATTACTCTGATAAATGTGAGTGATTTTCCATTATATTTTTGGCGTAGAAAAGGGTGTTACACTCTTCAAGGTCATAAACTTGAAGGCAATTCCTTCAACTCTACCTCAGAGGTTAAGCATTTGGAGGAAAGACGTCGTCATTGAGAATATCGAAGTTGGCCAGAGTTATTATAGGATTGATGAAGCAAATGGTGCATATAAATTTTTTGACCAACACCTAGCAAATGTGGCACCTTGTGATGATGGAGAGGGATCTTATACTTCTGTCAACACGGGTCACATCCTGAACTTGGATCCTGACTACAGATTTGTTTGAGATGTTGCTGACACTACAATAGATTTGTTTGGGCTTCTCTTGGCACGGTTTTGATTTGCAGGAGCAGCAGGAGGAGCCTGTGCTCTTTGTTATGGATGATTCTGCACCGGAGGAGCTGGTGGGCGTGGAGGAGCCACTTGTGGTGGATATCTCGACATGAATGGTTGAGGATACAATGGACAACTGATAGGAGGCGGTGGCGGTGGATAAGCTGGCATTACAGACGCCACATAAGGTTGTTGTAAGTATGGTACTGATGTAGAGTGTTGTTCATAAGCAGTTGGCCATGGAGGTCTTCTCTTTGGTTGACTTCCTCTCTGACCACTAGATATGGCATTGGTCTCACCTTCTTGTCTTTGTTGGAAACCTCTCTGGTTCTTTCTCACATTACTGGAAGTAGTAGCAGCAGATGTGATTTTACCACTTTTTAAACCATGCTCAATTCGGGCTCCTATGGCCACTAGCTCAGAGAATCCCAATGATCTACTTCCTACCATTTCCTCATAGTAGGCAGGTGGTACAGTGTCCATGAATAGTTCAACAAGCTCTTTTTCAGCTAATGGGGGTTCAACCTGAGAAGCTAATTCCCTCCATTTCCTCATAGTAGGCAGGTGGTATAGTGTATATATTGCGTATCGTGTAAATATCATTGACTTTAATTTTTTTCTCTCATTTTTGTAGGTATATAAGCAATGATATTTTTTCATTGTCTTATAGAGCATTCAATAAGTTTTCCAACGCTTCCAATTGTGCGTAAAACAAAGTTACGGTTTAAAATTATGGTCAAAACAAGTGTTGGTTTTGCTGTCATGTTCGCTTAGCGAACATGAATTTATAAAACGCGTGAAAAACACTGTTTTGGAAGTAGAAAAAGAGGTATAAGTTCATTGTGCGATTTAGATTATGTTGTTGGGGAACTTTTTACATAATTGTGTATATGCTTGTATAGATACTTGTTTTGCTTTTGTCTTCTATTATGTTTTTTCAAGTGTTGTATATATTTTGTTCAAGTGTTTGGTTAGGACAATTTCTTTAGGTTTACGCTTTGACAAAGCATCAACGTGTATGTGAGGAAGTTACTATCAAAGAACAATAAAGGCGTCGAGCTTACGACGTGAAACAAGCGCTTGTTGGGAGGCAACCCAACAATTTTTGAGTTTGTATAGCTTTATGTTTATTTAGTTTGATTGAATTTGTTTTTATTAGGTTGTTAGAATAATTTTTGTGTTTGCTCTCAAGTTTGTTTTTTGATTAGTTTGAGGATGCATTTTGTGATTTTCCAAGTTTGATCATTTCAACTTGCGAATGTATGGTTTTGATATTGTTTGAAGTTTGTACTTTACAAGGTACTCATTTATCGCTTTCTAGAACATAACATGATTATGAGACTTTTCATTTGTACCATTTTCATGTCATTCCTTCTTTTGCCATACTTGTTCAGTTTTGAATCACTTTAGAACAAAACCTTTTTGTGAGGAGCTTTCTATTATTTATTATATGCAGGAGAACCAACATTCTTGTTTAACTCGGTTTTATTATGTTTAATCTTACATTTGTGTTGATTTGTATGATAGCACTAAAATGATCTAGGCATTTTGTTCGATTTTGAGCATACCCACTTGACCAAATAGTCAATCTACCTTGTGAGTGAGTGAGAATTTGCTTACCCCCTTTGTACCTTTGTTAGAATCCATATTGGTGTGAAGTTCATTTTTGTATGGATTCTAATACTTTTTCTTGAACTATAACCATGACTTGTTATTTGAGTTTTTACCCTTGCCTAATAAGTTTGGGAGCATTCATGTCACTATGTGTGGTTGTATTCAAGTTGGGGAGAAAAGGTTGGTTGTTGAGGTTGAGAAAAAAGAAAAAGTTTGAAAAAGAAAGAAAATAAAAAATGAAAAAGAAAAAGAAAAAAAAGGGGGAAAGAATTGAAAAAAAATAATAGAATAATGTTACGCTAATAAGTTGTGTGGAATGGTGTAACAATTTGGAAAAGAGGAAAAGGTGATTGGAATTTGTGAGTGCTTGAGATTGTGAGAAATGATCACTCTCATTTGATTAGGCAAGTTTTTGTTTCTTTTACCTTGAGAAAAACAATTGTTTGTTACCCAAGCCACATTACAACCCTTAAAGCCCTTGTGGTTTTTGCTTTTATACTGTTCAATATGAGTTTTTTCTTGATGAATGCATAATTTAACTTGTTGTTGGCTTGATTGTTGGGTGAGAGTTAAGCTCCTAATATTTTTTTTATTCATCTATCGATGAAGTGTGTGTTAGGTGTGATTCATTTTTGAACATTGTATTGTCGTAGAATTTCTTACATGTGCTTTGTATTTATGAGTTATTTCGTTTTCATGTTATCGTTATAGTTTAGTGGTATGTTTTGCTTTGCATGTACGTTTTTGTGTTGAACCATACATTTGTTTTTGTTTTTTGAAACTTGTTGAGTCGTGATTGCTTGATTGTTACTTTTGTTTCCTTGAGTTGATCGATTCTTGTTTGAGGACAAATATGTTTAAGTTGGGGAGAGTTGATAAGTGCTAAATTTTACTAATTTTGAGTGTGAATAATTGGCACTTATTGGCTTAATTCAACCAATAAACATCAACTTTTGTGCATATGTTGTATAGTTTATATTATAGTGTATATATTGCGTATCGTGTAAATATCATTGAGTTTAATTGTTTTTCTATAATTTTTGTAGGTATATAAGCAATGATATTGTGTCATTGTCTTATAGAGCATTGAATAAGCTTTCCAACGCTTTTGACCATAACAGAGTTACAGTTTAAATGTTATGGTCAAAACAAGTGTTGGTTTTGCTATCATGTTCGCTTATAAAACGTGTGAAAACACTGTTTTGGCAGTAGAAAAAGAGGCATAAGTTTGTTGTGCAAACGGGACTTCGCTAGGCGAACACTGGAACCTATTTTTTTTCCTATTTAAGTGATTTTTCCAGCATTTTTTAGGTTATGTTGCTGGGGAACTTTTTACCCCAACTTCATCAAACATATTCTTGAGTAGATTTAGCTTAGAAAAAACATTGGAGGGTGCATCTTGACGATCCGGAGTCGAATCCACTTCAAACGGAGTTGACAGACCGTGAGATTTGTGTTCTTCTTCCTTCCTCTCTATGTATTTTTCATTAGTTGGGGTTTTGTATGTAAGTTTATCTTGATTGTATGTATATTTATGGATCTTTGTATAAAATCTCATTTACAACTCTTTATCGATGGTTATCTTGATTTTTTTACTTAATGGGTTTGGATTGCTATAGATATATACGGTTCGAACTCGACCTAAGATGAACATCTATTAGATTCTAAACTCTAGACATAGATTTAGGACTAATATTCACGTGGGTATCGATTCTTAATGCTCCGTGTTGTCGAGTTGCATGAGACATCACCGATGAGACGATACAGTTGATCTCTCGACTTTGCGTTAGAAATAACCTCTGTTGTGAGCGATACGTGATGATATTGACGAGCGATTTAGGTTGCATGCATTTGATCCATATATTTTTTAGTACATGATGCGTGGAATGAAATATAACTCCTGACGAGTTTTTTCATTTCTTAAGAATGTATTTATTTTCTTGTTTTATGTTTTTCCCTTTTGCGTTTTTATCCCAAACCATTTAAACTCAAGCTTAGAGACATGGAGATTGTTGAACGACATTCTTTCCCTCACACTAAGCCCTGTGGAGACGATATAAATCCCGGAGGAAATTCTTCTGAAAATAATATTTTTGCTTGCTGCTTTACCGCTCCAACAGTTAGTAACAAGATCCTGCTGGTGGAATCTTTACACCATCACCTGTGTTTCATGCCTATTATGGTAAGTTCTAAGAATTGGATTCAATTGTTTCAATACTCTAAGTTCATTTGAAATACCAATGCATACTTGGTTTCATTGATGCATATAATATTGTTCTTTCTTGTTAACTTTGATTTCTCTAAGTGTATGATCCTTTGTTCTTCCAAGTTTTGTGAACCGCAAGGAGTTTTCCTGCTCCTGTCAATCCCTTGAGGGATTTTGAGGTATTCATTATTTTTTCTTCTTCAACTTGTAGGGACTTGTGTTCTTTTTGTTCTAATATGGCGTGGGGCCTTGTTGGAGCTTAAACTCGAAGTGCTAATTATTTATTGGCTAACTACATGAATTGTTTACCGTTCATTTTAGTTACTTTTTACGTTCAAACATGGAAACTTGAAGATGTTGGTATTGGTTTAATTCGAATGGCAGTCACGAATGTTGCCCCAAGGTTTTATGATGTGATGTGTGTATCTCATTCCCTTGTTTTTTTTTGCAATGCATCCTATGGCACCAAGTGTTGTTGTTCTAACCTCTTGGAGTGTGTACTGTAATAACGATTGAATTCTCTGAAACTAATAACTTTATCCTTTTCGCGTATAGGACATGGGTCTTCAATGGCTTCGAATTCGATGGAAATGATGTTCTTGAGTGGGATTTCAACTGAAGGAGGTATATCTAATGAACTTTCTTCTGCACCATTGATTTGCATTTGTTTTTACAAGCAACACTTTAATATGATGGTTGGTAGCACTGTGCTCATTGTTATGGAACGACACTTTAATATTTTCTTCCAACGCATTCTCAACTGAATTTTGGTCTTTGATTTCTGCAGATGAAACGATAACTATGGAAAGAGGTCACTGTCCACGTGAACATCATATTCGATTCAAACTTTGGAATTCTACCATGGATTGCTTTCGAGTCGACGATCTGGTCACATTCCTTGTCCACTGGGCTTCTTGGGACGGAAGAAAATCTAATTAATCAAATGCAAGAAGCTGATGGTCTTAGATCTCAGTTGTCATTGATTCCTAGTATTGGATTTTTCAGGGGAACCTCTAGAAAATAGGCTTGTCACACGAACTGGGTGGGGGTTGTTCATATCAGAAATATCTTTGTCAAGTCCAAATTTTCTATACTACTACGATTTAGAGTCTCGGGTGCTGCTTTTTCTTTTCATCATAGTAAGGATGCCTTTTTATTTTGTGTGGTTGGCCGTGACGGAGATATCATGTACATATGATGATTATGTTATTGTCCTTCATTCTATTGATACAATTTAATTGTGTGTGAATGTCTATGATTCAGATGATCTAGTGAATTTTGAATGGTATTTTAACCGCATTGCATTGAAATATTCATGTTTTCGTATTCAAATTTAAAAATGAGAAATTATCTAAGTTGTTTGAATGCCATTTTTAGCACCACCAAAGGTGTGCATTGGTAAGAAGCAAATAATTATTCCTGAAGATGTTATGTAAGATGGTGCACAAAGAGACGGGGTCTTAGGGTTTAAAATTAGGGTGTGACACCCATCCTCAACTGATTATGGGCCTTATGATGACCAGGTGCCTGTTGATGACGCGGCACCGCCACCTCCTCTTGTAGATCACTGACCGGAAAAATAACAAGTGTACTATTTTTACCGATGTAGTAATAAGGGGAAATTCCCCAAATATTGATCTCGCAGACTGCGTATGAGTACAAGTTTTATAATAATGCAATTGAACAAAAAGTAAAAGGGGTTTTGGTTTGTTGTTTGCAAAATGTAAAAGCCAGAAGGCAAAAACAGTAAAATAGGGGTTTTAAACAGTTATGAGAAGCATGCTAGGGTAGGGTGTATGAAAAGCCTTGCAATAACCTTAATCCTTAGTTTTCAAAAATCACTACTCAATTCAATCGTTACCGGTTATAAAGATTAGTTAACTCTAATTCCTTAGCAGAAAACCCTTTGGTATTCTCCCTATGCCCCAATTCCTTGGCGGTATAGGAACAATACCAAGCAATATACTTTATCTAAAACATTACGGTTACTATAGGGTATCCCCATTCCTAGGCAATATCGACTATAGTATTATCGTATAAAAACGTTAACAATCATTTTTCCAAATCTAAGGTTAACCATAAATTGAATCCTTATTTGTCAAATAAGAGAAACCTTAAGAACATTATACAATAACAACGATGATTAGAAAGCAGTGAAATCAATAATTCAACGTAAACAAGGTCATCACAGAGTTAATTCAGGGACACCCCCTAGGATTGGGGGGTTTAGCTACTCATAATCTTAAAAATAAAATCAACAATTAGACTGATCATTACAAGATAATAGGGTTGCCTTGATCTTCAATCGCTTCCGCTCATGAGAACCTTCAGTTTCCCCAAATCCTTGATCACTCCCATCTTGATCGTGAAATTCTTTTCTCAACCAAAAGTTCTTTTTCTTTTCTCAAAACACGTATCAAATAGTCTCAACTCAAACTCAGCACCAGGGACATACCCAAAATATCCTCATAGATCACAAGTGTCAAAAATACAAGAAAAATAGAGAATGAAGTGTTTTAACTAACACGGGCCGTGTCAGCTGACACGGGCGGCCGTGTTGGCTTTCTGTTACAATTTTCACGAGATTTTTCCAAGTCCCAGGTGTGCTGACACGGGCCATGTCAGCTGAGACGGGCGGCCGTGTCAGCTCCCTAGTTTCCACCAAATATTCTCTTTCTGAGCACTTCCTGACACGGGCCGTGTCAGCTGACATGGGCGACCGTGTCAGGCTCCTAGTCCACTTCAAAGCTCTTCCAAATTCTTGCCATTTTTCCCGATTTTTGCTCTGATTCTCCTTTATTTCTTACCTGAACCTAAAAACAGTGAAAATACCAAATCGACGCGTAAAATCTAATAAAAACAAATAAAATGCGACAAGACATAACAAATGATTAACTGAAACTAATGGCAAAATAACATATAAAAACTACTGATCAATCACGCCGATGACCAACAGTGCTTCTAGATGATTGCAATGATTACAAATGACCTCATGGGTTTGGTAAACCCAGATGGTGACGTTTATGTTGGATTAGCTGGGATTGCGCACATAGCTTGTGGGGGGCCTATTTAGATATATTTTATATTATTTGTATTATATGTATATTGTTTAGACATCTTTCTCATAATATTTTATTAGCTAATATTGGTGATCTTCCTTAAAGTGCAGTGTGAAGGTTAACTTACATATGACAATGATTTTCATATGTTAAACATAAAACACTTAACATCACAATATGATTAATAAATAAGAAAAACCTAAACACTACCAGACACTTCAAGACATTTCAATGTCTCCATATGTCGTCAGAGGATCTTGACATCTTCACATCTAACTCGATTGGACCCTTTGTTATCCTACGGCAAAATGATCTCCATATTTCCTTCACATCTTCGTCGATCTTTAACTCAATAAGGTTGTATTTCACCCTCCCATTTGTATCGATCTAATCTCCACGAAACTCGATCTTTCTCACCTTACATTGCAGAAGGTGTTGTATATTTAACCCTTATTATTTTAGAAATACAAACTAAAATAAAGAAATGTCTTTTAATTATTAATGAATAATTCGATATAAGTATCAATTTCTAATTAAACTATTGGTCTTTAGGGCTTACACCAACAATTCCTGGAGTTTTTACAAGCACAATAAAAAATTCCTTCTTTCAGTGAATTGAAGAATTTAACACATTTCATTGTCATACTCAGAAATTAACTTATTGGTTTTCATCCAACTACAATTCATAATTATGTACTTTCTGAAAATAAAATCAAAATTCTACATAAATTAACACAACAAAAACAATGAACGTTCGATCTCAACAAAACAACAATAACATTAAATCTTTAATCTTAACAAAACAACAACAACAATAACAACAACAACTACAACTACTTTATTAAACCCTTAGTCTCAAAAACAACAATAACATTAAAAACCTTAAATATTTCAACAACAACAACAACAATATTATTGGTACAGTGGTGGAGAAAGTATTTACGTACCAGAAACACAATAAGAGAGTCAAAGAAATGAGTTGGGATGAATTTTAAATTTCCTTTATCGAGCTCCCTTCGTCTTTTGTTTAATTCGTTCGATTTGAAAGATAGAGTTTGATTTTATTTAAAGGAGAAGATGAAAAAATGTTATGTTTGCTAGGACTCAAAAAGTTTAGAAGAAAAGAAAAAGTTAATGAAATCTATTATAATGATTTTAGAATATAAGGACACTATTATTTTTTCTCTCAGTTGAAATTAGGAACTGAGGAAATATCTAATTATATCTAATTTAAATTTTAATGAAAAAATAGAATAAAATAAATGCACCATTTTAAAAGAAATTAAAATATAAAATATTAATTGATGGGAATTGAAGCGCTCTTAGGGACATTTTCTGTCGTTTTTTTACCTAAACAAAGGGAAAGGTTATTTAATTTTTATATAAAAAAGGATGTGTTATTATAATTATAATAAAATAAAAAAATTGTAGTTCTTAGAAATTATTTTCTCAATCGAGAGAATAAGTGACTATTTTTCAAATAAACTTAAGGTGTGTACTAAAAATGATATTACCTCAATTGGTTGGTTTACTAAGGTAAACTTTTGTTAAGAAATGCAGTACCTATAATATTAGAGTTCGACGAAGAAAATTTATTTTAAGTAAATTTGGATTTGAGTTTGAGTTGTTCTTAATTTTAAATGATGGGTATGGACCGTGTAAATAGGACATTAATAATCACCTCGAGTCCGTTTCTGAATCCGTTCCATTGATAATTTGAAACATATGATTTTGATTATTTATAATAATAATTACTTAGTTAATATATTAATTTTGTTACTTTATTATTTAAAATATTTAAAATGTGTCTTTGAAAATATTTAAATTATTTTTATTTTATTAGTTTATTTATAATGTTTGTTAGAGTTTGAGACATATTATATGATTGAAAAGATGAACTCTTTCAATTAGTAAAATTTGATTTTTCTTGTGGAAATAGTTAGGGATGGGGTGCGAATACACAAATCAGATGAGTTTTAAATAATTATATATGTCATTACTAGAAAAACTCTACTTTTCTGCGGATTTACTTGCGGATTTTGACAACATTTCTGCAGAAAATGTGTTGTCTGCCATTCTTTCTGCTATTTTCTATCCCAGCTAAAACCTTCGTGGGCAAGGAAAAATATCGCAGGAAATATCGTAGGATATATTATTATAAATCTAAAATCGCAGGTAAAATGTCAGAAATTTCAGCGAATTTTGCTGCTACCCCAATTATCGCAGGAAATAATGCTTCACAATATAAATTCGCAGGTAAAATCGTAGGTACATCTGCGGATATATTTCTACAGGAAAATCCACAGTTAATTCCTGTTTTTTTTAGTAGTGTACGCATTTAGATTTATAATAGATAATGAGTCTTTAACTAAAATTTAAATTTGAGTACGAAAAAGATAAAATCCATCGTCATTTCCCCCGTTGTCTTGTTTAACTTTTTTATGTGGAGAAAAGACTAAATACGTTAGTCATTTATATCTTGTGGAAATAGTTATTATTATAGTGGTAGAGAAAGAGTGAAAGAAGGAAAAGAAATGAGAAATCAAATACTAATGAAAAATAAAGTGAGAAAACTCATTCTCAAAATTTTTTTCAAACCATGTCCATGAAAAATAGTGATTTTGAGCGTTGGATCGAGTTAATTTTTAGACACAATTTCATGAGACATAGTCCAACAATTTTACTGTTCAATTTTTGAAATTTTTTGTCTTCTCATATCAAATTGTTTGGAGTTACCTATACTATTTATGCGCTATTTTGGGACGTTATTATAACTCTTTAATTATGGTAGAATTATTTCTTTGAAGGAGTTATTCACTTTCAATTATTTCATATATTTATTGTTGCAACTCTAAAATTCTTGCAAGTTGGAAAATTTAGATATACTACATGTTATATGTCATTGTATTGTTGTGATAGTTTTTAGGTTTAAAAGTGGTGATTTTTGGTCTTCCAATTGATAATTTTATGTATTTCCTTTTCAAATTTGAAATTAGAGCAAAAATGTACTCTCATAAAAATTATACAAAATACAGTCAAATTAATTTTCAAATAAACTATGAATTTTCTCTTTTAGTTAACCCATGGAATCACGTCCCTTGTAAATAACAAAGTGAAGTCAAAAGTCTCAAAAGTGTCACAATTTGTGATTTGGAATAGTATTAAGTAAAAGGACATGCACCCTTGTCCCCGTGCAAGAGGAAATGAATCTCCAACGTTCCTTTGTATCTTGCATATGTCACTCACAAGAACAACGTCATTACTACTACGTACTGCCCATCTTACACCCCATGATTAGCTTGAAGACATGTCAATTACGTGTCTTGGATGAAGTGAATTATGTTGGGAAAAAGAAGGTCTAAAGAAAGAAAGATAAGAAAAACAAAGTAGACACCATATATTATCTAGTATAAACAAATAAAAGAGAAAAATATATGAGCCTTTGTACTTTTGTTAGGTTTGTAGTAAAATCGTTTCAGTTGATCGTTACTGTTTTGTCTGTATCATTTTTATAAAGCGGATTAAAATTTTAAATCTATATTCTCTAATATAAATTTTAACAGACTTTTGTTATGTCTCGTGTTTTTTTACAGACTTTTGTGACCATAAATTTTTGTAATTTTTAGTGTGTAGTATCTGCAAATCAGTCTCGTGCCGTCCACATTATTTTAAGGAGCGAGTCACGATTTTAGATCCGTTCCCTCAATAATGTCTAGCTTATCCTATCTTTTTTTTCTGCGAGACAGACTTAAACGATAAAACATAAAATCTAGTTTAGGATGATAAAAAATTGTCGAAAACTAAAAAAAGTCAAACACAATTTTAAAGTATATATTTTATTTTGAGAAAGCAAACATATATTTATTAATTAATAAATGAAACACAGCCCAAAGTACAAGGTATATTTTTAGGTGTCAATAGTAATACAACAATGGGCCTACAATGTATAGAACCCACACCTAAAACTGTCTATAGCTTTTTCTATACGTTGCCAAGACAAGAAAAATCTACCTGCCACCTTATTTCTATACATCCCACCCCCCAAATATACCTTTTATGTAATTTTAGCGAAAAATGGCAATAGGGGCATGGGGAGTTCTCATATTTGTAGGAAAACCAACACTTCACAAAATGTTAGATCCTAACGATCATTCTCTTATAGATCTCACACTCCTAGAGTTCAGAAGATAAACCAAACAAAAATGGTGAAAGCTAGAGATTGAAGAAGAAGTGATTTCATATGGAATCTCAAAACAAAAACTCAAAAAAAATTTCAAAGGCTTAAGAGAAAAATGTGTTGTGTAACATTTTGAGAGAGATTGAAAAATAATTTATATATGTGTTGGACATAGGCACAAAAATGAGATAAAACACCCTTATAATTCGAGTCACGAGCAAAAATAATGATTAGATTAGAATGAGAGAATGATTCCGATCAAGAAGTTAAATTTGGACTTCATAATTTGAGTCGGTGATTAGATTCAAATAAAGTTGGGATTTGAATTACAAAACCAAAACCAAAACCAAAACCCATAAATTTATTGTCATTATTGATTTAAAGGATTTTCTTATTTCACTCTAGATGTTTCTAAGACATATTGTAAAATTGTAAAAAACTTCCAATTTTCATATATACATCTCCATACACACTCCAATAAACATATTTCATTCATTTTTAAATTACAATCTAATTTTATAAATAAATTTATTCTAAAAATATATCTCTGAAAAATTTCCAAAAATATATTTGAAAAACTAAACTGTGACATAGAAATCTCTATTCTCATAGTTTGCAAGTGTCTAAGAAGAAAAATGAGTCAATATCTTTCAACTACTATTATAATGCATAAATACAACATATATAAATGTTAAATATCTCTGTCACAACATCATGCGACATCTGGCTATTTGAATTTCATATTGTCCGGAGTAAATCTTAAATCAAGTGGATTAGACGAGTGTTCAAACTCAACACCATTATTTTCTTTGTAAATGTGATCTGCTGTGACACTTGAGTCACATTCCACCAAAACAAAATATTTCTTATGTACCTTAGTTTTTTTAATTTTCGAAAATATATTTTCGAAAATTTTCTGAAGATGTATTTCTGAAATAAATTTATTCATAAAATTGAGTTATGATTCAAAAACGAATAAAATGTATATATTGAAATGCGTCTGGAGATATATCTCCAGAAATTATGAATACTTTTTAAATTTCGCAAGATGCCTTTGAAACATTTAGGATGCAATAAGAAATCCTCTTGATTTAAATCAAACATCTCTATTAATCCAATCAAAACTTCCATGATTCATATCATGCTTATGTGCGATTTAAATCACACAGCCGGAACCAAAAATTCATACTTCAAAAATTCCATGATTCCATAATTTGAATCACACTTCAAAAATTGAATTTTTAAACAAAATGAAGTGTTATTTTAAATTCAGAGTTGGAATGATTGGAATCATGAATTCATGGACTCAAGCTATCGGCTGATTGACTTGAACCATATTGCATTGATTTCATACACAGTTTTTATTTATGCATGCATTTCATGATTTACACAATGACTTCATTGGGAGGAAATTCAATTATGAAAAAGTAATCACCAACTAAATGACAAGCCATAAAACACTAAGAAGTGAAAATCTTAGGAGGCAGATAAACTTCACTAGATGGCTAACAAAAGCAGTCTAAAAAGCCATGGGTGATGAATAAAATCCCATATTTGGGAGTGCCATTAAAGAAAGAACAAATAATATAGGTGGAGAAAGTCATGACTATTTTAGAGTGAACCAAACTCATTTGTTTATGTTAACTATTTGATGACTTATTTGGAAAGTGAACCAAACTTTAAAACTACAGTTTGAAAATCTTATGAGAAAGATGATTAGGTCCCCTTCAAATCCTTTGCCTATTTTTGTTAGGTAATTCCATTTGAACTCATAATGGTCTCGTAAGATATCATGACTAGTTTAACAAAATTGTTGCGTAAAATGTCTTGCTTCATAATCCTCTTCGTCATATTACAGTCCCCTAATGTCTTGGGGAAAGCCACAATTAATGAAGGTTTGAACAAAAGTTAAAATACTTATTTATGAACTAATAATGCCCCATGTCTAGTAATATTAACGGTCTTTCAATAATATAGGATATGATTTTGTTATCAACGGTTAGTTCTCAACATAAATTGGATTTAACTGTTTGTCAATAGTTCTTAAGAATAAATCACACATACTATTGAATAATAAAAAGGTATACCATTAAAATGAATAATAGTTAGCAAATTACATGTATCACACAAATTTAGGGAAAATAATCTAAAGGGTGTGAGACATGTGATTTTCCACTAAAGACAGGGGAGGGGTTGAATTGTGTAGTCTTAAAAAAATATGGTTTTGAAAAATTTGCAGGATTATCTTAGATTTATAAATCATGTTGAACAACGTCTGAATAATAAGTGTAACACTCTAAAATCCTAATGCGTAATAATACGAATTTACACAACTATACACATAAGTATCACACAAACACAACATAAATCTGTTCCGTAACACAGATTAAATATAACAAATAATAACATAAACACATGTCATTACATGCTCGCTTTCACACAGACTCATCGCGGCGGAATTAACCACGTAAACAACTCAACAATTTATTGAGTCTCATAATAACTCTTCTTTTTTAACATAAAACATGGTTATGGCAAAATGTCTTCAACATGAAACAGCGCATAACATGACGAGTTATAATATCCGACTCTCGCAACAACAAATAATAATAATAATAATAATAATAATAATAATAATAATAATAATAATAATAATAATAATAATAATAATAATAATAATAATAAAACATAACGTTCGTTCACCCAGTGTTACAGATCAGAGTAAGAAAATCTAAATACTGCATAAAATAGGAAAATAAGAATAGCTTCAATGCTATCATTCAGCTTTTAAGCAGCTACTTATTTACCTCCTCGTCTATACCCCAAGAACAAGAATAGAACCACACAAACAACAAAGGGATGAGAATATGCTCAAAATATATAATAGTGCAAAAGTATGCAAGGGTATCCTAAAACAACATCAACACCCACATATTGTTGGAGTAATGAACCACATGGTTAGTGAACAATGGTGGAGAAACTTTAAATGTAAAGAGTGAAAGAGGGGAATTGAGAGAGAGAGAGAGAGAGAGAGAGAGAGAGAGAGAGAGAGAGAGAGAGAGAGAGAGAGAGAGAGAGAGAGAGAGAGAGAGAGAGAGAGAGAGAGAGAGAGAGAGAGAGAGAGAGAGAGAGAGAAGTTATGATTTCATTATCCTAGGATGAGAATTCATCCTATACATTTATATAAAGGTTACAATGTGATTGGGAATTAAAACGACCAACCAAAATAACAGAAAATTACAAAATTCGAGCTCGTAACCGATTACACCTTTCGGTTAACCGGTTAAAGGTGACATGAATTAAATTCTCATTTTGTGGTAACCGGTTAATGCCACAAGTTAACCGGTTAAGCCTTCGAAAACCCCCATTTTTTGCTACTTGGAAGTGTTGATTTCCTTGTTGTAACCCTTTATACACCCATGTTAATCGGTTACAACACTTGAGTTACTTGAAAACCTTTAACACACCACCTTAATTCAAGTTCTCCAAGTCTTCCATGCTCATATTCATCTTCAACCTTTTGAATACATCATTTGTGATTCCCTTAGTCAATAAATCAACAACTTAGTCCTCACTTCTACAATATCTCAATTGTAACATTCTTTCGCTAACAAGTTCCCTCAAGTAGTGAAGTCTTATCTCAATATGCTTACTCCTCCCATGTGCAATTGAGTTCTTAACAATATTAATTGCGAAAACATTTTAACTAGGAGTGTAACAGCCTCACCCTCAATGCTACCTAGCTCATCCAATAGAGTCATATGCCACACGACTTGGCACACACATAACGAAGCGACAATGTACTCGGCCTCACAGGATGAGAGTGAAATTATCGTTCCTTCTTCAAACACCATGAGATTGGTGTTGCACTAAACATAAAGATGTATCCAGCTGTAGAATTTCAATCATTTTTATCTCCGCACCAACTGGAATCGATAAAACCGGGAAAAATGAATTTTTAGCCCGTATCCGTTGCGGGAAAAAGAATTTCGCATGCAAAGAACCTTTGACATATCTTAGGATCCTCTTGATTTCTTCCAAGTGAGACACCTTTGATCTCCCATGAGTATACTCACAATACCAACCATAAATGCAAAGTCCGATTGTGTATTGCACAAGTAACACAAGGATCCAATCAACCTCTTATATTGAATTGGATCAACATCTTGCTCATCCTCATTCTTAGATAACTTTAACATTGGTTCAACTGAAGAAATGGTAGGATTGCAATGCTCAATTTTAAATTTCTTCAATGTCTCAAGAGCATATCTTGGTGCATGAGCAATCCTCTTTTGGACTTGTTGAACTCAATACCAATGAAGTATGTTATGAGGCCAAGTTCAGTCATCTCAAACTCTTTCATAAGTTCACTCTTGAACTTTGAAATACATTTTCTATTGATGCCTGTTATCAACAATTCGTCTACATATAGACAAAGGATAATTATTCCTTCACTCGTATCCGTCTTCACATATACTCCATGCTCGAATACATATTTCTTGAAGCCAATATCCTTTAGGAAACCATCTATTCTTTTATTCCAAGCTCTTGGAGTTTGCTTCAAACCATATAAAGCTTTCTTGAACTTGTAGGACTTCAGCTCTTGGTTTCTCACAACAAAACCAGGGGGTTGTTCCACATATATCTCCTATTCAAGAGGTCCGTTCAAAAATGCAGATTTGACGTCCATTTGGTAGATAGGCCAATTGGGGTTACTTGCAATACCAACAACAATTCTAATGGTTTCAATTCTAGAAACCGGTGCAAATATCTCTTCAAAGTATATGCCTTATCTTTGCAAAAATACCTTAGCCACCAATCGAGCCTTATGCTTGATTATCTCACCCTTGGGATTTACTTTCACTTTGAACACCCACTTCACACCAATTGACTTCTTTCCTTTTGGTAGATCAACCAACTCCCAAGTACTATTCTTCTCAATTGATTCCAGCTCTTCCTTCATAGCACAAATCCACTTTGGATCACTTAAGACCTCTTCTGTATTAATGGGTTTGGATTTGGCCATAAGTGCAAAATGGACGAAATCACCATCATCATTAACTTTGTTGTCTTAGAACAACTCACAATCTTGGAGTTTTTTAGGCAAATCCCTTTGCCCTGTTGACCTTAAAACATTTTCCTCATTTCGGGCTTCGATGACAAGCTATTATGCACTTTCCCTTTCTTCAGAACTTGAAATTTCGAAGCTGTAACCTGTTACAGCTTTATGGTAACTAGTTAACGCCTGCGTGTAACCGGTTAAAGTCTCATGGTAATTGATTACAGCCTACTGCACTTGATTTAATTCACAGACGATGACATCCATATTGATCATAATCCTCCTGTTTGCAACATTAAACAATTTATAACCATGGTAGAGTGATACCCTACAAGTATCATCACCTATCCCTTATCATCCAACTTCTTTCTAAGTTATACCGGAACATGTCGGTATGCAAAAAAACCAAATACTATCAAATGGTTCATATTCGGTTTGAATCCCGACTATGCTTCCTCTAGTGTTACATTCTCTAACTTCTTTGTAGGGAGCTTAATCAACAGATAGGCAGTTGTGGGTATCGCTTCTCTTATAACTCTTTCACCAAGTTCTTCCCCTTTAACATTGTTGCTATGTGAAAAAACAACCAACAAAGATACAGAGTCTCCAGCGAACTTTATTTATCCCAACAGAGAAAGGAGAACATCGAGAAAACCTTAGAAGGGAGAGAACATGGTCTCACAACCAAATTCAGGGTTCGGGAGTTGATTACACAAGAAGAAGGTATTAGTACCCCTTGCGTCTGTTGTACTCAACGGGATCCATTCTTGTTGTTCTAATCAAAGGGTGTGTATATCTAAAGCTTACTTGCTAAGAGAATGTGTAAATGTATTATTCGGGGAAAACAAAAGGTTTTTATTATTGAGTTCGTCCAAGTTTTGCAACCCAATGCCTACATATCTCAGAGGGAATCAGAACTTTGTAGTTCTTGCTGAAAAATTTGCTCTATTTAGCAGTTTTTATGGAAGATGCTAACATTTTTATTCTAGAAGTACATGATTTGCCATACCACTTTGTTATTTTCCAAGATGGATCCCATAAAGTTCATCTTTGAGAAACCTGCTCTAAATGGAAGATTGGCTCGTTGGCAGATGTTGTTGTCTCAGTATGATATACAGTATGTCACCCAAAAGGCAATAAAAGGAAGTGTATTGGCAGAATATTTGGCACATCAGCCATTGGAGGTTTACCAATCTATAAGGTTTGATTTTCTTGATGAAGATATTATGGCCATAAAGGATTGTGAGATCCCAGACCTTGATGAAGGACCTGAACCTGGGGAAATTTGGCAACTTGCATTTGATGGTGCTTCAAATTCCAACGAACATGGCATTGAAGCTATTCGGGTCTCTCCTTATGGTAATTTCACCCCTTTTACTACAAGATTGTGTTTTGCGTGTAGAAACAACATGGCGGAGTACGAAGCCTGTATCCTTGGTCTTGAAGCCGCAATTGGTCTTCGTATCAAGAACCTTGAGGTGTGTGGAGCCTCAACCTTGGTGATCTACCAAATCAAAGGAGATTACGAAACCCATGACACGAAGTTGGTCCCATATCATGCTTATGTCAAAGAGATGATAAAGAATTTTGAAACCATAACGTTCGGTCACATCTCGAGAACAGAAAATCGATTAGTTGATGCTTTGGCTACACTAGCCGCCATGTACCAAGTTAGATTCCATAATGAAGCCCCGCTTATTGTTATAAGGCAGCAGACTGAACCAACTTACTATCATACAGTTGAAGCAGAAATTGATGGTAGGTCGTGGTTTCATGACATCATGAGTTTTCTAGAATGCCAAGAGTATCTAGAGAATGCTTCAACCATGGAAAAACGACTCTTAGGAAGTTAGCATCCAATTTCTTCCTAAGCAATGGTGTTCTATAAAAAGTAACCATGACATGGTGCTACGCAGGTGTGTGGATAGAAATGAAGCTGACATGTTGATCAAGGAGATACATGAAGGAACTTTTGGAACACGTGCTAATGGGCACGCCATGGCCAAGAAGTTCCTAAGGGTTGGATATTACTGGTTGACAATGGAAGTTGATTGCTTTCGTTATGCCAAAACTTGCCATGAATGTCAAATTTACTCTGATAAAGTTCATGTGTCGCCCATTCCTCTAAATGTTTTGAATTCTCCGTGGCCATTTTCGATGTGGGGCATCGACATGATTGGTGCTATTGAACCAAAAACGTCTAATGGTCATCACTTCATCCTAGTCGCCATTGATTACTTCATAAAGTGGGTAGAGGTTGCTTCCTATGCCAACGTGACAAGACAAGTGGTTGCTCGTTTTCTCAAAAAAGATATTATCTGTCGATATGGGATTCCAAGAAAAATTATCACAGATAATGGGTCAAATTTGAACAACAAGGTTATGAAGGAGTTGTGTGAAAGCTTTAAGATAGAACACCATAACTCTTCTCCATATCGCCCAAAAATGAAGGGAGATGTTGAAGCTGCGAATAAAAACATTAAGAAGATCTTACAAAAGATGGTGGTAACTTATAAATATTGGCATGAGATGTTACCTTTTCCTTTGCATGGATATCGGACGACCGTCCGCACTTCGACAAGGGCAACCCCTTTTTCCTTGGTATACGGAATGGAAGTAGTTCTCCCGGTTGAGGTAGAAATCCCGTCGATGAGAGTCTTGATGGAAACTAGACTTGAAGAGGCTGAATGGATTCAAAGTCGTTTTAACAAGTTGAATCTAATTGAAGAGAAGCGTCTGGCCTCTTTATGTCATGGGCAACTATATCAAAAGCGACTCAAGAAGGAATTTGAGAAGAAGGTCCGTCTTCGAGAATATAAGGAAGGAAATCTCGTGCTCAAGAAGATTTTCCCTGTTCACAAGTATCTACGAGGAAAATAGGCTCCAAATTATGAAGGTTTATTCGTTGTTAAGAAAGTCTTTTTCGGTGGAGCTTTAATTCTTGGAACAATGGATGGCGAGGAGTTCCATAAGATAATAAATTATGATGTAGTTTGTTTGTATTATGCCTATAAAAAATACTGTCGCTAAGTTGAAAACCCGATAGGGCGACTTAGGCAAAAAATGGCATCCCGGTGGACTGAAAATCCGAAAGGGCGGTCCAGGCAAAAATTTAGGATCCTCATCAGTGCTCAAGAGACTTGATTAAGTTTTCAAGATTTTTCTTCCTTGTGTCCAACTCATAGCAAGTTTCTTTGAGCATTGCAATCACCTCAGCTTTTCTTGTCTTGGCACTCCTCTTGGATGTTTCAGCCGATGTCATAACAACGCCAGGAACATGTGTCCCTTGAAACAACTTGTGATGAAAGGACAACGGGCTTTCTCTCTTGGATGTTGTGTCACTCTCTTTAAGAGTATTAGGATACTGATGTAAAATTATTCCACTAATGAGGGAAGGAAATCCAATGGGGCGTTTGACACTATAGCTGCCAGCATGCTTCATGGTCTAATAAAAAATTTAGGTTCCATAATTAACTTTGGCTTTGGTCCCCATAACATAGATAAATTTCCCCAGGACAGTTGCCACAGTTGACTTATGATTTGTGGGCACCCAATTGGCAGCTCCAATCTTGTGTAGCATCGCATATTTTACACTTAGCTTGCTGACAACTAACTTTCTTTTGGATGTCCAGCTCTTAACCTGGTTGGCTGTTATCACTTGACACACCTTGTTATCCGACACAACTATATCAGGGTGAGCTCCACCTGATCTTCCCAGATATTTTTTGACGGTTGCTGGAGAAAATTTGACATATTTCCCTCTCACATAAACTTTGCCAAATTCATCAGATTTTCTATCTGCACATGCTCCTGATGGGTTGACTACAAGTTCTTTGACAAGTATCTCATAGCAGGGAGGAAATTTCGTGACTGTCTTCATCAAACCAGCATCATGGATAAAGGTCATGATCTCTATGCTTTCAAGAACATTTTGAGCTAGCTCTCTCTCCAATGCCATCCTCTTTTGAAAAACATATTTCCATCTGTTGACACTTGATAGAAAATGGAATGATATGTTGTCAATCGACACATCAGGAACACTAGCAGCCAGTTTGCTAGTGGTTGGTTTCTCCTTTGGTTGGATGTCAGTGACATCACAAGCAACATCAGAATCTGATTCTGTACTAGTTTCAGCCTTCCTCTTCTTTGGAACTACCTTGCTCCAAGCCTTGGTAGGACCAACATGAGTACTCTTGGTAGCAGCCTTCTTTTTGGGGGTACTTTGCACAACTTCCTTCTTCCCTTTCCTAGTTGTCGCTACTGCGAAAATCGGCACCGGCTGAACAGAAGAGTCGCCACCATGCGTTATTTATCCCAAAGGAGGGAAAGGAAACGCTCAGAGTAAACCTACCGCAAAGACGGGAAAGGAATGGTCATCGCAACCAAATCCTGGATTCGGGAGTCGGTTACGTAAGGGGAAGGTATTAGCACCCCTCACGTCCGTCGTACTCGACGGGATCCATGCTTGTTTTCTTGTACAGATTGTTATTCTATCTATTCTACAGGTATGGGGTTAAAAGAAAATAAAATGACTCGGCAAAGTATCGCACTTTATGCCTACGTATTCCCGTCTGGAACGAGAAATCAGAGTCAACGTAGTTCGCCTAACTACGGGAAAGGAGGGGAAGGTTGCTCGCTAGGATACAGCATCCTATGCCTACGTACTTTCATACAACATGAAAGATCAGAGCAAACGTAGTTCGGGCCACGTACAACACAAGTCTGTCTGTTTATCTTTTATCCTTATGAAAAAAAGGTTTTCTCCTAATTAACCGTCCAAGCGGACAAAAATGACGTTTTGATTTGTTTCCAGTCTTTTACGCGAGAACTGTCTTTTATTGATGTTTGAAATCTTATTATTGTGTTTTGAATGATTTTGAGAGGGAAGAGAAAGAACTCTAAAACCCTATGGTTAAAATGGGAATCAAAACTACCCTAATGTTGTCATGCATGGATTAACACCTAATGTCTGTCATATTTCTCTCTTGCGCAGAGAGAAACAGAGATCCTAGGGGATAAACGGAAAAGAAACAACATATACAGTAAAGCAGCAAAATGCATGAATGCAACAGTACAAGCGAGGCAAGGGAGTCACACTCAACCTCGAACCCGGGAAAATAAGAGGCAAAGTGAAACAGATTCACTTCAAACCTATGGGAAAATTAACAAACAATACAGCAAAGAAAATAAAACCCCAAACCCAGCTCTGACAGCAAACCAGCTCCTACAGCAACAACTTCAAAAAGCAGCAAACCCTAATTCAACAGTTGAGCAGCTTTGACATGAACCAACTTCTCCTTTATCAATCTTCAATGCAATGAACTTCATCCTCAATGTCTTCTATCTTCAAGGCCAGCACTCCAGAAGAGAATCACTTAACAGAATAAGTTGAATGATAAACAGCTTATTGACAACCAAAGGAAGCCTATAAGTGTTTAACATTATGAGAGACTGGTTCCCTCAAAGTTCTACTTCTAAGACAAGCCACTTATCCCTCCAAAGGAGGGATGTGAATATCTTAGAAGGACTTTTAGTCATTGGGAGGAATGGAAGCACAGGATGCTTTCCATGTTTGTCGAAGAGATCAGTCTAAACTAAAGCTCTGCCTATTTCTCCTATTTCCTATGTCTTCAAAAACCATCTGCCAGGAAAGGAATCTTCATGCATCATGCTTTATCCTTTGTCTTCAATCATCATTCAAGGTCTTCATAAGCCTCAGCAAGCAGAACCCAAGCCCCAAGCCCAATTGAAATGACCAAAACCCCACAAACAAACAACATCCCAAGTGGGAAACACACCAATATCAACCAAATTGCAAAAATCAGGTAAAAATAGTAAAACTCATTATAAAATCCTAATTAAATTTCTAGGGGACCCTAACTATGTACCCTATACCCCATATAAATCCCAAGACCTAAATCAATTCTAAAACCCCAAAACTATGCTCTAAACTGCACCTAATTGTTGTGAAATCCTAATCCTGATCACCCTAAAGTTGATGGTTCAAAACTATCCTAAATAAATCACAAAAAATGTGATAAAATTCCATGGGGAACCTAATACTCTAATCTTACCATAGGAAAAATAATTACATCAAAATATGAAATACAATGGCCATACTAAATTCAGCAAGTAACATATACCAAGTGTAAATGAAATAAAAGCAATTAAAAGTAAAAATAAACCAAAAAACGAAAAAATGCATGAAATGCCAATTTTATTTTCTTATAATTTTCTTGATGTCTTTAGGAAAATGAGGGAAAAAATCCCATGCAAGAATGATCATTTTTCAATTTATTATGATTTTTTGACTAACCTATATGCAAATATAAAATAAAATGAAAATCAATTAAAAATAAATTAAAAATGAAAACAATGCGTGGCAAAAAGCAATTATTTACAGTTCAAAAATGCATTGGGCTCAGGAGGAGGGTGTCAATAGCTAGCGCGATGGGCCCAATAATATTCAGAAAAACAAAACAAAAACACAACCAAGAAAAATAAAAACGGGGGGGGGGGGGGGGGGGGGGGGGGGCGAATAGCAAATATTCTCCTTGTTATCCTGTTGGGCCCCAGACTGGGGGGTGTGGATAGCGAATCCATCTGGGCCCAAAACGCAAAACATGTGGGAGAGGGGGTGTCATTGGGGAAACAGGGAGTAGGATCAGTAAACAACACCAATGGGCCTAAGCCCGAGTCCGGTTTCAACTCAGCCTTAGCAAAACAAAACCTAGATCTATCTCCCATTCCCTCACTACTGTTCACCGTCTTTCCCAGCAAGCCCTAGCGGCGCCCTCAAACCTCTCTCTCTGTGACTCTCTCATTCCATCTCCCAACCTATCTCTTCGTTCAACTCTTCTATCCCTCACAAACTCTCTTTCAATCTTCTCAAATAAACACCTGTCTCACTCTCACAAAAACGATGAACGAGATGAACACCAACCTGGAAATACGATGAGTCTGAAGAACGTGGCGATTTCCTGGAGATGATGAAGTTGACGTTTGAAGCTGTTAAAGAGGATCTTGAAGCTTGGACGCTCTTGACGACGTTTGAGGCTTTCTGGAAGATCCTCACGAGCGTGGTGAAGATCTACGAACGCGATGCATATCCACGGAGCAGTTCTGGGAACTGATGATGGCGCGGATGCTTCTGATGAAAACCCTGAGAGTTCTTGACGATAAGGAGAAAAACTAGCGGCCTATGAATCCTGATGAAATTTCTGGAGTTTCTTGAAGATTCTCGGTGGTTATGATGTTTGGTGAGATCTTGGAGTGTTGAAATCGGAGGAGATCTGGAGATTAAGAAAGTGAAAGTTCTTGAACTCGTTGGAAATTTCCTAGAAAAACTTGAATATTGATGGAGTTCTTGGTGAAATATGGGGAGTGACGAACTGGATGAAGATGATGAATGATCTGGGGAAAAAACGATGAGAGCGATGAAGGTGAATGGCGATTCTGGGAATTTCTTGGAAAGTCTATGAAGATTGTTGGCGAACTGATGAAAGGGACGAAGATCTGGATTTTGCGATCTGCAGTTTTCCAGTGACATGCAATTTTCCGGCGAGTTTCCGGCCGTGTGCACCGCCGCTGGATTTTACCGATGGCCTTCTCCGGCTGTTTGCATGGTCGGCGGCAGAGTAGGGGTAGTGGGGGAGCAGCTGGCATGCATGCATGCGGTGGGAAAGGAAAGGGAGACACGTGGTGTGGAGTAGAATGAGGGGAAGACGCGTGTGAGGAGAGAGGGGGAGACGTGGCAGGGGGAGGGATATTGGATGGTGAGGTGTTAGAAGCTGAGTGATACGAAAAAATGAGGTGGCTAGCTCCCAAACACACGCGTGGCATGCTCCCTTATATGACACTTGGCAATGAAATGGACCCGGGAACTGGCCTTTTTGACATTCTCTGGATAAACGGCCCAATATGGATGAACTCTGATTAATGATGATTAAGGACTAATAGAATCTGGACTAAAAAAAAGATATTAGACCTAAAGACTCAATTAAGACTAATTAACTGAATTAACAACCAATTAAATTGGGACTAATGACCTAATTAACCATAAACGAAAATCAACACTTGTTAAGACTAATTGGAATCTATCCTAAACAATTAGACCTAATTAAACCTAGATTAACCCCTAATTAATATCCTAAAACTTTAACAAACTATTAAAACTATTACCTATTTAATATCTACATTAAAATCTATATTAATCAATATCCCTAAAATCTATTACTGTCTATTAAAACCTAGAAAAACAAATATTAATAAAATCTATTAATTTCTAAAAAAAACCTATATTAATATCTATTTAAATTCTGGAAAAAAAAGGTATTTAATATCTACAAACTATTAAAAGTTTATTTACTTCTTAAAACAAGTCTAATTATATTCTAAAAAGATTTAAAACATTAAAATCTATTAAAATCTATTAAACTCTAAAAACTCCTCTTAAAATCTATTTTAAACTCTAAAAACTCCTCTTAAAATCTATTTTAAAAATCTAGAAAAGTTTACTTAAATCTATAAGAAAATATCTAAAAAAATCTATTAAATTCTATTGCACTCTATTAGAAAAATCTATTTAAATGCGTTAAAAATCTAGCAAACAAAAGGAAAAAAACAAAAAAATGCCTGGAGGCCGATTAAAATGATTAGAGAACAATTGCGCAACCATAGCGAAACCCGGGCACCGAGATGGCCCGAAAACAACAGGGAACGAGCACCAATTCTCAAAATACACTTATTCAAACCGGCCTGGACTGCCTGAAACGCCAGGGGCTGCAATCCCGGTAAAATCGATCTGATTGAGAAAAATGCAATGCATGCAGTATGCGAGTGCGAATGCAAAATGCGTCGAAACATAAACCAGATATGGGGACCGGTTGGTCAAATTTTGGGGTGCAACAGCTGCCCCTATTCAAACGGCTTGGACCTGAAGGGTTGAAGAGCGAACAACCTTCAAACATTCAAAGGTGGAAGACGGTTGAATATAAAATAAACCCGAAAATTTGCCAACCGCAGAAATAAACTGCGCCCTCGCTTGGGGAAAAAAATCCGGAGAACTGAATCTTGGTTGTTACAGCAACAACTGATCAATCGTCTGGTAAAACCACAAATCTTAACCGACCACCTCTGTTGGGGTAACTGGGAAATGTCGGAACCTGAATGTTCAACGAGCGCAAAGTTTGAATCTTTCTAAGCAATTAGCCGGAGTCTGAGCACTCAACGTTATAGCATGATCACGTCACGAAATGAATATATGTCGGAGTCGGGATACTCAACGTAATAACTGATACCAGAATGCTCGACGAACCATCAGAGCCCGCATACTCTACGTAAACAACAACCAGAGCCATACTGCTCAACGTAACAACTATCGGAGCCAGAAAACAATAATGCATCGGAGCCTGGCTACTCAACGAAGCAAGTCCGACGAAAAGAGAATACTATAACTGCTTATCAATATCACATCACACGGGCTTTACCGGAGTCAGGATACTCGACGAGAGAACGAATCAATACAAACTAGAAATTACCGGAGCCTGGGTACTCGCCGGAATAGCCACGAATACCAGATAGGGGTCTGAACCCTCGCTTGATTTTACCAGAGTCTGAACATTCAACGCAGCAATCGGATCCAGAACGTTCAACATCATCAATTATTGTAGCCAGCACACTCAACGAACAACAATCATCGGAGCCAGAACATTCAACGAACAACAATCATCGGAGCCAAAACACTCAACGAACAACCAGAGCCAGCATGCTCAACGTCATCAATCATCGGAGCCAGAACACTCAACGAACAACAATCATCGGAGGAAGAACACTCAACGAACAACAATCATCGGAGCCAGAACACTCAACAAATAACAATCGTCGGAGCCAGAACACTTAACGAACAACAATCATCGGAGCCAGAACACTCAACGAACAACCAGAGCCAGCACGCTCAACGTCATCAATCATCGGAGCCAGAACACTCAACGAACAACAATCATCGGAGCCAGAACACTCAACGAACAACAATCATCGGAGCCAGAACACTCAACGAACAACAATCATCGGAGCCAGAACACTCAACGAACAACAATCATCGGAGCCAGAACACTCAACGAACAACCATATAGTATGGAAATGCTACGCGTTTTAGGTAGATGCAAATATGATTGTATGCAAATGAAAATGCAGGTTCAGGCTGCCGGGGAAACTCTGATAAGCTTGCTTCATCAACACGGATGCTGAGGACAAATACCACCTTGCTGGGGAATGAACGGGTACCACCAAGTATTCCGGCAAAATAAATGCCAGGACATACAACCAACTCTGCCGGGGAGAGCTTTAAACCTTCGATTTCCACTGGGAGGAAAAAATAACACCTGCTGGGGAGAGAAAACTCCGCCGGGGAAGAAACGGCTCTCTTGGGGAATATTAACCGACTCCGCTGGGGAGAATAAACAACCCTACTGGAGATAGGGCATCCTTTTGGAGGAAACAATATTGTGTGAGCACGATCTACCATTTTGGAGTTATTAGTCTGCTGAGGACAAACATCCTGATCACCGACCTGACAACCTGTGGGGAGAAAGGAACCCATCTTCTACAGTAAAAAATCCTTCTGAAACAACCCTGACTTGGTTAAACACCGCTGGAATCCTCTCAGCTGGGGATTGCACCTGCACGTACTCTCTCTGGGCAGCGTCCGCCCTGCAGGGGATACTGATTCGACTTGCTGGAGACATCCTGTAGACTGCTTTCATGAGGATACTCTTCTGGGGGATTATCCCTTCCTTCGGTAAAGGCTATCATTATCTCAACTTCGGGGACGAAGTACGACCTGCATGGGGATTAGCATCGCATAAAGTCAAGTTTTTCATCAAAAGCCTCTGGTTAGGGCAGCATGAATTCCATTCACCTTCTTGGAACTTTGCACCAAGGATACTAACATGCCCCAGTCTAAATTCTGGAATACTTCTCCTCAAAAGGAGCCCTGGTCAGGACACTATCTTGAAATAGCTTGCCCCTGAATCTGCGACAATTTTGAAACAGACCTTACAGTCCTTGTACCCTGACGGCCAGACATGAACTGCTTCTGCATCTCAAACCTCGAAGAGGTGTTCCAACAAAACAACTTCCATGCTCTTAGGGTGATCTGCCCCAGTCTTGCAATAATCTTTTGTCCCTGGTTGACTGATTCGTGGAGCAGCGCCCATAACTGCGAAAGATTTGCCAAATCTCGACCTGATTGCCCCAGATTGGCTGATTCTTGGATAACTGACTTTACTGGATTAATCGACATATCTTGCCCCAGCTCATGAAACATTCGAGCCTTCTGCATTCTGTCCTGGTCAGGCCTTCCACTGTAGGAACCTTTCCTGCCGGCATGCGCTTACTCGCAAGTAACACAAGTTGTTCTGCATAAAAGATATACTAAATGCAATGCATATGACAGTTTCAAAAATCCAAGTCTGTTCACGGGAAAAAATTTTGTGACATATAATGAATCAAATTGTCAATATTAATGCTGATAAGAGGAACCCTTTTAGGAGTCAGTTTCGATGCGATCTTTACCGATGTATGCCTTCGAAACAAACCTGCTTCAATTAGGACTTTTGAAAGTTGTAACGTGGTCAGGTTCACGGTTTTGAAAGAAAGGATAAAGGCTTAAATTTTATTTTAACCCACCCATTCTCCTTGATGTTCTCCAATCCTATGTTCGGCTAATTCGACCTTAGCGTTTACCTCTTAAAGATTGAAATATAGGAGTGATAGTTCGAGAAACTATGAGCTTTTGGAGTGACAACCACTCACTCTTCGTCTTTGACACTTGGGTCACACGACTCGTATTTCATTTGAGGATTTTTTTTGTAATCCTTTTCATTTTTCTTTTTCTTTCCCTAACTTTTGCCTGGACTGACTCTTTTGAGTTTCTTTTGATTATTAAGTCCAGCGGGATGCCCTCTTTTGTGCCTAAGTCATTTGCTTTCAAGTTTTGACTTAGCGGGCTTTTGATTCTTTTCGCTTTTCGTTTTTTTTCCGAACAAGTCGTGTGACACTGGTTGTCTGACTCTTTGGAGAATAATATGACCGTCTCACTCCTGATGTTTAACCATTGCGGTTTTTAGGCACGACCTATACAGGTGTGACTGATCCTCGAACGGACACTCCTTTTTGTAATTTGGACGTTTGGTCAAATTAGCTAACACCTACCCTTCCCCAGGTTAAGATTGAGGGTTTTTCGTTTTCCGAAAGAACTCCTACTACTAGGCTCAAAGGGGTTGTCAAAGGATTATCTTCCTTATATCTCTGGTGTTTAGGGATTTGAAACAATGCCTGTACATCGTCAGCAGGTTTTATTTCAAAAGCATACAATATTGGAAGCTTGCATGTCGTTCAATTTCGTCATCCTCCCCGGATTCCCCTTAACAAGCGTTTGAAATAAATGAAAACACAAAGAGTGACCACGACTGGATTAATTCAAACATGCATATTTATTTCATTTATCAATATTAGTTGAGAAAACAAGTTTTACAAACGAAATTTGCAATTAAACAGAAAGGCAACTACAAATGCAAAGACATGAACAAGATAACATGAACAATGTCAGTGTCTCAGAACCGGACTTCTTGCACTTTGACTTAATGGCGAGTCAACCATCCTCAGACCAATGTTAGAGGTAGCCTGCTGCTGTCTTGACCTTCTTTCAACGGCCCTGCCAAACCAAAGAACCCCTTTTTGTCATTCAGACTCTGGCTTGTCCGTGACCCTGCGCCGCATTGGGGACATCATCGGAGAAGTTGATTGCCTTGCTGTTGATCAAGTCTTGCACCTTATGCTTAAAGGCCTTGCATTGCTCAATCGAATGACCAGGTGCCCCTGAGTGAAACTCACATTGCACATTCTCATCATAACCAGGTGGTGGCGTCCCCGTCAAGGGTGCCAAGATTCTCTTCTGAACAAGCTGTAATCTCAACAAGGTTTGGAGTAGCTCAGCATAGGAGGAGTTTGGTGTGTCAAAATGTCTGTTTGCTGGCCGGACTGGATACTTCCTATACCCCTGCTGATTCTGCGGCTGCTGTGGAGCCACGGGAATGGTGACATTAGCGACCTGTTGTTGCTGGTTGTCCCAGCGTTGATTCCTCCTTCTTCCACGGGAGCTGGACACAGAGCTCGTTTCCCCTTCTCTTTTTTTGCCACCGAAGGCTTTCTTCGTTCCTCCAGTCGAGGTAGACTCACTTGCTTGGAACCTCCCAACTCTGATCCCGTTCTCGATCATCTCCCCCATAAGAATTAAATCTGAGAAACTGCCCAGCGCCACAGCAAACAATTTTTCGTAGAATATCCCCGTAAATGTCCCAATGAACATGTCATTCATTTCCCTCTCAGTTAAGGGAGGATGCACTCTTGCTGCCATATCGCGCCACCTTTGCGCGTACTCTTTAAAACTCTCCCCCCTTTTCTGAGACAAGCCTTGCAATTGGACTCTGTTCGGTGCCAAGTCACTGTTATATTTGTAATGTGTCACAAACGCATCAGCCAGTTGCTTCCAGGTTTTGATCTGAGTGGGTTCCAGCTCCATATATCGCTCAAGTGACGGTCCGGATAAGCTGTCTTGAAAGAAATGCATCAGCATTCTTTCATCATCTGAGTACGCGGGCATTCTTCTGTAATAAGAGCGAACGTGCACCTTTGGACAAGTGTCCCCCTTATATTTATCAAATGTGGGCGCTTTGAACTTCGGAGGTACCTTCAGCCCAGGCACTAAGCCCATTGTAGTCATGTCTAGCCCAGTAGTATTCTGATTAACAACCCCCTTCATCTGTTCTTCTAACATTTTGATTCTCTGCACAGGATCCACAGGCCCTTCAATACCTATACCCGAAAAGGCATCTTCTTGTTGGTCTTCACCCCAATTGATATTTTCATTTCCGTACCCGTCATAACCAAAATTACGACCGAATCCTGGCTGATTCCTCGTAGGACCTCGTCCTCTGTTACCATACCCTTGATTGACCCTGGCGGGTCCAAACCCAGCGTTGATATGCATCAGTCCAGCACCATTTCCGTTACCGAATCCACCATAACCCTGATTAGCATTACCAAAACCATCATATCCGAAACCCTGGGTGTTGAAGCCGAACTTCCCATCCTGATTGACATAATCAAAACCCTGATCATTATAGCCGAACCCGTTGTTACCAAAGCCATTACCTCCATTATTATCACCGCCCAGATTGGCATCCCCAAACCCCACATTGTTAATGACAGTCTCATTACCATTACCATGGCCGACGCCAGTGCCATTGTTCACATTCACAACAGGTATATTCACCACAGGTGGAGCTACAGGTGTAGGAGTACCATCCCCATGAATGGTTTCAACACGTACAGAATTGTGGTCTTCGTTTCCATTCCCAGCACTTCTCGCCAGCAATGGCTGCACCAAAGTCTGCAGGCTTTCCTGCCCCTTCACAACTCTCTCCATCGTCTGCATGAACAGTGTCTGCTTTTCACGCATCTCCTGCATCTCATTTGCATCTGGTCCATGACTCTTTTGCAGTTGGTACAAGTAAAGTATCGGTGAGGACGTTGACTTTCAATCCTAGAAGAACCTGGCGAGATGCAGGAAATGAGATACAGTTCAATAATTACCTGGTAATGCAATATGAATGTGTATGCAAATGCAACATGTGTCTGTGCATTAGGGAATATCACTCCCCAATTCTAGTGCCAATGTGCCAGTGCGGTGACATTGATAGCAATAAGAAGCTCGAAACCCAATCATAGAAAAACATCTCATACATTGCAAAAAATCCCATCAAGTCAGGAATACAATATTAATGAGCGAACAATAAGAAGGCATGACCTCAACCAACAATCCTGGTGATGGCCAGCACAATGCAAATAAAGCATACACATCAATACATGAGATAGTCAAGTGCGACCATACACCTGGTACTCCTCTAATAATCTCTTAGTCTTGGGATGATTTGGTTGAGTAAGCAATCCCTCGACAAGTAGATCTCTTCGCTTGAGAACACGTCGTAAATCACCAATAGATTCCTCCCATGCCCCTTCTCCAAAGCAGTCATCTAACTTCTGTTTCTGAGATGCAAACTCCTTCTTGCACTTGATAACTTTGTTCAAGAAATTCTGGACATCATACCTCCGCGTAACCTCCTCTTCTAACCTCTTTTGGCTAGCTTTCAACTGACCCTCCAGCTCAGAGATCTGCAGCCTCAGTTTGTCTTCTCTTTCCTTATTGCCGGTCAGCGTGGCGTTCCAGGTTTTGTTGAACGCAGAGATCTCCCGGTAGGCGATATCGAGTGACTTCTTCTTGGACTCTAACATGTCATGAGAGCTTTTGAAGTCTTTTCCCAGGTGTTCACGCCTCTTTTTCTCTTCTGCCAGTTTGGCACCTAACCTGCTTACCAACTCAGTCTGCTGCTGAAAGGAATACACAACTTTGTTTTTCTCCCTCCGGATTTGAGCCAATTCCTTCTCTAACTCTTCATTGATCTTTATCAAGTCTTCTTTTTCTTTTACTACCTGCTCATAGAACTCAATTGCCACAGAAGTGGGCTCCTCAACTGGAATGGGAACAGGACGTGATACTGATGGAAAAGGCATCTGCACCTGTCTTACCCTCTCTTGAATCCACACCTTGTAAGGCATATAGGCTTGACAATCATTCTTGCCTAGTAATGGTTTCCCTCTTCTGAAAATATGATTCCAAGCGTGCTGAAGCTTGGCCAATAATTCCCTACTCAGGTCACCAGTGAAATACAGAGATTCCTGTATTTCTTCCTCCTTCGGTGGACTCTTCAAAGCATACCCAAACTGTCGAACCAACAAAGACGGGTTGTAATTAATACAGCCCTTTGTCCCAATTAGAGGAACGTTGGGAAACCCGGCGCAATTGAAGATAATCTCTGACCCCAATAAATCTCTATCGAACCAGACAAGGTCTTCTGAAGAAAGTCCCATTAGACGCTCAGACCATTCAGCTGTATCTGCAGATTCAACAAAAGGACCCTTCTTGGGCAGATGGCTCTCAAACCACATATTCAGCAAAGGTACAGAACAATGGACATTTTTCCCCCTCCTATTTTCATTCTTATAATGCAAGGAATGATAGAAATCTCCAATCAAGGTAGGCACCGGGTTGCCTGCAGCAAACAAGTAGAATGCATCCAAATCAACGAATTCAGGCAGATTAGGGAACAGTATAATCCCATAGATGCACAAAGCAAGAACAACGTTAAACATAATCCAGCAGCCACTTTTGGCATATTCTTGAGCTTTGCCAACCAAGAACTTAAGAGAAAACCCAGAAACTCCATGCCAGGAAGTCAACAACAACTCTGCAGGATCCATATGCAAGGGAACAGCTAAGTCTTCCAGCTTAGGATTAGCATCAAAGTGAATGAAGGGCACTCTGTTCTGAACAGGCAACTCTAGAAACTCAGCGTACTCCTCCATGGTCGGAGCCAAAATGAAGTCCTGGAACATAAAACACCTCAAGGAGGGATCATATAACTGCATCAATGTGTATAACCCATTCATCTCATATGTAGTTGGTCTTCAAACCAAACTCAGTAGCTTCCTATAGCTCTTCCTAAAGCTTCTCTTCACATCATCATTAGCTAGGGAAATCAGACCCAGCAGAGAAGTCACATCAGGGGTAGGCAACTTATACGCAACAGTCTTCCTCAAAGTACTCATAATAACAGATAGAAGTCCGGAGCACTAGAATTGGGAAGTATGAAAATGCACCTGCAGCACAGACACACGTTAATGATATGCACATGATGATGCAAACAATGCAATATGCAAACAATGCAACAAAGGACGAAGTGCCCCTGGCTGAGAAGCTCAGTCCACAATACTGGTCTCAAATAGACCCACAAACTGCTCAGGACCATCCACAATACTCCAACCTGGTCTCTGACAGACCCAATAATACTGTCCTCAAATACCACTGAACCTCAATCAAGAAAACTGGTAATCTGGAGGTCACGTTACCTGCATGTCCCAACCCCTCTCACAGGTAGGTGTCCTAATAATTGACACAAGGTATGGCATCCTATGCGGTCGTTGGCGTCACAGACTTTCAAGACTGATGATACGATACCCAGAAGGTGTGGCATCATCATGTCCTGAAGAGGCCTCACTTAGCCAACTTCCAAATGATCGGTCCCCGGAGTCGACAATCCAACTAACCAACAACCCCCTCAACCCAAAGGGTTGAAAAAGAAGTCAACCAGAAGAACCTCGTCCGAGCGTGGATTTCATGAGACACTAGTGCCTGCAAAGCAAGCACGCGCCCACTAATTTCCACTATAATTCTCGGTGCACTCAAGCCCAGGTCCGGCTTATCTCTCAATCATAGAACCCCCTCATATCCACATCAATAATCACAATAATATAATGCTGAATGTAAAATACAGAAACGTAAATCCATACAAAACCCACGACGGGGAAACAAGCGCTAGGATTGACTCGCGTAGGGAACCGTTGGAGTCCCCAGCAGAGTCGCTACTGCAAAAATCGGCGCCGACTGAACAGAAGAGTCGCCACCGTGCGTTATTTATCCCAAAGGAGGGAAAGGAAACGCTCAGAGTAAACCTACCGCAAAGACGGGAAAGGAATGGTCATCGCAACCAAATCCTGGATTCAGGAGTCGGTTACGTAAGGGGAAGGTATTAGCACCCCTCACGTCCGTCGTACTCGACGGGATCCACGCTTGTTTTCTTGTACAGATTGTTATTCTATCTATTCTACAGGTCTGGGGTTAAAAGAAAATAAAATGACTCGGCAAAGTATCGCACTTTATGCCTACGTATTCCCGTCTGGAACGAGAAATCAGAGTCAACGTAGTTCGCCTACCTACGGGAAAGAAGGGGAAGGTTGCTCGCTAGGATACGGCATCCTATGCCTACGTACTTTCATACAGCATGAAAGATCAGAGCAAACGTAGTTCGGGCCACGTACAACACAAGTCTGTCTGTTTATCTTTTATCCTTCTGAAAAAAAGGTTTTCTCCTAATTAACCGTCCAAGCGGACAAAAATGACGTTTTGATTTGTTTCCAGTCTTTTACGCGAGAACTGTCTTTTATTGATGTTTGAAATCTTATTACTGTGTTTTGAATGATTTTGAGAGGGAAGAGAAAGAACTCTAAAACCCTATGGTTAAAATGGGAATCAAAACTACCCTAATGTTGTCATGCATGGATTAACACCTAATGTCTGTCATATTTCTCTCTTGCACGGAGAGAAACAGAGATCCTAGGGGATAAACGGAAAAGAAACAACATATACAGTAAAGCAGTAAAATGCATGAATGCAACAGTACAAGCGAGGCAAGGGAGTCACACTCAACCTCGAACCCGGGAAAACAAGAGGCAAAGTGAAACAGATTCACTTCAAACCTATGGGAAAATTAACAAACAATACAGCAAAGAAAATAAAACCCCAAACCCAGCTCTGACAGCAAACCAGCTCCTACAGCAACAGCTTCAGAAAGCAGCAAACCCTAATTCAACAGTTGACCAGCTTTGACATGAACCAACTTCTCCTTTATCAATCTTCAATGCAATGAACTTCATCCTCAATGGCTTCTATCTTCAAGGCCATCACTCCAGAAGAGAATCACTTAAGAGAATAAGTTGAATGATAAACAGCTTATTGACAATTAAAGGAAGCCTATAAGTGTTTAACATTATGAGAGACTGGTTCCCTCAAAGTTCTACTTCTAAGACAAGCCACTTATCCCTCCAAAGGAGGGATGTGAATATCTTAGAAGGACTTTTAGTCATTGGGAGGAATGGAAGCACAGGATGCTTTCCATGTTTGTGGAAGAGATCAGTCTAAACTAAAGCTCTGCCTATTTCTCCTATTTCCTATGTCTTCAAAAACCATCTGCCAGGAAAGGAATCTTCATGCATCATGTTTTATCCTTTGTCTTCAATCATCATTCAAGGTCTTCATAAGCCTCAGCAAGCAGAACCCAAGCCCCAAGCCCAATTGAAATGACCAAAACCCCACAAACAAACAACATCCCAAGTGGGAAACACACCAATATCAACCAAATTGCAAAAATCAGGTAAAAATAGTAAAACTCATTATAAAATCCTAATTAAATTTCTAGGGGACCCTAACTATGTACCCTATACCCCATATAAATCCCAAGACCTAAATCAATTCTAAAACCCCAAAACTATGCTCTAAACTGCACCTAATTGTTGTGAAATCCTAATCCTGATCACCTTAAAGTTGATGGTTCAAAACTATCCTAAATTAAATCACAAAAAATGTGATAAAATTCCATGGGGAATCTAATACTCTAATCTTACCATAGGAAAAAGAATTACATCAAAATATGAAATACAATGGCCATACTAAATTCAGCAAGTAACATATACCAAGTGTAAATGAAATAAAAGCAATTAAAAGTAAAAATAAACCAAAAAAATAAAAAAATGCATGAAATGCCAATTTTATTTTCTTATAATTTTCTTGATGTCTTTAGGAAAATGAGGGAAAAAATACCATGCAAGAATGATCATTTTTCAATTTATTATGATTTTTTGACTAACCTATATGCAAATATAAAATAAAATGAAAATCAATTAAAAATGAAAATAATGCGTGGCAAAAAGCAATTATTTACAGTTCAAAAATGCATTGGGCTCAGGAGGGGGGTGCCAATAGCTAGCGTGCTGGGCCCAATGATAATCAGAAAAACAAAAAAAAACACAACCAAGAAAAATAAAAACGGGGGGGGGGGGGGGGGGGGGGGGGGGGCGAATAGCAAATATTCTCCTTGTTATCCTGTTGGGCCCCAGACTGGGGGGTGTGGATTGCGAATCCATCTGGGCCCAAAACGCAAAACATGTGGGAGAGGGGGTGTCACTGGGGAAACAGGGATTAGGATCAGTAAACAACACCAATGGGCCTAAGCCCAAGTCTGGTTTCAACTCAGCCTTAGCAAAACAAAACCTAGATCTATCTCCCATTCCCTCACTACTGTTCACCGTCTTTCCCAGCAAGCCCTAGCGGCGCCCTCAAACCTATCTCTCTGTGACTCTCTCATTCCATATCCCAACCTATCTCTCTGTTCAACTCTTCTATCCCTCATAAACTCTCTTTCAATCTTCTCAAATAAACACCTGTCTCACTCTCACAAAAACGATGAACGAGATGAACACCAACCTGGAAATACGATGAGTCTGAAGAACGTGGCGATTTCCTGGAGATGATGAAGTTGACGTTTGAAGCTGTTAAGGAGGATCTTGAAGCTTGGACGCTCTTGACGACGTTTGAGGCTTTCTAGAAGATCCTCACGAGCGTGGTGAAGATCTACGAACGCGATGCATATCCACAGAGCAGTTCTGGGAACTGATGATGGCGCGGATGCTTCTGATGAAAACCCTGAGAGTTCTTGACGAAAAGGAGAAGAACTAGCGGCCTATGAATCCTGATGAAATTTTTGGACTTTCTTGAAGATTCTTGGTGGTTATGATGTTTGGTGAGATCCTGGAGTGTTGAAATCGGAGGAGATCTGGAGATTAAGAAAGTGAAAGTTCTTGAACTCGTTGGAAATTTCCTGGAAAAACTTGAATATTGATGGAGTTCTTGGTGAAATCTGGGGAGTGACGAACTGGATGAAGATGATGAATGATCTGGGGAAAAAACGATGAGAGCGATGAAGGTGAATGGCAATTCTGGGAATTTCTTGGAAAGTCTATGAAGATTGTTGGCGAACTGATGAAAGGGACGAAGATCTGGATTTTGCGATCTGCAGTTTTCCAGTGACATGCAATTTTCCGGCGAGTTTCCGGCCGTGTGCACCGCCGCTGGATTTTACCGATGGCCTTCTCCGGCTGTTTGCATGGTCGGCGGCAGAGTAGGGGTAGTGGGGGAGCAGTTGGCATGCATGCATGCGGTGGGAAAGGAGAGGGAGACACGTGGTGTGGAGTAGAATGAAGGGAAGACACGTGTGAGAAAAGAGGGGGAGACGTGGCAGGGGGAGGGATATTGGATGGTGAGGTGTTAGAAGCTGAGTGATACGAAAAAATGAGGTGGCTAGCTCCCAAACACACGCGTGGCATGCTCCCTTATATGACACTTGGCAATGAAATGGACCCGGGAACTGGGCTTTTTGACATTCTCTGGATAAACGGCCCAATATGGATGAACTCTGATTAATGATGATTAAGGACTAATAGAATCTGGACTAAAAAAAAGATATTAGACCTAAAGACTCAATTAAGACTAATTAACTGAATTAACAACCAATTAAATTGGGACTAATGACCTAATTAACCATAAACGAAAATCAACACTTGTTAAGACTAATTGGAATCTATCCTAAACAATTAGACCTAATTAAACCTAGATTAACCCCTAATTAATATCCTAAAACTTTAACAAACTATTAAAACTATTACCTATTTAATATCTACATTAAAATCTATATTAATCAATATCCCTAAAATCTATTACTGTCTATTAAAACCTAGAAAAACAAATATTAATAAAATCTATTAATTTCTAAAAAAACCCTATATTAATATCTATTTAAATTCTGGAAAAAAAAGGTATTTAATATCTACAAACTATTAAAAGTTTATTTACTTCTTAAAACAAGTCTAATTATATTCTAAAAAGATTTAAAACATTAAAATCTATTAAAATCTATTAAACTCTAAAAACTCCTCTTAAAATCTATTTTAAACTCTAAAAACTCCTCTTAAAATCTATTTTAAACTCTAAAAACTCCTCTTAAAATCTATTTTAAAAATCTAGAAAAGTCTACTTAAATCTATAAGAAAATATCTAAAAAAATCTATTAAATTCTATTGCACTCTATTATAAAAATTCTAGAAAAATCTATTTAAATGCGTTAAAAATCTAGCAAATAAAAGGAAAAAACAAAAAAAATGCCTGGAGGCCGATTAAATTGATTAGAGAACAATTGTGCAACCATAGCAAAACCCGGGCACCGAGATGGCCCGAAAACAACAGGGAACGAGCACCAATTCTCAAAATACACTTATTCAAACTGGCCTGGACTGCCTGAAATGTCAGGGGCTGCAATCCCGGTAAAATCGATCTGATTAAGAAAAATGCAATGCATGCAGTATGCGAGTGCGAATGCAAAATGCGTCGAAACATAAACCAGATATGGGGACCGGTTGGTCAAATTTTGGGGTGCAACACTAGTCATAAGCCTTTTGGCTATGTTAGGGTTGAACTTGGTGATCAGATTATTATCTGAATACTCATCAAGATTCACTACATCAGCATTGTCCTCATTATCATCATGGTTATCACATTGCATGTGATCATCATTGTTTTCAGAACCTTGACCTTGGTTATTATTCTATTGTGAGGTGGTTTCCAATGTTTCAACATTGTGAGTGACATCACCTTGTTCCTCCAGTTGAGGTGCAGGATCCTTGGTGTTAGGGGGAAAGGATATTCTTGGCACATCATTTGGTTCATTCAGTACCTTGGCTACCAAATTGACAATGGTATTGTGGATTTTCCTGGCTTCTTCTTCATTAGTTTCCTCATGAGGGATAGATGTTGAACAGTGAGGATCTTGCCCTGATACTAGTTCTTTAGGTCTTCTTGCATGGGTGGTTTGAGGTTTCTTCACCATCTGACCTTCTGGGGTTAGCATTCTCAGGGGTTCTATCTCAAGAATCTGGTTAGGGCTGTTAGACTCAGTTCTAGCACCAGAATCACTAGTGGGCATCTTCTTTGAAGGACTCGATTTTGAATGTTGAGACATTGTCGGAGACTTTAGTAGTGAGAGAAGGGGTTTTCTGTGTTTGTTGGAAGAGGTATGGAAGATGAAAAGTTTGTATGAGCACCAAATGAAGTAAGTGTCTTGTATGTAGGTGCTCGAGGGGTAATATTGCAAAACAGAAGGGAATTTAAACTTTTGACCAATAAGTAGATGATGAGCTTTCAAAATGTAATTCCCTATTACCATTAATTGCTATAATTTATCATTAAGCCAGGTCCTCAACTTGCGTTGCGTATTGTCATATTGAGTAGCCTTGTGACCTCTTGTAATCATGTCATCATCATGTAGATCAGCATTCACACGAACCTTTCCAAATTGATACATGTTATTATTGTGCATGGCTTTATTGAACAGAATGGAGTTCATATTGACGTTACTAAGAATGTCACAAAATAATGTCATGATATCCTGAGAGACATTGCTCCTTTTATGCTGATCACCTTTCATGGACTCCATCAAATTATGATATCCATCTTTTGAAAGTGCTATCTGGGCTTGCCTTCCAACCTGATATTTATCACAACCTTTTCTTTCATCTGGAATTAAATTAGGAATTCCCTTCACAACTTCCTTGGATATGGTCTTCTTTATCCTTTGAAGATGTCTACCTCTTTTAAGCCACCATTTATCCTCCTTTTCTTCTTCGATCATGAGACAGTCATTGAGATTACTCTTAGACTCCCACAAGTAACAATTATTTTAAGCTCTAGTACCCCTCATGACTTCCTCATCTTCTTTATTTGTAACCACACATGTCTCCTTAGTGAATTTGACACTAAATCCTTGGTCGCAGAGCTGACTTATACTGATAAGATTAATAGTCAATCCTTTAACCAACAAGACATTCTCCAGTTTTGGAACACCAGGACAATCTAGTTTTCCAGCACGTATGACTTCTCCTCTAGCTCCATCACCAAAGGTTACATGGATTGAGGTATGAGGTTTGAGGTTTATCAAAAGATTCTCCATCCCAGTCATGTGTCTAGAACATCCACTGTCAAAATACCAATCTTCTTAGGTTGGCATCCTAAGAGATGTATGTGCTACTAGAGCAACCTCCTTGGCAACCCATTGTTGTTTCTTGACCTGAACATCCCTTTTTGGTCTAACTTGATGTTGTTTCTTGGCATGAATGCCCTGTTTGGATTTGCCTTGATGAGGATGACTAGGAAATCCATGTAGCCAAAAGCAGAAAGGTTTAATGTGTCCAAGTCTTCCACAGTAGTAACACCTATACCCTTGGAATTTTTTCTTGACTTAGTTCCAACTTCTGCTCCTCCGATTTTGTGACATTGGTCGTGACATCCATTTTTCCCTCTGATCTTCAGGCTTTGTCCTCTTGAACTCTAAAATGGGTTTCTATTTACCAACAAATCCCAGTCCAGACATGTTACCTGCTGTCTGACCACTTTGTAGAATTTTTTCTAGAGTGTCAGCCCCAGGGTTCAACATCCTTATGGATTTTGACATTTGATCTAGATTAGATTTCAACAAGCTGGCTTCACTTTTGAGAGACTCTATTGTTGCAAGATGCTCCATCTTCTCAGCCTCTAACTCCCTTATGAGTTTCTTCTGTTTCTCAATAATTAGCTCATCTTCATTTCTGATGCAAAGCTTCTTATATGAAGCTGCAAGTTCCTCAATAATTAGCTCATCTTCACTTGAGTCATCATCAGATATGCATACACTGGTCAAAACATTGACATTTTTGGAAGACTCTTCTTCTGATCCACTTTCTGAGTCTCCATCAGACCAGGTGACATTTAGGCCTTTCTTCTGTTTCTTAAGATAGGTGGGACATTTAGTTCTAATATGTCCATATCCTTCACATTCATGGCATTTGACCCCTCTGCCCTGGTAAGGTTTCTGTTCAGAGTTACCCCTTCTGCTGATGTCAGAGGAGCTATTCTTGACATAAGGCTTAGACTTATGGTCTATTCTTTTGATCAGTTTGTTAAATTATCTTCCAAGCAAGGCAATTGCTTCTAACAAATTCTCCTCATTGTCTTCCTCTGAGTCATCTGCAGTGTTTGAAGCAAGAGCTATGCTTTTGTTCTTTTTCTCCACAGCTTGATGACTCATTCCCATCTCAAAGGTTTGGAGAGAATCAATGAGTTCATCCACCTTCATATTGCATATGTCTTGAGCTTCTTCAATGGCAGTGACTTTCATGGCAAACCTTTTAGGCAAAGATCTGAGAATCTTCCTCACAAGCTTCTCTTCAGACATCTTTTCTCCCAAAGCTCCTGAGGTATTGGCAATTTCAAGGATATTCATGTAGAATTCATGAATAGTCTACTCCTCCTTCATTCTCAGATTTTCAAACTTGGTAGTTAGCATTTGTAATCTTGACATCTTGACTTTAGAGGTTCCTTCATGGGTTGTTTTAAGTGTATCCCAAACCTCTTTGGATAGTTCACAATGATGTACCAGTCTGAAAATATTCTTGTCAATTCCATTAAATAAGGCATTCAAAACATTAGAATTTCCAAGAGCCAAGGCATTTTGCTCTTAGTTCCATTCCTCTTCAGGAATTAACACATATATTCCGTATTTATCAGTCTTCTCTGGATGTTCCCATCCTGAGTTTGCAGCTCTCCATGCCTTGCTGTCTAAATACTTTAAGAAGGCTATCATCCTAGGTTTCCAGTAGTCATAATTGGATCCATCCAGAATTGGTGATTTATTTCTGAATTCTATATCCTTGTCCATAGTACCAGAATTTATCTTCCCTAGATCTCACCCAGAAATAACTGGCAGGGTGCCTGCTCTAATGCCAATTGGAATTTTGGCTACCCAACAGTGGATGTTATCACGGATGTTATGACATCCACTATAACAATGACTGCAGAACTTAAACACAACTGTAAAAGAAACAGTAAATAACACAAGTAATTGTTCACCAAGTTCAGTGTCAACCACACCTACATCTGGGGGCTACCAAGCCAGGGAGGAAATTCACTATTAGCAGAATTAGTTTAGAGTCAAACAACCAGTTTGCGCTCTTCACTTAAGACCTACCCAATGACACTTCAGCCTAATACTAGACCAGAGTTTCCCACTCACTCCCCCTCAATCACAACAGTGATATTAACCAATTCAAAGTTACAAACGACAATAAAGTCACACTTCAAACACACCTTGATCTTGCTTCACAACTTTGATCAAATGACACAGCACTCTTGCTTAAAACCTTAGAGTGACACACTAAACAACTTAACAATACTAAACCAAGGCAATCATACAGCAAACAATTGCTTGGCTTACAAGTATTCCTAAGGCACAATACAAACGTGAAGAACATACCTTCTTCACTCACAAAAACACATTCTCTGAACCCTTGTCAAGAACTGTCTGCAATTAGAATTGCTCCTTCTGTATATATAGGCAGATCACAGTCCTTGGGCCTTCGTACATAGGTTAGGTTTACCCAAGATAAACCTCTCTTCATGAAGCTGCGCACATCCAATTGAGTCATGGGCATTCCAGGTTATCCTTAGGAGTGCCTGTTATGTCACCTAACATAACTAGGCTTCCTAAAATGTTTCCTGAAGTATAGCCTGAGCTAATAACAGAAAAACTAAAACTGCGCGCCCTGATGTCATACGCTCGATGTTATAGCATTCAGTCATGACATCCAACTTAAGTGACTCTTATCTATTTAAACTTACCCTGCTGAATCCTCATTATGTATGTCACAACATCAGTCATGACATTCATACATCCATCAATGTTTTGCCATAAAATGCAATCAATCAAAAGCATCTACACTAAGTATTCCCTCTTCTTTTTTTAAAGCTCGGGTGTAGAGCTTTACTTGCGGAGCTATCCTAGAATCCAACAAACAGATATAATAAATATCATATAATAATAAAAGAGAAAGTAATAAATAAGCAATAGGAGAAAACTAATAAGAATAGAACAACCAAGCGAAGCTAGCACTCTCGAATCGAGTCAAGTTAGGCTTGACTCTCTCTTTCATAGGGAAATGCATTCACCAGCAGAGTTGCCATCTGTTGTACCTCAAAAAATACGATCCTTGCGATGGACGTAGAAAAAGAGTTCGAACAGAGTCGCCGCCGAACTTTATCCATTACGAGGAAGGAATAGGAAAATATCGATAAAACCTTTAAAAAGATAAAAACATGGTCATCGCAACTAAATTCTAGGTTTGGGAGTCGATTACATAAATGGAAGGTATTAGCACCCACTACGTCTGTTGTACTCAACGCGAGCCTCTTGATTCGATTTGAGAGAAAAGTTAGCTAGGTTGTTTGTTATCTTCTAAAGATTCGCATCTAAGGGGAAAGTGAATGGTTTTTTATTAGGGTGCTCACCAAGGATTGGATCCCTTGTGCCTACATACTCCCTCGTGCAATGGGAAAGTTAGAGCATTGTAGTTTGTGGTACTATGGTTGGTTGGTTTGTGGTAAAAAGGAAAGAAGGTAGCTCGCTAGGATCTTGCAATCCTATGCCTACGTACCCTCATAGTGCAATGAGGAAGTCAGAGCAATCATAGTTCAAAAAACTACGGTTGGTTGGTTTGTGTATTTTATGAACGAGTGTTTAGGTCGCATTCTAACTGATAAATATTGGCTTGTCTGCTCACTAGGGGAGGCTGAATCACTAGTTTATATGCGCGAAAGAAAGGACTAAATAATGTTCTTTGTGAAAAAGTGTTTGAGTTGTGGATCGCACGGGGGCGATGACTTAATGTTTTAGGATTTAAATTGAGAAAAGAGTTTGACTTGAGTCGGTTACTAGTTTCGGTCGCATGGGAACGAGAAACGAGATTGATTTGTTGAGTGTTTTAAGGGAGAATGACGATTATTCGATAAACAAGACGTCAGCCTCGCAACCAATTAATCGGGGCATTATTGGAATGCTAGATCCCAACGACACCTTTTTCATTCACTTAATTACGAAATTGTGCTGGTAGGACAATGAACGACTTGTCCAAATAATTAGGGAAAATATTTTAGGAACGAAAGGTCGAATGACCTACAACTTAAGGTGTGCGCCCCAAGAGCGGTCACTCATAAATCCAAGGAGTGCGAGATTTCAAGAACTCAGTTCTTTAGTGATTTAATTAGGAAAATAATTTGATTCAATTAAGGTATTTTGATTAGATGTGTAAGGTAATTTTAAAAAAATTGAGTGTTTTAGAAATTAAAGATTGAAATGATCACAACCCAAGGCGTGCGCCCAAAGAGCGGTCACTCAAGAACCTAAGAAGTGTTAGACCTTAAGAATTCGATATCTCCATTATTAATTGAGAAAAGAATAATTTACTTAGCCAACTTTGAAAAGTGATTTAGTTAGGTTAAAAGTTTTAATCGAATTAGAGTTTGGATGGATTAAAGGCTTTGAAAAGAGTTAAGTATTTTTAGAAATGAAAGACGGGACGAACACAACCCAAGGTATGCGCCTCGAGAGTGATTGTCCAAGGATCCGGGGAATGTTAGACTCCAAGAATCCACTATTTTCATTGTTTTAATTAAGAAATTTTTTTAATTAACCATGTTTTGAAAAGGTATTTAATCGGGTTTGAAAATGATTCTAATTTAATTAAGAAATACTACTTGATTTCAAACTAAGGTTTCCACTTATCAACAAGGTCCCTTTTAAATTGCTTTGTCTAAGAAATAATATATCATAATATTTTCAAAACCGATTTGTACATAATGGAAGCATGAGTATAATATCATACGTAACGATCATAATGCGGCGAAATTTTTCATTGATGTGTAAGAATTATTTTGTGGCATAACAGTATTAAGTTACGGAATCCATGAATTGAAAATCCAACTTAATTCAAAGAAAATAAACAATAGCAACACAAATACTATTTACATTATTACAATTTTCAATAGCTAATAACAAAGGCTAACTAAAATCTATAAAATAAAAAAAAACTAACTAACAAACTATTCAATTAAAAAATAATTTAAAATATAATCAGTTAATTAATCCAACAAAATAAGCAATTAAATAATGATAACAAAAAGAATGGTGCACTGGCTAAAATCTATAAAAAAAAACTCACTAACTAACTATTCAATTAAAAAATAATTAAAAATCTAATCAATTAATTAATCCAACAAAATAAGCAATTAAATACTGATAACAAAAACAAGGGTGCATTGGCTGTAATAAATAGGCCTAAAGTAATGAATTGGCCTAAATCTTTCAAATAAAAGAAATACTTTCACACAAAATTTATACAATGTTTTGACATCAATTTAAATGGCGAACTTAATTTTATTATGTGCACATTCATGTTGCATGGAAGGTTAATATAACTTGCATGAAAGTTTCTACCTTGTTTTCTTAACTTGTTAATAACCATAAATACGTGAAAATAAACTAATAAAACTAAAGCATGTTGACATTTTCAAATCAAGGAGAAGAAAAGAAGTTATATACTGCCTTTACGTCCATATGGAGAATGTAGAAACATCACGCTCACACACTTCAATCTCATAAAATCACAATGTTTCTCTCTTTTTTATTATTTTTAAAAAACAAGAGTTATAGTAATCAATTGATACTTACAAAATCAGAGTTTATTCACAACGTTCATGATAACATAATCCAGCACAAACCACACAACTGCACGCAATCGAAAATTAAAATCAACACACACATAACAAAATGATACACAATGCAACCGTAATCAAATCGAAATTAAACATGTATCTAAAACAGCAGCTCAAAACAAAGGGGATATCAAAAATCAAGAGTTACCGAAGACGGGATCGTGTCTATTAGAAATAATTTATATTTATTAGTTGTACTATTTTCTTAGCCCCTAAGTTTGTTAGAGAGTATTTTAGTATTTTTATCTTATTCTAGCAACTCTAGTATTAGCTTATAAATAGGGTATCAATCATTGCAATGTAGTAGTGTGTAGCCGTCATTCTCTTAATAGAATATTTCCTTTGTTCATCATTTATTCTACCTTTGCACCAACAAATTGGTATCTAGAGCTCCGGTTCAGATTCATTGGGAAACACGGGAAACACGAGTGAATGTGAGGTCTTGTGTGTTTGATTTTGATTCTTAGATTCGTGTTGAATCTTGAACAAAATCTGATCAAAATTTTAATTCTGTGGGTTGGGAAACACTGTGTGAAAAATCTGAGTGTATTGTGCAAGATAGAAGATGAACGGAAATGGCAACATAAACACCAAACTTCTAGTATTTGACGGTAAAAACTGGAACCGTTGGATGATCCAAATGCGTGTACTGTTTGGTGCTCAAGATGTTCTAGATCTTGTCACTGATGGTTATGTTCCAGTAGCAGCAAATGCAATAGATGAACAGAAAAACGCGCAGAAGGAAGTAAGGAAGAAGGATCAGAAATCATTGTTCTTCATTCATCAATGTGTGGATGTAAATGTGTTTGAGAAGATTGCAGATTCAACAACAGCAAAGGCTGCATGGGACACACTGGTGAGATGTTATGGTGGTGACGCATCAGTGAAGAAGGTGAAGCTTCAGTCCTTGAGAAAGCAATATGAGAATCTCAACATGAAGAATAATGAGAAAGTCTCTGAATACATCTCCAGAATGATTCTGATCACTAATGAGATGAAGGCTTGTGGAGAAACTCTTTCTGAAGAAGCAATCATGGAGAAAGTATTGAGATCCCTTACCCCCTCAATTTGACTACATTGTGGTAGCAATAGAACATTCCAAAGATCTGAGCACCATGAGAATTGAAGAGCTGCAGAGCAGTCTAGAAGCGCAAGAGTTGCGTTTGACTGAGAGAACTTCTGAAAAGGAAGTAGAGCAACAGGCTCTGAAAGCAACTTCTGATAGGAGGTATCAGAAGCAGTCAGAAGTCAGGAGAAGATCTGATGGTGGTCAGAAGTCAGAAAGCTCAACCTCTGATAGACAAAAGAATGCTCAGAAGGGAAAAGAGAAGTATGACAAGAAGAAGATCCAATGTTACTGTTGTAAGAAGTTTGGTCACTTTGCTAGAGATTGTTGGTCAAACAAGGAGAGAAAATCAGAAGAAGCAAATATAGCCAGAAGTTCTGATGACGAATCTGTGCTATTGATGGCCTCTGAATCTGATAATATGGATCTGATAGACTGGTGGTATATGGACACTGGCTGTTCAAATCATCTTACTGGAAACAAGAAATGGCTGGTTGACTTTGACTCTGAAAAGAGAACAAAGATCAGATGTGCTGATAACAAATATCTTAATGCAGAAGGTATGGGAAATGTCAGAGTGATTCTGAACAATGGGAAAACATCATTGATTCAGAACGTGTGGTATGTACCTGGCATCAGAAGCAATCTGATGAGTGTGGGACAATTAATTGAGAAAGGATTTTTAGTTACCATGAAGGACAATCTTCTGAAGTTGTATGACTGCAATCAGAAGTTGATTATGGAGTCAGAACAGGGAAGGAATAGAACATTTAAGGTGAATGTCAGAACCGCAGACTTAGAATGTCTTAGTGCAACAAGTGCTGAGAAGGAGAGTGAGCTATGGCACAGAAGATTTGGTCATTTGAATTTCAGAAGCTTAAAACATCTGAATTCAAAGAAGTTGGTACATGGAATTCCTGCAATTAAGAAGCCTGAAAAGTCATGCAAAGTTTGCATGGAAGGAAAACAACCACGATTGCCATTTGCATTAGAAGCTGCTCCAAGAGCAAAACATGCCTTGGGAGTTGTACATTCTGATGTGTGTGGTCCATTTCCAGTAGCATCAATTGGAGGGAATAAATACTTTGTGTTGTTTGTTGATGAATTCACAAGAATGACATGGGTATCCCTTATTAAGTTTAAACATAAGGTGTTTGATGAATTCAAGAAGTTCAGAATGAAGGCTGAGAATCAGAGTGGTCAGAAGTTGAAGATTCTTAGAACTGATGGTGGAGGTGAGTATAACTCCAAAGAGTTCCAGAAGTTCTGTGAGGAGAATGGAATTGAGCATGAGGTTACTGCTCCTTATACCCCTCAACACAATGGTCTTGCTGAAAGAAGAAACCGCACTTTGCTTGATATGGTGAGAAGCATGCTAAAGGAGAAGAAGCTTCCTCAGAAGCTCTGGGGAGAAGCTATTGCCACTGCAACGTATGTACTCAACAGATGTCCTACGAAGAAGTTGAAGGAAATAGTTCCAATACAAAAGTGGACTGGAGATAAGCAAAGTGTTAGTCATCTGAAGGTGTTTGGTTCTGTTTGCTATAAACATGTTCCAGAAGCCAGAAGACAGAAGCTGGATGATAGAAACAAAGTGATGATTCTGATAAGGTACCACAGTACAGGTGCATACAAGCTCTATTGTCCAAAAACCAATAAAATTGAATTCAGCAGAGATGTGATTGTGAAGGAATCAGAAGTTTGGAATTGGGATAAGTCTCAATCTGATTCTGATGTTAGAACTTCTGAAGAAAGGTCAGAGTTAAGAATTTCTGAAGTTGGAGTAAACTCTGATGTTGATTCTGACTCTGATAGTGATTCTGACTCTGGAGAAGACTCAGAAGATGAAGGTGACTCTGATGACCCAGACTCTGATGGTAATCCAGATTCTGGTGGAAATTCAGACTCTGAAGATGGTCAAGGCTCTGGAGGAAGTCAAGCCTCTGAAACTAGAAATTTTGAAGTTCAAGACTCTGGAAATATGCCAGACCCTGAAGATGGTCAAAGCTCTGGAGGAGGTCAACCATCTGAAGCTCAAGACTCTGAACAAGTTCAGAGACCACAAAGAATCAGAAACGTCCCCAGAAGATATGCAGAATTTGACATACTGCAAGACACTGAAGTAGACTCTAAAGGAGAAATTATTCAGTGTGCCATGATAATAGAGTCTGAACCTATAAGTGCAGAAGAGGCTCTTAAGCAGAAGCTCTGGCTGAAGGCCATAAAAGAAGAACTTGATGCTATAGAAAGAAACAAGACTTGGAAGCTGACAGAACTTCCAAAAGACAAGAAAGCCATCAGCGACAGATGGGTTTTCAAGCAGAAGTTAAAGCCAGATGGTTCAATTGGCAAACATAAAGCAAGGTTGGTAGCCAGAAGATTCCTACAGAAACCTGGGCTGGATTATTCTGAAGTGTTTGCACCTGTAGCAAGACATGAAACAATCAGAATGGTGATTGCAATAGCTGCTAACAGGAATTGGCCACTGATGCATTTAGATGTAAAATCTGCATTTCTAAATAGTCCATTAGAAGAAGAAGTTTACGTGTGTAACACGGTGGGAGAACTGACTTTAAACAATGTTGCGGATAGCAAGAGTCGCCACCGACTTTTATTTTATCCATAAGGAAAGGTTATAAAAGAACAGGAAAGACCTTAGAGAATATTTTGGGTCCGGGGGGTAGGTTATGAAAAGGGAAGGTGTTAGCACCCTTTTCATCCATGGTTATCCATGGGCTCTTAGGTACTTAAGCTCACTTTTGAATTGTTTTGAAATTGTAGTGTGTGAATAGAAAATTTTCAGAATAGTTAATAAATAATCCATGTAAGGATGTGTTAAGAACTTGTTTGAAAACTTGTTGAAAATTTGTTTAAGTGCGAAACAGTTTTGAAGTGAGCAAGCACTTAGGAGTAACCTACCCTAATGTTTAAAGGTCTTTCTTATTCTTCATTCTTTCCTTTAGTAAGACTATCCCTACTATAATGGAGTAGGTAGTCCTTACTTTGGATGTTAAGGGATATGTGAGGGACAATTTGACTTTGAAGGCCATTGCGGGATGTAATAAGCACATATAAGGGACCATCATCATTTTTCGAAAGGGACTCGATTCGTAAAGGCAACCATAAGGGACTTTGATGATTTTTCTATTTGAGGGACTTGCTTTATACACCCCACTTAACCATTATTCGTAGGCAACTTGAGGGATATCCTTAGGAAGTGAGACGGCGATTAAAATCGACTTACGTGTGTGACGTGTTTATTTTAATTATCTTTATTTAAAAGTGATCTAAATTTATTTTAATATTACATACATGTTGTTACACTCCCTAATTACTAACCATAATAGTAATTAAATAATTAAACAACTTTACATCCAAGAAACAATTACAAAATAATAAGCAAAATAATTAAATAGCAAAGATAAATAAAATATAAATAAGCAATAATAAATAATAAAGGGGGTTAATTCTAAGTTTACTCGGCAAGACATCGCATCTTGTGCCTACGTATCCTTACGGGAGCGGAATCAGAGTAATCGTAGTTCCCCTCAATAGGGAGGTTAGAAACTTCTTGACTGTGGTCAAGGTCTCAAGGGGAATAAACGCATCTTAAGGACACGCTTACGTGGAGTGTAGAAACTCCAAATCTCTACGTTGAAATGTTAAGTTGTAATTAGGGTTAAATTAGGGATTCCACGGCGGGAAACCCTAAAATGAGCGCGGCGGCTCTTTGACCTAATGCTAAGGGTAAAATTGTAATTTTGCCCGCGGCGAGGCATTTGTGAAAATTAGGGTTTGTAGTTTGTAGTTTTGAGGATTTGAAATTGAATGTGTGAAGTTTTACGGACTATTGGCGCGGCGGCCAAACAGTTAGACCTAACCTTCGGATGTGTGCAATGTGACAGAAATAATAGTAAACGCGTGAGATAATTGAATCATGTAAACAGAGAGATAATGTCATAATTTAAACCATGCAAGCAGAAATTTAAAGGCAGAATTTAAAGAGCGATTGTTAAGTTCGCGAGGTTACATGAGAGGAGCAGATACAATATGATAATGAAATTTGAATTGAACAATAATAAAATAAAATAAATAACGGTTCTAGTTATTATTTTAAAAAAAAAAGATTTTAGTTATTATTTTAAATTTATCTAAAAAAAAGTTTTTTCTTAAAAATAATAGGTTTTCATATTAATTTGGAAAAGATGTTAATGTTATTTATTTTAAAAAACAGATTTTTATATTATAACAAATTTTAATAAATTAATGATAACAATAATAATAATAATAATGGTAATAATAATGATAATAATGATAATAATAATAAATAATGATAATAATAATAATAATAATAATAATAATAATAATAATAATAATAATAATAATAATAATAATAATAATAATAATAATAAAGCAATAATGAATTTTAAATGTGCCAAATGACCCAACAACGTTGCTAACGCAGAAATGCGCTCATCGCAACCAGATCTAAATCGGACGAAACAAAATTTATCGCAAAGAAAAAGAAATTAAGCAAAAAATAGTATTATTGCTCACACAAAAATGCGATCATCGCAACCAGATCGAACTAACACAAATGTCACGCGTCATGCACACAAATGTGCAAACATTGTATCGACATAATTCGATCAAAAATCTTATATATATAAACTCTAACAATTTAAAAATTATATATATATAAACGTAACAGTAATAGATAAAGAAAAAGAAATAACGGTAATAGATGAAGAAAAAGAAATAACGGTAAAAGATGAAGAAAAAGAAACAACAGTAATAGATGAAGGAAAAGAAATAACGGTAAACGATGAAGAAAAAGAAACAATAGTAATGGATGAAGAAGAAAACTAAATAACGGCAAACGGCACTCACTCCTCTTAGGTTTTTTTCATTCTCTCCCTTTTTTCCAACAAGGCAACACATGTATATATAGGGAACAAATTAGGGTTAACACCAAATTGTCAATAATGTCCCTAAAGCCCATTTTAAAGCCCAAACTAAATAATTAGTTAAGAAAAAATAAAATTTAAATAATTTAAAATAATTAAAATAAACTTAAAATAAAAACTAATAATCCTATTGATTCCTAAAATAAAAAATATTATAAAAAGAACAAAATTTTTTTCAATATTTTTTATTTTATGATTTTTTTTGGATATTTTTATGAATAATTTAGAAAAAAGTGAAAAAAATAATATTTTAAAAAATGATTTAATTAAAATACGAAAATAATAATTAAATAATAATAAAAAACTATTTTTGTTATTTTTTTAATGAAAGATAGAAAAATTTAGAGTAAAAATAATAAAAAACAAAAAAAATGACAAAGGTGAGATTCGAACTCTCAACCTCTCACACTCATAACTCCTTACACATGTCCTCCTGCCAATTGTGCCATTTTTACTTTTTAGAAAAAAAATGCATGCCATATGATATTTACCTGCAAAAAGTCAAACGACTACACAAATTTGTTAGTAATTGATTAAATGCAATGAAATGCGACGACAAATCTTAGGGCAAAATTTGGGGTATTACAGTTATTATGATAATATTTCTCACCCAACCTCTCTTTGATGTTGGCAAAAAAAATCATGAAGTTTGACTTTGGTTTGACCACAGTTGACCTCAGTTTGACCTTTTAACTGCATTGACTGCTTTTGACTTATCTGATCATCTGACTGAGCAAACTTTTGAGAAAAGTCTTGAAACTTGACATGGGGGTTCTTATACACATATAAGATGTTATGAAGCTCACTTGAAGTCTTGGAAGTCCATTTAGCCTGATTAAAGTCAAAACCCTAGTTTTGGATGCACTGCTTAGGAGGTGCATTGTCTGAGGGAATTGTCAACTCTTCTGACCAATTGTGAATTTTGTGAACCTTGTGAACCTTCTTGGAACACAAAGTCTTGTATTGTGAGGGCAAATTTTGGGGTGCAACAGCTGCCCCTGTTCAATTTTCTGAAACCTGAGGGGTTAGATTGGTATATTTGCCAGTCGTAACCTGGAAGGTTGAAGGGGATTGAACACAAAAGCCCAAAAATTTGCACTCACCAGTGCATGGAGTGATATTGATGGTTGGTTGAACATGATTGAGTGGGCTTAAAGATGCCACTAGGGGAAAGTTCTTCAGTAGTATAATGAGAACTGTCAGGAGTCTGGAGTAATACTGATGTAACAGCATGTCTTCATGAGGATAGAGCAATCAATAATGATAACCCTAAAGCAGTCTTGAAGTGATAAATCTGACCTCAGGAGGATAGAGCAATCAATAGCTCTAAAGCAGTCTTGAAGTAATAATGGCTTCAGGAGGATAGAGCAATCAATAGCTCTAAAGCAGTCTTGAAGTAATAGAATGGCTTCAGTAGGATAGAGCAATCAACAGCTCTAAAGCAGTCTTGAAATAATAATGTGATATGTCTTCAGGAGGATAGAGCAATCAATAGCTCTAAAGCAGTCTTGAAGTAATGATTTCAGGAGGATAGAGCAATGGATAGCTCTAAAGCAGTCTTGAAATAATAATGTAATTTCAGGAGGATAGAGCAATGGATAACTCTAAAGCAGTCTTGAAATAATTAGATGGCTTCAGGAGGATAGAGCAATGAATAGCTCTAAAGCAGTCTTGAAGTAGTAATATGACCTCATGAGGATAGAGCAATGAATAGCTCTAAAGCAGTCTTGAAGTAATAGGATGATTTCAGGAGGATAGAGCAATCAGTAGCTCTAAAGCAGTCTTGAAGTCATGAGAGGCTATCAGGAGGATAAAATAACCCTGAGGTTACAATAAAGCAGTCCCAAAGTAATAAGAAGCTCATCAGGAGGATAAAGTAACCCTGAGGTTACAATAAAGCAGTCCCAAAGATCATAAGATTGTTTGTTGGATAATTAACCTGAAAACAAGGTAGCATTCTGTATAACAACATTAGTTTATGCTTTATGTATGCATGTAAGACATGATGCACTTAGGTAATGTATTATAGACATATATGTTATGGTATGATGTAAATGACGTATGTATGCTATGACACTGCTGGAAGTGTCTGGATATCCTTGTATAACAACTGCTGGCCAAGGAAAATAAATCCCGATTCGTTGTTGAAGAATATATAACCCTCCGTCTGCTGGGGATAACAAGGTATAGATAACCTCCCGTTGTTGGGGATAACAAGGTATAGATAACCTTCGTTTTCGTTTGATAGTAGGATAAGTATAACATCCCGTCTTCGTTCATCGTGCCCTTATTGGAAAGTAATTTCCCGTATATCCGTATGAGGATAAAAGAGATGGATATAAATTCCAGGGGAGATTAGACTTTGTGAAAATGGATTAGTCCTACTGTCTTGTAAAGATGAACCGGCGAAGCTTCGTTGAAATCCTTCCCTCGTTCGTCCTTAGTAAATACTATTACTGCATTTTCATGCATTTCTGGTAAACATCAATCATATTAAAAGCATACATGCATTTTTGGTAAACATCAATCATATTCAAAGGCATACATACATTCAAACACAACCAATGGACGTTTCGCTTATGTAAATAGGGTAAAAGTAAATCTGGATTCAAAGGATGGAGTTTATTTATATCAAAAGTGACCCATACACGGGTAAGTTTGTACAAGGAGACATAAACCCTAGTAAGAGAATTTGGTCATGAAGTTTTACAAAAAGAATCAGCTATGTGGGAAATAATCCTATTGAGTTTCAATTCTACTATTGCCACTCAAGTATCTCATCTTCTTGCTGTTGAGACAGAAACGATTGGATTGAGCTTCATCTGTTTGAGCTTGAGTAAGTAGTACAACTGGTTGCAATTTCATGAGTGATCCAAACGAGACATAGTCATACGCTTTAATCCCTAACTTTTGCCTGGATTGCCCTTTCAGGTTTTCAATCCACCGGGATACCCTTTTTTGCCCAAGCCGCCTTTTCAGGTTTTCGACTTGCCGGGTGTACATCTTTTTATATATATATCCCTAATTTTTGCCCAAACCCTTTTGGTTTGCCGGGATGCCCTTATTTTTGCCTAGGCCTGTCAACCTAGCGGGTCTCTTTTTATGCGTAGTATTTTTTAACTATGTCTGCGTTTACAGGTTGTGGGAAGTCCTCACCATCCATTGTAGTCAGTATCATGGCACCTCCTGAGAACACTGTCTTGACTACAAATGGTCCCTCATATGTTGGAGTCCACTTGCCCCTAGGATCACCCTGTGGTAATATGATACGCTTGATTACCAAGTCACCAGCCTGATATACCTTTGGCTTAACCTTCTTGTTAAAAGCTTTGATCATCCGTTTCTGGTACATCTGGCCATGACAAACTGCTGCTACCCTTTTCTCATCAATCAAATTTATCTGGTCAAGTCGAGTCTGAATCCACTCATCTTCATCCAAGCCTGCATCCTTCATAATTCTCAAGGAACTAAATCTTCATATCAATAGCAACTTGCATACCCATGATACATGCCTCATACTCAGCCATGTTATTGGTACAATAGAAACAAAGTCTGGCAGTAATCGGGGTATGACAACCTTCAGGGGAACTAATCACAACACCAACACCATTACCATGTGCATTGGAGGCACCATCAAAAACCATAGTCCATCGGGATCCTTGTTCAGGTCCGTCATATTGTCCAGGTTCTTTGGTAACAGACATAATGTCTTCATCAGGGAACTCAAAATTCATTGACTGGTAATCATCTACTGCTTGATGAGCCAAATGATCAGCAACAACACTCCCCTTAATGGCCTTCTGAGTGGTATACTGTATATCATATTCCGTCAAGATCATTTGCCATCTTGCAATTCTTCCGGAGAGAGCAGGTTTCTCAAATATGTACTTGATTGGATCCATCTTCGAAATCAACAAGGTAGTATGGGTCAACATATACTGTCTTAGTCGGCGAGCAGCCCATGCCAAAGCGCCGCAAGTTTTCTCGAGCAGTGAGTATCTTGTTTCACAGTCGGTAAACTTTTTGCTAAGGTAGTATATTGCCTGCTCTTTTCGACCAGACTCGTCATGTTGCCCCAATACACACCCCATTGAGTTGTCTAATACTGTTAAATACATAATCAAGGGTCTTCCATCAACTGGTGGCATTAAAATTGGAGGTTCTAGCAAATATCTCTTGATTTCATCAAAGGCAGTCTGGCACTCATCATTCCATTCCATCACCTGATCTTTCCTCAACAACTTGAAGATTGGCTCACAGATGGTAGTTAATTGGGAAATAAATCTTGCAATGTAGTTCAATCGTCCCAAGAAACCTCTAACCTCCTTCTCAGTACGGGGAGCTGGCATCTCTCGTATAGCTTTCACTTTTGCAGGATCCACTTCAATACCTTTTCCACTGACAATGAAACCCAAGAGCTTTCCAGATCTAACTCCAAAAGTACACTTGTTTGGATTTAATCTCAACCTGTATTTCTTCAACCTCTCAAACAACTTGTGCAGATGATCAAGATGTTGTTCTTCATTCTGAGACCTGGCTATCATATCATCCACATATACCTCTATCTCATGATGAATCATATCATGAAACAAAGCCACCATAGCACGCTGATATGTTGCCCCTGCATTCTTCAAACCAAATGGCATTACCTTATAGCAAAAGGTGCCCCACTGTGTCACAAATATAGTCTTCTCCATGTCTTCAGGTGCCATCTTGATTTGATTGTAACCAGAGAAACCATCCATAAAAGAGAATACCTTATGCTGAGCAGTGTTGTCTACCAGAATATCAATATGAGGAAGTGGAAAGTCATCTTTAGGGCTAGCCTTGTTCAGATCTCTGTAGTCTACACACATACGTACCTTACCATCTTTCTTAGGAACTGGTACCACATTTGCAACCCACTGAGGATAAGAAGTTACGGCCAAGAACCCTGCATTGAACTGTTTCATTACCTCTGCTTTGATCCTTTCTGACATTTCAGGACGCATACGACGAACCTTCTGCTTCTTTGGACGACAATCTTCTTTCACTGGCAAACGGTGAACCACAATGTCTGTATCCAACCCTGGCATATCTTCATAAGACCAAGCAAAGATCTCCACATAGTCACGTAGCATCTGAATCAAACTGCTCTTGACACTGTCCTCTAAATCAGCCCCTATCTGGACCTCTTTTCTGTTTTCTTCAGTTCCCAGATTCACAACTTCGACTGGCTCTTCATGTGGCTGTATAGCTTTCTCTTCTTGTTGTAACAACCTAGCAAGCCCTACAGGTATTTCACAATCGTCCTCGTTTCCGTCTTCAGTTTGATAGATCGGATTCTCGAAATTGTAATTGGCAATAGTAGAACTGTTATCAACTGGATCCAGAGTGGATGAGGATCTGCATTTTAGTGACGTGGGTGTGTGTAAGAACACATAGCTGATAAAGCAAAAATAAAAGAAAAAGAAAGACAAGGAACACAATATTTACGAAAACGAAACGTCCACTGATTTTATTGAATGAAGTATGCAAATGAAATGACAACCCGTAATAAGCACACCATTGTGCCCCGGGTAAGACACATGGCTTGAAAGTTTTAATTGTTCCAGAAATTATAAATTTAAAAACATAACACAGTAATAGTATTTACTCCTGACTAAAGGAGATAGGGATAACATCTTCAGCTGTCCAATTATTGAGTCCAGCACCCACAGTAGGAAAAATCCATACCTCCAGGTTGTAGTCTTCATCTTGATCTCCCACAGCATTGATAACCCCTTGATTGGTGATACGAACAGCATGGGCACGACGGACAGCCTTCTGGGACTCTGCAGTGAAACCCAAACCAAACTTGTCAGACTTGTATGGAATATCAGGAAGCTGACCCCAAATAGTACAACCACCTTCTTCCACCACAGCTTTTGCATCATTGAGGGAGGCCATTGCCATTGTTGGAGGGTTTCTGATGACCACAGGAACCTTCTTCACAGCAGGAGGAGTCACACAATCCTTAACAGCCCAGGGAACCACTTCAAATGACTGACATGGAGTTTCAATGTATTCACCTTCTACTTCCAGATACTTGAAAGTGTTTACATGGCTGACAAAGTATTCTTCCTCTCCAAAGACAGTAACAACTTTTCCATTCACCGGATATCTCAACTTTTGATGTAATGTGGAGGTCACAGCACCTGCCCCACGGATCCAGGGACGACCAAGCAGACATGAGTACGAAGGACGAATATCCATCACATAGAATGTAGCGGTAAACACCTGAGAGCCAACCTTGATTGGAAGATCAATTTCCCCATGCACTACTCTTCTAGAACCATCAAAAGCCTTTACCACAATATTACTGGGCTTCAATACCGTATCTTCAGGACTCAGCTTGTTCAGGACTTCCTTAGGCAACACATTCAGAGAGGAACCATTGTCTATCAGCACATGAGACAGGGTAGTGCCCCTGCATTCAATTGAAATATGCAAGGCCCTGTTATGATCCCTCTTGGCAGGGGTCAAGTCAGCATCAGAAAATCCTAACCCGTTGTCATAGGTCAGGTGAGCAACACAATTCTCAAACTGGTCCACAGAAATTGCACTGGGTACATGAGCCATCTTTAGAAACTTGATCAATGACTTGGCATGAGCCTCAGAACATAATAACAGGGAGAGCATAGAAATCTTTGAGGGAGTATGCCCCAGCTGATCAACAATATCATAATCACTCTTGCGAATGATTTTCAATACTTCTTCCATCTGCTTAGAGAGGTCATCAGCAGCTGGCACATCAGTAGATACAGGCTCAATAACAGGACCCTTGCCCCGAGCATCAGTGGTGGAAGTAACAGCAGGAGTAACTGCACTCTTAGAAGCAACTGGAGGAGAGAAGACTCTTCCACTACGAGTGATCTTGCTAGATCCAGCAATATTATCAATGTCAACAGGCATATCAGGTAAAGGCTCCTGCTTGACACCATGGATGTAAACATCAGACCCATAGTGCCAAGGCACAGCTTTGTCAGATGTATAAGGAATAGGACCAGGAGTGGTAATGATCAGAGGAGCTACCCTGGCTTCAGCGACAACTTTCACAGGACCTTCAGCAGTAATCTTGATTGGGCCCTGATGAGTGATTTTAATGGGACCCTTTGAAGTGATTCTTAGTGGTACTTTGTCAACCATGTCAACCTCTTCAATCTTCTTACCCTGAGTCAGATGATCCACCATACTTTCTACAGATGCTGGTCTTCTTTCAAACACTATAGTATATTTATCCATGAGACGTTGAATCCCATCTCTCAAAATGAAGCAACTATCCGGCTTATAGGTACAATATAGACAATCTTCATGACAACCTGGAAAGATCCCAGCTTGTACTAACCTCTTTTTGATAACAGACAATGGTGTGCTCAACTCCATAACTGAATAGACATGCAGATCTTCATCAATATCTTCATCAATGGCGTTGACAGTCTTCTCGTGATTTGGCATTGGAGCTGTAATCACATTTGGAGTACCTGGTGGATCAAACTCAATTTCTCCAGCATCAATCATATCCTGAATTTTGTTCTTCAAGACCCAGCAGTTATTAGTATCATGTCCTGGACAGTTTGAATGATATGCACATCGTGCATTGGGATTGTACTTGGGAGAGGTAACATTGGGATTCTGAGGAGCCTCCCTCAGGGTAATAAGTTCAGCCTTCAACAAGTGTTGCAATGCCTGAGCCATTGACATGTTGATCTTCGTGAACTGTCTTCTAGCCCTCTGTTGGTTGCCTTGAGGCTGCTCTGTTGTTGCAGGAGTTGGATTTGAAATATGAACTGCACTAACAGACTGATGCCTTCTGTTACGATCAGGCTGACCATACACAGCATTAGATTCTTTCTTCCCAGTGGGAGGCTTCTTTGCAGCACCTGATGAAGAAGTGCCCACTTGGATCTTACCACTCTTGATACCATTCTCTACTCGCTCTCCTGTCATGATCAACTCAGTGAAGCCAGATGATGAGCTTCCAATGAGATGACTGTAAAACGGACCATTCAGCGTACACATGAACATATCAACCAACTCCCTATCAGTCAAAGGGGGTTGAACTCTTCCAGCTAAGTCTCTCCACTTCTGAGCATACTCCTTAAAGCTTTCTTTGGCACCCATAGACATGCTTTGAAGCTGCATGCGAGTGGGGGCTAAGTCAGCATTGTATTGATACTGCTTGTAGAAAGCTTCAGCAAGGTCATTCCAATCTCTGATGTTGACACTCTCCAACTGATAATACCACTCTAGCTGAGCTCCAGATAAACTCTCTTGAAAGAAATGGATCCACAACTTTTTATCAGCAGTGTGGGGTTGAATTCTTCTGACATAAGACCTCAGATGCAATTTGGGACAAGAGACCCCATCATAGACAACAAATGTAGGAACTTTGAACCCAATGGGTATGACCACCCCAGATATCAAGCTCAAATCCTCAAAATCCAGCCCAGATGATTTCTGTAATTCCATAGCATCCATTCTATCCACCAGCATCTTGAATTTGTCTTCGTTAGGCTCATGGTAGTAGTTAGCCTCAGAATCAGAGTCCCCCATAGTGTTGTGGAGACTGCCTCTCTCCTGCTCAGATTCTTCAGATTCATAGTCTTCAACATGTCCCTTGGTCTTGACAGGACCTTTGAACCTTCTTCCCATGTTGAGCAACCCAGCAGACCTTCTAGCCTTCTTAGTCTTCTTGGTCAGCAGTGTCTTCAATTCATCCTGCCCCTTGGATAGGTTCAGGATCAGCTCTTGGAACTGTGCATTCTGTGCCTGGAGATCCTTAACTGATTGTTCAAGAGCCATTGCTGAAATAAACAGCGAGAAGATGAGAAACCTGTGCACAATTATAACCTGTGATGCAATGATATGGGAATGCATATGCAATGTTTTCAAGGACCGCAGGATTTAAATTTGCTTAAACAAACAAGAAAGTAACTTTTTATTAGTAATAACTTGTTTTGCCTTTTAGGCTTACAAAAAATGAAAACGAAATAAGTACAAAAGATGGGGTTTTAAGTCTCCCATGGACGTTTCCTCTTTGTGTTAAGGTATGAGTTGAGGTTCTGTTCCTCATGAAGTAGCTTTGTTAGCTCTAGGATCCTTGCTTGGCTTGCTTTGTAATGAGCCTCGAAAGTATCCCTTTGCTCTTTCAGTTGGATCCATGATCTCTGCAAGTCTTCCATATCAGTAGGCATGTCTGGGTGAAGGATGGTATAAGCTGTGTCTCCTTCAGCAACAGGTTCCATGGTAACTGGTAGGATGGCAGGATATGGCATCATGAGTGTCTGAGCATGAAATCGTACCCATCTGAGATAAGCCTCCATAGGAATGGTGTACTTAGGCTCCAGTGTCTTGCTGTCAATCCTGTTTACCTTTCCCCAAGCTCGTATGAATCTCTGACGGTAACCCTGAAGATCGTTGTCGTAGTCAAACACAATGCCCTGAATCAACATGTCATGTGGACCATCGCTCCGGGCGTAACCAAACTGTCGTAAAGCTAGAGATGGGTTGTAGGTGATGCCTCCTCTTATGCCTAGAAGTGGCACATTAGGAAACTCCCCACAACGGTCAATGATGGTGACATTCTCCATAGATCTGGAGCACCAATGGATGTCTGAGTGAGAAAGTGACATGATCCTCTTGGACCATCTGAACCCTTGCTCATTCTTCATTACTGAGCGAGGAAGGTGAGAAATAAACCACCTAGAAAGTAAAGGTATGCAGCACATCAAAGTTCCTCTTGCCCTTGTAGTACGGATGTGAAGAGAATGTAGGATGTCTCCAAGTAAGGTAGGCACTGGATTGTGACTCAGGAATATGTTGATGGCATGAACGTCTATGAACTGATCAGGATTGGGGAACAACACTAAGCCATAAATCAATAAGGCTAAGATCTCCTCAACAGCATCGTAGCTCATAGCCTTCAAGAACATTTGAGCTTTATCCACTAATACCTTGGCAAGAATACCTTTAACTCCACTTCTCGTCTCTAGAACAATGTCAGACTTCTTCAGATGTAGAGCTGCAGCAATAACTTCTGGTTTAAGCTCCTTCTCTAAGCCTGTGAATGGCTTCTGATCAAGAACAGGTATACCCAGAAGTTTAGAGAACTCCTCCATGGTTGGAACCAGCTGATAATCAGGAAATGTAAAGCAATGGTGCTTAGGGTCAAAGAACTGAAACAGCACACTCATCATGTCTTCACTGAACCCTGAAGTAACTAGATCCAATAAGTGACCATGTCTCTTGTTGAACTGGGAATGATCAGGCACTAGGGAAACCAACTCCTTGAGCTTAGCAGGTATCTCTACAAAGTTGATCCTGATGGTGTTTCTACGAGCAGAAGCCATGACCTGCAACAAAGAACAAAGATAAATCCTTTGGTCCTTGAAATGGTTAGGGAAAATGATATGCTTATGATGCATGATGATGTCATGATGTCATGCTCAATCACAAACATGTGGCACACACAAACAAGTCACACCATAGCCCTAGGTTTAAAGGCTTGCATGAGGTTCAAAGGCAAGTACCCTCCCCTAAAGTTAGATGGTTCATCCTGTCCTACAAAAGTAACCAGGTTCTAAGGGATCTCAATATCATTGATCCTTCACAAGGGTGGTTGTTCAGAAGGCAACTTACTTGCCAACCAAAACCCTCCAAGTTTAAGATCTCAATGAGCGTAGTATCGAGTGTCAACCAACTTCAGTCTGCACCAAAGCCGGTTACCTCACTACTTTCTAAAGGCCAAGATGAGTTAACTAGGGTTCTAAAAGTCAGTTAGTGCATTGACAACATATGGCAGCCTCAATATTATCCTCAACTTGACTTAAGGAATATAAGCACCAACCAAGAAGTCGCACTAACTATGGCCACCAGATCAACCGTATCGATATACGTCGTACAGTTTCCTTGGTCTATTGCCATTTACCTAAGGTACACTAGATCCGGGTTAGGACCTTTCACACATAAGAGCACCCCAACAATATAATAATAAAGCAAACAAGGCAAACAATTTAAAGTGATCTTAATTCCTAAGGGTACCCCTCTTAAATAGATCCCCAGCAGAGTCGCCAGTTCTGTAACACGGTGGGAGAACTGACTTTAAACAATGTTGCGGATAGCAAGAGTCGCCACCGACTTTTATTTTATCCATAAGGAAAGGTTATAAAAGAACAGGAAAGACCTTAGAGAATATTTTGGGTCCGGGGGGTAGGTTATGAAAAGGGAAGGTGTTAGCACCCTTTTCATCCATGGTTATCCATGGGCTCTTAGGTACTTAAGCTCACTTTTGAATTGTTTTGAAATTGTAGTGTGTGAATAGAAAATTTTCAGAATAGTTAATAAATAATCCATGTAAGGATGTGTTAAGAACTTGTTTGAAAACTTGTTGAAAATTTGTTTAAGTGCGAAACAGTTTTGAAGTGAGCAAGCACTTAGGAGTAACCTACCCTAATGTTTAAAGGTCTTTCTTATTCTTCATTCTTTCCTTTAGTAAGACTATCCCTACTATAATGGAGTAGGTAGTCCTTACTTTGGATGTTAAGGGATATGTGAGGGACAATTTGACTTTGAAGGCCATTGCGGGATGTAATAAGCACATATAAGGGACCATCATCATTTTTCGAAAGGGACTCGATTCGTAAAGGCAACCATAAGGGACTTTGATGATTTTTCTATTTGAGGGACTTGCTTTATACACCCCACTTAACCATTATTCGTAGGCAACTTGAGGGATATCCTTAGGAAGTGAGACGGCGATTAAAATCGACTTACGTGTGTGACGTGTTTATTTTAATTATCTTTATTTAAAAGTGATCTAAATTTATTTTAATATTACATACATGTTGTTACACTCCCTAATTACTAACCATAATAGTAATTAAATAATTAAACAACTTTACATCCAAGAAACAATTACAAAATAATAAGCAAAATAATTAAATAGCAAAGATAAATAAAATATAAATAAGCAATAATAAATAATAAAGGGGGTTAATTCTAAGTTTACTCGGCAAGACATCGCATCTTGTGCCTACGTATCCTTACGGGAGCGGAATCAGAGTAATCGTAGTTCCCCTCAATAGGGAGGTTAGAAACTTCTTGACTGTGGTCAAGGTCTCAAGGGGAATAAACGCATCTTAAGGACACGCTTACGTGGAGTGTAGAAACTCCAAATCTCTACGTTGAAATGTTAAGTTGTAATTAGGGTTAAATTAGGGATTCCACGGCGGGAAACCCTAAAATGAGCGCGGCGGCTCTTTGACCTAATGCTAAGGGTAAAATTGTAATTTTGCCCGCGGCGAGGCATTTGTGAAAATTAGGGTTTGTAGTTTGTAGTTTTGAGGATTTGAAATTGAATGTGTGAAGTTTTACGGACTATTGGCGCGGCGGCCAAACAGTTAGACCTAACCTTCGGATGTGTGCAATGTGACAGAAATAATAGTAAACGCGTGAGATAATTGAATCATGTAAACAGAGAGATAATGTCATAATTTAAACCATGCAAGCAGAAATTTAAAGGCAGAATTTAAAGAGCGATTGTTAAGTTCGCGAGGTTACATGAGAGGAGCAGATACAATATGATAATGAAATTTGAATTGAACAATAATAAAATAAAATAAATAACGGTTCTAGTTATTATTTTAAAAAAAAAAGATTTTAGTTATTATTTTAAATTTATCTAAAAAAAAGTTTTTTCTTAAAAATAATAGGTTTTCATATTAATTTGGAAAAGATGTTAATGTTATTTATTTTAAAAAACAGATTTTTATATTATAACAAATTTTAATAAATTAATGATAACAATAATAATAATAATGGTAATAATAATGATAATAATGATAATAATAATAAATAATGATAATAATAATAATAATAATAATAATAATAATAATAATAATAATAATAATAATAATAATAATAATAATAATAATAATAATAATAATAATAAAGCAATAATGAATTTTAAATGTGCCAAATGACCCAACAACGTTGCTAACGCAGAAATGCGCTCATCGCAACCAGATCTAAATCGGACGAAACAAAATTTATCGCAAAGAAAAAGAAATTAAGCAAAAAATAGTATTATTGCTCACACAAAAATGCGATCATCGCAACCAGATCGAACTAACACAAATGTCACGCGTCATGCACACAAATGTGCAAACATTGTATCGACATAATTCGATCAAAAATCTTATATATATAAACTCTAACAATTTAAAAATTATATATATATAAACGTAACAGTAATAGATAAAGAAAAAGAAATAACGGTAATAGATGAAGAAAAAGAAATAACGGTAAAAGATGAAGAAAAAGAAACAACAGTAATAGATGAAGGAAAAGAAATAACGGTAAACGATGAAGAAAAAGAAACAATAGTAATGGATGAAGAAGAAAACTAAATAACGGCAAACGGCACTCACTCCTCTTAGGTTTTTTTCATTCTCTCCCTTTTTTCCAACAAGGCAACACATGTATATATAGGGAACAAATTAGGGTTAACACCAAATTGTCAATAATGTCCCTAAAGCCCATTTTAAAGCCCAAACTAAATAATTAGTTAAGAAAAAATAAAATTTAAATAATTTAAAATAATTAAAATAAACTTAAAATAAAAACTAATAATCCTATTGATTCCTAAAATAAAAAATATTATAAAAAGAACAAAATTTTTTTCAATATTTTTTATTTTATGATTTTTTTTGGATATTTTTATGAATAATTTAGAAAAAAGTGAAAAAAATAATATTTTAAAAAATGATTTAATTAAAATACGAAAATAATAATTAAATAATAATAAAAAACTATTTTTGTTATTTTTTTAATGAAAGATAGAAAAATTTAGAGTAAAAATAATAAAAAACAAAAAAAATGACAAAGGTGATATTCGAACTCTCAACCTCTCACACTCATAACTCCTTACACATGTCCTCCTGCCAATTGTGCCATTTTTACTTTTTAGAAAAAAAATGCATGCCATATGATATTTACCTGCAAAAAGTCAAACGACTACACAAATTTGTTAGTAATTGATTAAATGCAATGAAATGCGACGACAAATCTTAGGGCAAAATTTGGGGTATTACAGTTATTATGATAATATTTCTCACCCAACCTCTCTTTGATGTTGGCAAAAAAAAATCATGAAGTTTGACTTTGGTTTGACCACAGTTGACCTCAGTTTGACCTTTTAACTGCATTGACTGCTTTTGACTTATCTGATCATCTGACTGAGCAAACTTTTGAGAAAAGTCTTGAAACTTGACATGGGGGTTCTTATACACATATAAGATGTTATGAAGCTCACTTGAAGTCTTGGAAGTCCATTTAGCCTGATTAAAGTCAAAACCCTAGTTTTGGATGCACTGCTTAGGAGGTGCATTGTCTGAGGGAATTGTCAACTCTTCTGACCAATTGTGAATTTTGTGAACCTTGTGAACCTTCTTGGAACACAAAGTCTTGTATTGTGAGGGCAAATTTTGGGGTGCAACAACGTGTCACAACCTCTTGGATTTTTGAAAAAGAATCAGGAAGGGATGGTGTACAGATTATACAAAGCTCTATATGGACTGAAACAAGCGCCCAGAGCTTGGAATCAGAATATTGATTCATTTTTCAAGAAGCAAGGCTTTCAGAAATGTGAGATGGAGTATGGTGTTTATGTTCAGCATACTTCAGAAGGCAATATGACTCTGGTATGTTTATATGTTGATGATATACTATTGACTGGAAGTTCTGAACAGGAGATAGCCAAGTTCAACAAAGTTCTGATGAATGAATTTGAAATGACTGATCTAGGCAAAATGACATACTTTCTAGGGATGGAGTTAAGATATTCTGAGAAAGGTATCATTTTGCATCAGCTCAAGTATGAATTAGAACTTCTGAAGAGATTTGAACTGAAGAATTGTAAGATTGCTATCACACCTTCTGATACAAATCAGAAACTGGATTCTGACTCTGATGGAAAGGATGTGGACACTACAACCTTCAAACAGTTGGTTGGTTCTCTGAGGTATATGTGCAATACCAGACCTGATATTTGCTATTCTGTTGGGATGGTTAGTAGGTTCATGAGTAAACCTAAGTGGTCCCATTACCAAGCTGCTGTCAGGATTCTGAGGTATATCAAGGGAACTTTGAAGTATGGAGTGTTATTTCCTTCTGGAAGAAAGGATGAGTCAGAACTTCTGAGTTATTCAGATTCTGATTGGTGTGGAGATAGAGTTGATAGAAGAAGTACATCTGGGTACTTGTTCAAATTTCTGGGAGGTCCCATTTCTTGGTGTTCCAAGAAGCAACCTGTTATGGCGTTATCAACCTGTGAAGCTGAATACATTGCAGGTGCTGTTACTGCATGCCAAGCTGTGTGGATTCTGAATCTGTTACAGGATCTGAAGATTAAAATAAACAAACCTCTGAAGTTGATGATTGACAACAAGTCTGCAATCAATCTTGCCAGAAACCTAGTGTTGCATGGGATAAGCAAGCATATTGAGACCAAGTATCACTTTTTGAGACATCAAGTTCAGAGTGGAGTGTTAGAAGTTTTACACTGTAGCACTCAGAAACAGTTGGCAGATGTTCTGACGAAAGCTATCAAGACTGATCAATTTCTCAGACTAAGGGATGGAATTGGTGTTACAAGTTTTGATGGAATATGAATTAAGGGATGGTATTAGAAGTAATTCATATTTATTAGTTGTACTATTTTCTTAGCCCCTATGTTTGTTAGAGGATATTTTAGTATTTTTATCTTATTCTAGTAACCCTAGTATTAGCTTATAAATAGGGTATCAATCATTGCAATGTAGTAGTGTGTATCCGTCATTCTCTTAATAGAATATTTCCTTTGTTCATCATTTATTCTACCTTTGCACCAACAGTGTCATCGTTGCCGATGGCGGTGCTGAGTGGTTGTAATGTGTTGCTGAAACTGAAACAAGTGGTTGTTGCTGCAACTATGTTGTTTAAGGTGTGAACACTACTGCTGCAATTTTTTGTTATTGCGGATCAGAAGAGGGAGTTGTCTAGTGCTGCTCAAGTTGTTGCTGAAAGTTCACATTCACAAGGGTATTGTTGAAGTAGGAAGTGGTGTGAATACGGTTGAGACGTATTGGCTTTGCTTCCTCATGAAGGTGGTGATGAGTTTCAGGTTTGAATGGAGTTGATTATGGTGGTGTTGTCTTTATGAAGGCAAGTTGATCTTATTATTTTTCTTGTTTTTCTGTAGAAAATTATTTACAAGATGGCAGGTGTTTTTGAGGTTGTTCTTTTACATGATGGAAGATGGTGCGTGTGATTCAAAGTTTTTAAAAAAGAGATATTGGTGTGAGAATATGGTTATGTAGCCGTGAGAGTGAGTCATGGTGATTCTGCAGCCTTCTCCGATCAAAAAGGAAGAGATATATTGTGAGGGTGAGTCCCTTAAATGAAAGAAGTGTGGGGTTTGAAAAAAGGAAAATGAATTGGTGTTTTTTTTCTTCTTTTTTGCAGCTTTTTTCTTTTCTCTGGAAATAATGCATAGAGAGAAAGAGAGTATATCCTGAAAATTTGAATTGTGATTCCTATGTACACATGCGGAGAGAGAAGGTTTAATGTGGTCTCTCATTTTTTTACTTTGCTCAAAGGAAGTATTATTTGAGTGGGCCCTGAAGGAAAAACATCAGCTCCATAAAATATGGTGGAGAGAGGATTTTTCGGTTATTATTTTGAAATGAGAAAGAATGGGTTGTGCATGGACAATCGAATGTATAGGTATTGAACTTTCTATAGATGGTATTGCTACAGAGACAGGTGCTGAGACCGTTGGTCTTCCTGTCGAAGATCCTATATGTGGTTCTACATTGTTACTAGGCGTATCCTGAGGAAAATTTGGTTAGTTAGAGTTTGCCGTCATTCTCCTCCTATATTTTCTCCTTGTTCTATCTTCATTAGAGGTGGCTACTTTACCACCTCTTAATAACATGCAACGAAGTTTTTAAAGAGAAAGTTGACCGTAGAACTAATGAATTTTCAAGAATTTCGAAGAAAATTTTATGATCACTTAGCAATGTCCCATTGGGCGTGCCTATTATTTCGCCGTGAAAATTGGTGAACAACCGCTGGTCTTCCAAATCGAAAAAAATTTGTTTTACTCACAGGATCGTCCACACAAATCCTAGGACAAGTGCTAGTTGATCTTAAACAAAGTTTGGAAAAACAATGAACACTTCGACATAGTTCATGATAAAAATAACTTGTTTCAAGAATGTAAATGAAATTGAACACAATAGATTAAAGTCGAAAGACTGGTAAAAAATATAGAAAGTAACTAGCGCAAGGAAAAGATAAATTCTTAATGAAAAGACTTATTGAATTGTATTGAAATGTAAAAATGGTGTTGCATCAACATACATTCTCACGAACTCGTTTCTCTACACGCGGGTACTTTGAGTATATTGAGGAATTTGTACACAACTGAACACACACACTAATCCTAACACTAAGACTTGCTATTTATACTAATAAAAAATAACTGCTATCAATGGCTAACGAACTAGATCAGGACAAGTGGCATTCTGCATGTCTTCGACTCTTAGAAGCGCTCCACGTGTCTTCTTTGGAAAATGGATAAGAACGAACATTCCCTCCTTTATTTGAATTCAAATCTTCCTGTCGAAATATCTTCAGTATCACCTCTGTCGAATCACATTTTCCATTTGTTAGGAAATATTTCTAAGTCCATAAAATAATTCCTCCTTGCAAAAGGACGCCTTCGACTCACACTCCAAAAATGTAGTTGTGGTCGAAGTCATCTGATTTCTTCGGAAACTTTATTACTTCTTTTAATCCAATTCAAGCGTCAAAATTTAGAGTCAATACCATTCACTATGCCAAAAAAGACCTTTAACAGCGCTTTAAAGCGCTGCCAAAAGTGGTGGTGCTAAAGGTAAAGGCAGCGCTTTTTTTATGGAAAAAGCGCTGCTAAAGGCTCCCTTCAGCAGCACTTTTAGCAGCGCTTTTATAGCCCTTTAGCAGTGCTTTCATAAGCGCTGCATATTCCCCCCAACCATCCCCCTCTTTAGCAGCGCTTTCACAAAGTGCTGTCTTAGAGCCCACCTTTAGCAACAATTTTACAAAGCGCTGCCATAGCCCCCCCTTTAGCAGCGCTTTTTAGAAGCGCTGTCTTAGACCCCCCCTCCAAACCTATAGCAGCGCTTTTGTAGCGCTATGTTTGTGACCTTTAGCAGCGCTTTTTTGTAAAAGCGCTGTCTAATGTTCCAGATTTTAAAAAATTTTTTTTAAAAAAATATTCACCCTGTTTTGTATATTTACCAACAACCTGCTTATAATTCAGGCCTTTATTTCAACACTTTGGCCTTATATATACAATTCAAAACTTTGGCCTTAAATATACAACTCAAAACTTTGGCCTTATATATACAATTCAAAACTTTGGATACATTGTAACTCATCACTTTGTTCATAAACATTTTAATACACATAAACCTGCTTAAATATGTTACAACAAAATTCGATCCTCAGAATTACAACATCACAAATACATTCAATTTACATATAATTAAAATTCTTCCGATCCGATAAATTTATACAATTCTCAATCCAAGAATAAATTGACACCATTCCTCTTTAATTTCTTCCAATTTTGCTTTCGTGTAAGTAGCGCACTTGAATTCATCAAAATACTACATAATATAACAGAACATGCAAGATTTAATTTTAAAACTAATTACTTAGATGAAGTATCGGATAATTATCAAAATGAATCATATAACTTATATAATGAATTGATCCATACCATGACTGGAATCTCAAGTTGACCAGAAAGAATAATTTCCTTCATAAAACGCAATACAAAATATCCACAGTCAATACCATTGCGCTGCCGATGACACTGTAAATGAAAAAAACAAACAAACATTTATCAGGATATATAGTTTAAATAGTTTTATCAAGTAGAACCACTATAACAGTCAAACATGGGAAAATATACCTCCACTCTGATCCAGTTGTTAGCCTTGCTTTTTGGCACCGTTGCATCAAGTTGTTAGCCTTGCTTTTTGGCACCGTTGCATCTCTTTGTGCTCTGAATATTTGTATAACTCTAACATAATATAAACGCATATTTAGAACAATGTCACATAATAAATAAAGATATATAATTAAAGACAACAGTATATCTCATCACTTACGTATCAACCATGTTCCTCAGATTTTCATATTTTGTTGTATCGTCATCCAATGAATCTATATAATACACTATTTATTTCCTCATATTAATCGCGACCAACAACCAATGTCCACTATAAAAGAAGACAACCGTTTAGACGGAAATGTTATATAGAAAGGGAAAAATCGAACAATTATAATAAATGAATTTAAAATAAAATCTAACCCATGGCCAGTATTGTCGCTTGCGCGAAAATGAGGTGCCGGCATGACAGAAGAGTCGCCACCTTTCGTTATTTATCCCTCAGAGCGGGAAAGGAAACGATCGGAAAAACCTGACGAAAAAGGGTAAGACAAGGTCATCGCAACCATTGTCTGGGTTCGGGAGTCGATTACGCAAGGGGAAGGTATTAGCACCCCTCACGTCCGTCGTACTTGACGGGATCCACGCTTGTTTGTTTACTTGGACGGGTTGGTTATAATCTATCTACCTATCAAGGCTGGCTGAAAAAGAAAAGAAAAATGACTCGGCAAAGCGTCGCACTTTATGCCTACGTATTCTCATCAGAGAATGAGAAATCAGAGTCCACGTAGTTCGGCCTACGAAGGGTTGTGGGGGAAGGTAGCTCTCCAAGACTTCGCCATCTTGTGCCTACGTACTCTCAACAGGTATGAGAGATCAGAGCTCACGTAGTTCGGGAAACTACGGTTTATTTCCTGTTTTTACGAAAGAAGTGTTTTTTATTGTGTTTGCGATTTCAACCGCACTAGAGACTATGACTGAGAGTGAATGCGTCGCATGTCACCCAAAGGGTACCATACTAAACATCCAGACTGTGGAAAAGAAACTCTCCCACAACCCTCTCTCAGATAGCTTAAGGCTCGTAACGTAAGAAAGAAATCATGCATGATTACTGTATCTTAAACTGTTTTGAGATGAGAAGAGAACAGGCCCAACTAGGAGGGAGACTATCAAGTCCTACTGTTATCATGCCATGGATTCATCCTATGGTTGAGGTTTGAACAGGGAACTCCTAGATGTTGTCATGCATAGGTTTCAACCTAAAAGTCTATCATCAGATCCTTATCAAAGGAAATGAGAGTCCTAAGGGATCATGTCAATGATACACCAAAACAGACAAAGCATCAGCTTTAACAGTAAAATGCATGCAATGCAAGTGAGGGAGGAAATGTGTGTGGGGCTTCAGCCTCCACAAGCTCATCTCAACCTCAAGCCAGTCATGAAATAACAGTAATCATACTGAAAAATAAACAACATGCTATCAAGCAATAAACAGTAAACTGCAATCTTACAGATAAAAACGAAATGAAATGCCATCCATGCTCGAGAAAGAAATTATCTACATCTAAGCTCTCCCTAATCCTAACCCTAAAACAAAACCCTAATCAAATCTCTAAGCAAAGCCCTAAAACAAAACCCTACACAAGAGAAATCAATCCCAGTCTTCAAGCTTCAAAACAAGCTTTCCAAAGAAAGGGAGCTAAGTAGGCAGACTCATAGTGCCCTCCTCAGGAAAGCACTAGGAGACTTATACTTAGGACTCATATCCCATGTGGCTCAACAACTGTGATCGGTTTACATTCCTCCTCAGGAGAAACTAAACTCACATGAAGGCTCCAACATCATTGGATACTTGGGAAATCCTACGTGAACTAAGGGAACTAAGTGAACAGACCCATAGTGCCTTCTTCAGGAAAGTACTAGGGGGCTTCCACTTAGGAATCATATCCCATGTGGCTCAACAACTGTGATCAGTTTACGTTCCTCCTCAGGAGAAACAAAACTCACATGAAGGCTCCAACATCATTGGATACTTGGGAAATCCTACGTGAACTAAGGGAACTAAGTGAACAGACCCATAGTGCCTTCCTCAGGAAAGTACTAGGGGGCTTCCACTTAGGAATCATATCCCATGTGGCTCAACAACTCTGATAAGTTTACGTTCCTCCTCAGGAGAAACAAAACTCACATGAAGGCTCCAACATCATTGGATACTTGGGAAAGAGGTGAGAAGAAAGAATGAAAGACATCCATAGTGCCTTCCTCAGGAAAGTACCATGAACTTCCCTCAGACTCCAGGGTCTCAAACCTCACAGAAAGAGAGCAAGCTCCTAAACCAGGCCTTCAATCCATGCCTCCTCCAATCCTCTAGTATGCTCCACTAAGCTCCACAATGAGATGCCAAGCTCCTCCAATCAAAGGGATACCCCAAAGCAAAGCAAACTAACAAAACTTGCCCTAAAGGCCACACAAACAATCATTCAATTCAAAAATCAACTAAAAATAGCATATTATTCTATTAAATCCTAATATAAGTGCTAGGGGACCCTACATAACTACCCTTAAGTCCCATATATTCCCCATAGACTAAATTGCCCTATAAAGCCTAAAACAAAAATTGTTCAAATTCAACTATGCTTCATAAAACCCTAATTTTGTTATGCTAATGTTATTTAATCAAACTAACTAAAATCTAATCCTAAAAATCTTGGTATAAAAACCAGAAGGAACTAAGATCAACATCTAATTATACTAAAAAGAATGGATTAACAAACTTAAGGGAAGATCCTAAACCAAATTCTACAAAATCCAACATTAACCTAAATCATTAAAAAGCTAATTAAAAGAATAATATTCTAAAAATACTAAACTAAAAATAAAATGGAATTTTATTTTTCACTAATTTTCTAGACATTAATATGAACCTAATGCAAAAACAAGAAATGAAAAATATTAATTTTTCTATTTTCTATGAATTATTTAAAGTGCAAGAAAAATAAAAGAAATTAAAATCAAGAAATTAAATGGAAATGGGGAGGGGGTGTTACTGGAAAGGTGCCTAGTGTTTATACTGAATGGGCCAGAGGTGGGGTGGTGTGAATAACAAGTGCGCTGGGCCCATTATGTTTTTCAGAAAAATCATTGAAAAATCAAAAGAAAAAGATAAATGCGCGGTTCATTTAGCAAGGGATTTCAGTTGAAAATGGAATGGGCTTCATTATGGGGGTGGGGTTAGTATATTTTGATCCAGGCCCAGGGTTATATTTTAAGTGAAACGCAGCGTATTGCTGCGTTCAACTTCCCTCCGTTTTCCATTTTGAATAACAGCCGTTGGATTGAGTTTCAGAGTCAACATTTTAAACCTAATCTAACGGTCCCTGGTCGTCTTCTCCAAATGACCTAGGGTTTTTCAGAATTTTACAACTCCATGCAAGAACCTTCTCCTATCTCGTTCTCTCTCGATTCTCCATCAAATCCCAAACTACAAAGAGCAATCTTGCTCTATTCTTTCCCAGGAACACAACTGCACTCTTAGTTTTAGTTAAAACTCCCTAGAATTTTGAACACGATAGCATGAAGTATCTGGCTCCAAATGTTTTCACTGTGATCAATCTTTGTAATTCTTGCTCCTAATGGTACTATCATGCTCATGACATCACCCTGGTTTCAACGAGCTATTTCATGCCAACTAAAACTCACTACACAGCCTAATCTTGATCTTGAAAGAATCAAGGACCTGTTATCAACCTTCATGTAAAGCTCTCAAACTCTCTGAAAATGATCATATAACCTAACCTAACAACCTTACACCAACAATCTAATCTAACAACACATAATTAGGGAGATAGGAGAAAGAATTCAAACCTGCTAGGTAGCTATGGCAGGTGTGCGAAGAGCTTGATTCAAGGCTTGATTCTTCTTCAAAATGCTCCTCTAATGGAGGTCTTTCTTCTGTTTGCACAATCTTTGATGAAAGAAGCTTGCAATGGTGAACTCGAGCCTTGCTTGCACTTGAAGAAATTCTTGAGTATCACTCTCTCCACTGAATTCTCCAACCAAATTTTTCCAACCCTTGATCACAGCTTGATCCACTCAATATATAGAATCCATTAGAGGATCCTAGATGCTTCTAGAATGTGCTAGAAAGTTATGGAAATCTCATGTGATGACATTTTGGAACCATCTCTTCTCATGCATACAGCCCCTCAAATTCAGGTTAAAATTTCCTTACAAGAGATATTGAAGTGGTATGAGCAAAAAACAGCCAATTCCTTGCCTTTGGTGAAGTTTCTCATAGTTGCCTTATTATGCAAGCAATAGGATTACAAAGCAACCCCCATTTTTAGGCCTCAATTCAAAAATGTGTCTAAACCATTATTTTCAAAATGGTGTTTAGACTCAAAATGATATATCACATGACCTATTTTGGATTTGTAGATCTCTCAAACCATTTTCCAACTTGAACTTATTTAACTTATATGTCATTTTTAGGTCATTTTCACCACTCTTTGTCAATCCTTGCTACAAGCTTTTCCAACAACTCATGACCACTTTTCTAGGCTTAAAATGTCATTTTGAACAACTTTGATGTTTTGAGTTTTTCCATTTGAGGCTTGGAAATAGGAGATATGGCCTTTGCTTAAATGACCTATAATCACCAAATAACCAAAATACCCTTGGCTTGTCAAAGCCATAAGTTGAGTTCTACAAATCCTATCAAGGACTTCTAGTACTATCTAGAAAGCTAAGAAGATGCTCTTCAACATTCATGTTGACCAAGAGATCATAGGAATCATCCTACTAGGGCAAAAGTTGTCTGCAAGTTGGGTGACTTTCAAGGACCCAGATTCACATACCTCAGATGACCTGTAATTTGTCAAAACCATAACTTGAGCTCTGCACATCCTATCAAGGACTTCTACCACTCAAATTAAATCTAAGAACAAGCTCTACAACATTCATGTTGTGGGGAAGATGAGATGACAATCACATCTTGAGCTAAAACTGCCTGGAAGATAGGGATCAAACTAGGGGATTTTACACTGACAATCCTTAGAAACCCTAGCTTAAAACTTCTCAAACTCCTCAATCATGATGAGTTGGTCTAGGAATCATCCTTATAACATCTCAGTACATCACTCCATGATCACATGGCTCCTGGATTAGGTCTCAACCTTCTCCAAATCTTCAGTTGACCTAGGGTTGACCCAGTCAAAACCCTAATTCTACCATTCATGGTTGGATCTTCTGAATTCTTGCATAATGGCCTCTCTGGGCTTCATGATGGCTTTCAAGACATCTCATAGGCTTTCTCAAAGCTTCAAGTTCATTCTCAAAGTCTCAGAATCATCTGAGGAGCTCCCACAACTCTCAAGTCATGAGACACACAACCTTGGTTTCAACCAATTCCTCTGAGGATCTCTTGAACTTTCTGATGAAGGTATCAACCTTCAAACACTTGATGGGTAAATAAATGTTGGTCAAATTTTGGGGTGCAACAGCTGCCCCTATTCAGACGGCTTGAACCTGACTGGGTGAGGAGCGAACGGCTCTCAGCCAATCAAGGTGCGAGACGATTGAATACCGGTAAACCCGAAAATTTGCCAACTGCACGAGCACACGATACTCTGCGGGGAACAAATCTTCGAATACTGCAATACTAGCTGCACGGCAACTAGCTGGAGAAATACTGATCTGACATCGCCGTCAGTTATCCACATTAAATTCTTCTGAAATTGTCATCAAACAACCAAAACACCCAACATCTCCGCTGGAAGACTAAACCACCTGACATCACCGTCAGAAGCAGACAAAATTCTGAGGAACACCCAACATCGCCGCTGGAACACCAAATCACCTGACGTCGCCGTCATAAACAATTATAACTCGGGGAAACAAACATCCAACATCGCCGCCGGAGAACTAAATCTGACATTGCCGTCGATCCACCAAAATACCCAACCTCACCGCTGGAGAACTAAATCTGACATCGCCGTCGGACAATCAAAATACCCCGCATCGCCGCTGGAGAACTAAATCTGACATCGCCGTCGGACAATCAAAATACCCCGCATCGCCGCTGGAGAACTAAATCTGACATCGCCGTCGATCCACCAAAATACCCAACCTCACCGCTGGAGAACTAAATCTGACATCACCGTCGGACAATCAAAATACCCCGCATCGCCGCTGGAGAACTAAATCTGACATCGCCGTCGGACAATCAAAATACCCCGCATCGCCGCTAGAGAACTAAATCTGACATCGCCGTCGGACAATCAAAATACCCCGCATCGCCGCTGGAGAACTAAATCTGACATCACCGTCGGACAATCAAAATACCCCCGCATCGCCGCTGGAGAACTAAATCTGACATCGCCGTCGGAAACAACCATCACTCTGAGAGACACTCGACATCACCGTCGTACAAACATCATCTCTGCTGGGGGTTTAAAGAGTCTGACATCGCCGTCGAACATAATCTTCTGACATCGCCGCCAAAACAGACATAATCTGACCTCGCCGTCCAAACAAACACCCAACATCGCCGCCGGAAACCAACATAATCTGACCTCGCCGTCAAAACAAACATCCAACCTCGCCGCCGGAAACAAACATAATCTGGCCTCGCCGTCCAAACAAACATCCAATCTCACCGCCGAAACAAACATAATCTGACCTCGCCGTCAAAACAACCATCCGACATCGTCGCCGGAAACAAACATAATCTGGCCTCGCCGTCCAAACAAACATCCAACCTCACCGCCGGAAACAAACATAATTTGACCTCGCCGTCAAAACAACCATCCAACATCGTCGCCGGAAACAAACATAATCTGGCCTCGCCGTCCAAACAAACATCCAACCTCACCGCCGGAAACAAACATAATCTGACCTCGCCGTCAAAACAACCATCCAACATCGTCGCCGGAAACAAACATAATCTGGCCTCGCCGTCCAAACAAACATCCAACCTCACCGCCGGAAACAAACATAATCTGACCTCGCCGTCAAAACAAACATCCAACCTCACCGCCGGGAACAAACATAATCTGTTGGGGCATTGGTCACACGGTGACCGGTAATTCATAGTCGATCATACCGCTTCATTAACACGGTCAGACTTCAATCATGGAGTCTTCAGGAGAGATTCTAACTTCGCCGTTGGAAAACCTGCTGAGGAGGATGCTTCGCCGCTGGGGAATTTGGAGAACTATCACGTAACTCCGCTCCGGGGGTCCAGAACTCATTCTGGATAAATCAACTCTGCTGAGGACTTCAAGAATCATCTTGAACAAACAGCTCCGTCGGGGACTTCACGAATCACCTTGAACCGAGAACCATTCTAAGCAAACATTCTGTTGGGGATTCCAGGAATCATCCTGGACAAATCTTGTCGGGGACAAACCAATCACGGTCTGAGCAGCTTCCAAGGATTCGGCTCTCTTGGAGTTTCAGGAATCGTCCTGGGCGATCTTAGCTGGAGACTCCAAGTATCAATTTGAGCAACCAACTCTGGAGACTGCACTGGGGTCTTAAGAATCATCTTAAGCAAACGGCCCTGTTGAGGATTTCAAGAATCATCTTGAACTGAAGACTTCGCTGGGGGAGAATGTCAGGCATCGTCCTGAGCAACTGATCCTTCGGCGGAACACCTGTAAAACAAGAACGGTAACAACCTATATCATGTTTATGATGCATATGCTTCGGCGCCATGCTCCACACGGTGGAAATGCTATGCGTTTATGCTAAATGCTATGCAATCATGCACAATGATGCGGTCCCGTCAGCAAAATAAATGTCGAGGGGGAAATCCTCCTGCCAAGGAGAAAGAACTACTCAGATAGAGGAATCATCCTGCTGAAGAGAGCGTGGACATGCCAATATCAATTGGACTCCGTCTGGGGAAATGATCTTCGGTTGACTGCTGCAGGGAAAACAACTTCAGTTGACTGCTGCAGGGGAACGAAGCTCTACGAGAACCTGGACCTGCTGAGAGAAAGTGATATCAATCGCGAGAATAAACTGCGTGGCCGTCTCGGTTACTCTTCTGGGGATGATAACTCTGTGGGGAAACAACTTCATCTGCTCAACACCCCACTGGGGAAACAACTAAACATGGTCTGATCACCTTCCCAGGATTCGGCTCTCTTGGACATCTGCAAACTCGGCTGAGGAAGGAGAAACCATTCTGCTTCGCTGGAAAGAGTGCAGCTCCGGGGGGAAATACAGCATCAGCTGTTCAATGCTCTGCTAGGGAAAATCCACTCATGGTCCCAAATGCTTCCAAGGATTCGGCTCTCTTGGGGACCTGCGGACTCGGCCGGGGAGAGAGAAATCATTCTACTTCACTGGAGAGTACGACTCTGATGAGGAATTTCAATTCCGCTGGGTGTAATGCCCCGATTCTGAATTCCCATTAATTGTTGAGTCTTTTAATTTATTTAATTGATGTTTGTTTTAAATTGAGAAATTATATATTACTATGTGGTGTTTGCTTATTTTATCTATTTTTACCGATTCGGAGAGTTTTCGGGGAATTAGAGTAAAAAGGGCATTTTAGACATTTAGCAATTTAGTGTGAGAATTGATTGGTAAGTGTTGGAAAGAATTTGAGAGGAAAGAAATAGAGATAGAAATAGAATAAGAGAGGAAAAGAAAGAAAGATAGTAACATAAGAAGAAAAACAAGAGAAAGAAAAGAGGAGAAGAGAAAGAGAAGAGAAAGTGGAGAGGAAAACCTAGAATCATCAAGGGATCATCACCAAAGCTTACAATCGATCGGTAAGGGTGTGAAACTCCATCATCTCTTTAATGTATATGATTGTATGTGTATGTGTTTGGATTTTGTAGAGTTTCTACTCTTTTTTCCACTTAGGTTAGAAGTTGGTTTTGTGAGTAGAATGAGGTTTTAATCGGTTAGAACTCGGATTAGACGATGTAGTTTAGTCGGGTGATGGTTGGGTTGAGCCACTGAGACTGGTTTGGATTTAATCGGTTGATTTTGTAGAGTTTGGGCTCTTGAGACAACCATGGAAGTTCTGTCTTCGCAGGCTCGCCAGGCGAATGGCAGCGAAGCTTCGCCAGGCGAAGCCCAGCGAGCTGCAGCGAAGCAAGTCAGAAGCTAACACCCTGTATTCGCTTGCAAGTTCGCCAGGCGAGGTTAGTTGGCGAAGGTTCGCCAGGCGAGTGTGTAGCGAGCCTCAGCGAGTAATTCCAGAATTACTCCCAGTGGACTTCACTGGGAAGTTCGCCAGGCGAAGGCCAGCGAGCATTCGCTGCGTGGCTTCGCCGGGCGAAGGTTGGCGAACCTGACAGTGTTATTTGTTTGTTGTTTATTCCTAGCATGATGTTTGGTTGATTCAATTATGATTAATTGCCTATATGAATGATTGATGTGTGAACTGTTTCGACGTGTCGTGCTGTGGGTGGCCGAAAGGCGTGAATCCTAGATTGTAGAGCCAATGGTGAATCTTGAACGTTTGATAATCTTGTGTATTTGCTTGAATTGAATAGAAACGCATTGATAGGCTGATATGTGTGTAAATCATGTGTGAAATGGTGCATAATGTGAATGCATGATAGATATATGCGATGTATGTGATAAATGCAATGAGTATGTTTGTGAACATAGTATGCATTCTGTGTTGATCGATCCCTCGGAGGATTAGGATTGTGTAGCATCTTAGTATGCATTTTTGTGTTGAATGATCCCTCGGAGGATTTGCAGAACCTCGTATGATACGATGGTTACATTTGATTCCTTGGAGAATCGGTTGCATTGTGTGATTCCTTGGAGAATCAGTTGCATTGTGTGATTCCTCGGAGAATCGGTCATAACATGTAATCCCGTGGAGGATTGGCTAGAGTATTTGATTCCGTGGAGAATCTGCTGAGTATTTGATTCCGTGGAGAATCTGCTGAATATTCGATTCCGTGGAGAATTTGATGAATATTTGATTCCGTGGAGAATCTGCTGAATACTTGATTCCGTGGAGAATCTGCTGAATACTCGATTCCTTAGAGAATCTGTTGAAATGAGTCGGTACCACATTTGCATCTGCATAGAGTCGTGTGTCGGTCTCTATGAGTTGCATGAGTCATCTGTGTATGATGCATTAGTTGTATGAATATAACTGTGTATGTTATATATGATTGTTGGGAGAAACATATAGTGAATGTTTATGAGCATGTGTAGAGGCATGATTAATTGTATATGCTTAATGTGGTGAGAATATAATTTGAGTATAACTTGTACAATAGGAGTATATGTATATATATACAATTTTATGCATTAACTGTTATGATATTGTTTCTCACCCTTCTGCTGTTTTATAATGCTCTATGAGGCATTGCAGAGTAGGAAGCTGGAGGTTCTTTTTGTGAAGTGATGTCTTCATTCTTTTGGTCAATGGCTCTGATATGTAACATCTGGGTAGTTAGGAAGCCTTTGGCTCTTTTGAAGCTATTTTATTTTGATTCTTTTGTGATACATATATGTATGTATCTGCTGTGGATATGTTGTAAAGCATGAATTGATTGAATGGTTGTATATACTTTTATGTATGTGATCGATTCAATATTTGGATGTTTCCGCTTTTATTCTAAATATTGAGATGTGGGTTACCCACTGTTGCATATCTATTTTGAGCAGGTATCGTATGTGTTTAATTTCATGATAATGTGATGCGCCTCTTATATACCCTGTTTTAATTAAACTCTGATGAAATAAATTTTCTAAGTGCCTAATTGATTAATTGATTTATTTGGGGGTATAGAAAGGGGGTGTTACATTAAGTGGTATCTGAGCCAGTGTTGAGTCAGTCGTGTCTGTCTTGTTGTTGTGTTGGTTGAACGGTTGTTTAACCTTGTTGTTATTTTTGGGAATCCTCAGAATATGGCAGGTCGTAATGAAAATGCTATGGCAGCGGCGTTAAAGGCTATGGCCAGAGCTGTGCAGGGTGCACCTAATGTGAATGCGAATGATGAGTTCAGGAAGAACCAACCACCGGTGTTCAAAGGGAGATTTGATCCGGATGGTGCTCAGATATGGTTAAAGGAAATTGAGAGGATCTTTAGGGTGATGGATTGTGCTGAAGGGAACAAGGTGAGACTAGGGACTCACATGCTGAGAGAAGAGGCTGATGACTGGTGGGTCAGCGTGAGGCAAGTTCTTGAGGTCGACGATGAGGAGATTACGTGGGATTTATTTCGTACTGAGTTTCTAAGGAAGTATTATCCCGAAAGTGTTAAAGGGAAGAGAGAAATGGAATTTCTGGAGTTGAAACAAGGTAATATGTCGGTGGTGGACTACACCGCTAAGTTTACTGAGTTAGTGAAGTTTCACCCTCACTATGATGCGGTTACGGCGGAATTTTCCAAATGTATCAAGTATGAGAATGGCTTGCGTCCTGAGATAAAGCAAGCGGTGGGTTATCAAAGAATACGGAGATTTTCGGATTTGACCGAGTGTTGTAGAATTTATGAAGAAGACAGTAGAGCTCGTTCTACTCATTATAAGGGTTTGAGCGAGAGGAGAGGGAAGTAGCAAGTACGAAGCGGACCTTATGTGACGCCTGCTGAGAAGGGCAAACATAGGGGAAACTTTTATAGGAGACCCGGAGGAGGTTTCGGTGCGATCAAATGTTTTAAGTGTGGCGTGATGGGCCACAAGTCTTATGATTGTGGAAAGTTCAAGGCGAAGTGTTCCAACTGTGGGCTCCTTGGACATGATGCAGCAGAGTGTAGAAAGAATGCTGTGAAGTGTTTTAATTGTGGCGAGGTGGGTCACATTAGCCCGAATTGTACCAAATCGAAGCAAGCTCCGGCGGGCGGGAAAGTTTTCGCATTAGCAGGTTCAGACGCTACTAATGCGGCGGATCGTTTGATTAAAGGTACGTGCTTTATTAATGATATGCCTTTAATTGCTATTATTGATACTGGAGCGACTCACTCGTTCATTTCTCTTGCGTGTGCTAAGCGGTTGGATTTGTGTATGGTTTCTTTGAGTAGTGGTATGGTTATTGGGACTCCCGCTTCGGGGTCGGTAACTACTTCTTTGGTGTGTGCAAGTTGTCCTTTGACCATGTATGGTAAGGACTTCGTTATGGATTTAGTGTGTTTGCCGTTGGAAGGTTTGGACGTAATCTTGGGTATGAACTGGTTGCAATTTAATAGAGTTCATCTGGATTGTTATCACAAGTTAGTAAGGTTTCCTTCTTTGGAAGATGGTGAAGACGCGAGTTTTCTTTCCACTAAAGAGTTGAAGAAACTTTTAGCGGACGAAGCTCAGTTGTTTGGTTTGTTTGCATCGTTGTCGGTGGAGAGCAAAGTTGAGCTCGACGTGTTTCCTGTGGTTTGTGAATTTCCTGAAGTGTTTCCGGAAGATGTTGCGGATGTGCCGCCAAAGAGAGAGGTTGAATTTTCTATTGATCTAGTTCCGGGTACTAGACCGATTTCGATGGCCCCGTATCGGATGTCGGCATCGGAGTTGGTGGAATGAAGAAGCAGTTGAATGATTTGTTGGATAAGAGATTTGTAAGACCAAGTGTTTCTCCTTGGGGTGCGCCGGTATTGTTGGTAAAGAAGAAGGATGGTAGTATGCGATTGTGTATTGATTATCGGCAGTTGAATAAGGTGACAATTAAGAACAAGTATCCGCTTCCAAGAATTGATGATTTGATGGATCAATTAGTTGGAGCCCGTGTTTTTAGTAAGATTGATTTGAGATCCGGTTATCACCAGATTCGGGTTAAGGAAGAAGATATTTCGAAGACGGCTTTTAGAACACGATATGGTCACTATGAGTATACGGTGATGCCATTCGGAGTTTCTAATGCGCCGGGTGTTTTCATGGAATATATGAACCGTATCTTCCACGAGCAGTTGGATCGTTTTGTGGTAGTGTTTATCGATGACATTTTGATTTATTCTAAGTCTCGAGAGGAACACGAAGAACATTTAAGGATTGTGTTGCGGATTTTGAAAGAGAAGAAATTGTACGCAAAGTTGTCTAAGTGTGAGTTTTGGTTATCGAAGGTGAGTTTTCTTGGACATATTATTTCCGGAAATGGTATTAGTGTGGATCCATCCAAGATCGATGCGGTAATTCAATGGGAGACTCCAAGATCAGTTACGGAAATTCGAAGCTTTTTGGGCTTGGCCGGTTACTACCGGAGGTTTATCGAAGGATTTTCAAAGTTAGCACTTCCGTTAACGCAGTTGACTTGTAAAGGAAAGGCTTTTATTTGGGATGTTAATTGTGAAGAGAGTTTCATGGAATTAAAAGAGAAGGTTAACTACAGCGCCAGTTTTGATTTTGCCGAATCCTACGGAACCTTTTGTGGTTTATTGCGATGCTTCTTTGTCAGGATTGGGTGGTGTATTGATGCAAGATGGGAAGGTCGTGGTGTATGCTTCTAGACAGTTGAGAGTACATGAAAAGAATTATCCTACGCATGATTTGGAGTTAGCGGCAGTAGTGTTCGTTTTGAAAATTTGGAGGCACTATCTTTATGGTGCAAGATTTGAAGTTTTTAGCGATCACAAGAGTTTGAAGTATTTGTTTGATCAAAAAGAATTGAATATGAGGCAAAGGAGATGGCTAGAACTTTTGAAGGACTATGATTTTGGTTTAAATTATCATCCGGGTAAGGCGAATGTGGTAGCTGATGCCTTAAGTCGGAAGTCGTTGCACGTGTCTACCTTGATGGTTAGAGAGTGGGAACTCTTGGAGAACTTTAGAGATTTGAGTTTGGTTTGTGAGTTAACGCCGAGTAGTGTGAAACTTGGTATGTTGCATTTCACGAATGATTTCCTTGCTACGGTGTGTGAAAAGCAAAAGTTGGATTTGAAATTTGTGGATTTGATGACGAATGGAAATGAAGATTTCAAAGTTGATGAATTAGGAGTTTTGAGGTTTCGAGGTCGTATTTGTATTCCCGATGATGCGGATTTGAAAAAGATGATATTGGAAGAGGGACATCGGAGTAACTTGAGTATTCATCCGGGAGCGAATAAGATGTATCAGGATTTGAAGAAGATCTTTTGGTGGTCTGGATTGAAAAGCGATGTTGCTCGTTTTGTGTACTCGTGTTTGACTTGCCAGAAGTCTAAGGTGGAGCATCAGAAGCCTAGTGGATTGATGCAACCGTTGGATATTCCGGAATGGAAATGGGATAGTATATCGATGGATTTTGTTACGGGATTGCCGAATACGCAAAGAGGACATAATGCTATTTGGGTGATTGTTGATAGGCTTACTAAATCGGCTCACTTTATTCCGATTGATATTACTTATTCTTTGGAAAGGTTGGCCGAGATTTATGTTGGCACTATTGTGAAGCTTCATGGAGTTCCTAAGAGTATTGTGTCGGATAGAGATCTTAGATTTACTTCAAGATTTTGGGAGAGTTTGCAAGGTGCCTTGGGTTCTAAGTTGAGATTGAGTTCGGCATATCATCCGCAAACAGATGGTCAAACCGAGAGGACGATTCAATCGTTAGAAGATTTGTTGCGTGCTTGTGTGCTTGAACAAGGTGGTGCGTGGGACGGTTATTTAGCGTTGATTGAGTTCACCTATAATAACAGTTTCCATTCGAGTATTGGTATGGCGCCATTTGAGGCTTTATATGGTCGGAGATGTCGAACACCTCTGTGTTGGCATGAGACGGGTGAAAAGTCGGTAGTTGGTCCGGAAATGGTACAGCAAACGACGGAAAAGGTGAAATTTATTCGGGAAAAGATGAGAGTTTCTCAGAGTAGACAGAAAAGTTATCATGATAAAAGGAGAAAGGATCTCAAGTTTCAAGAGGGCGACCATGTGTTTTTGAGGGTTACACCGGTTACGGGTGTGGGTCGTGCTTTGAAGTCGAGAAAGTTGACTTCTCGTTTTATTGGTCCGTATCAGATTGTCGCACGAGTTGGTGTTGTGGCTTATCGTGTGGCGTTACCTCCGAACCTTTCGAATTTGCATGATGTATTCCATGTCTCGCAACTTCGGAAGTATGTTCCGGATCCGTCACATCTGATCCCGATGGATGAAGTTGAAGTAAGAGATAACCTTACAGTTGAAGTTTTACCGGTTAGTATTTTGGACCGTGAAGTTAAGAAACTAAGAGGCAAGGATATTGCGCTTGTGAAAGTGTCCTGGGGAGGTACCGCGGAAGGCAACATGACTTGGGAATTGGAGAGCAAGATGCGAGAGTCGCATCCGGAGTTGTTTGAATCAGGTGATATTTTCGAGGATGAAAATTTCTAAAGTGGGGGAGAGTTGTAACGCCCCGATTCTGAATTCCCATTAATTGTTGAGTCTTTTAATTTATTTAATTGATGTTTGTTTTAAATTGAGAAATTATATATTACTATGTGGTGTTTGCTTATTTTATCTATTTTTACCGATTCAGAGAGTTTTCGGGGAATTAGAGTAAAAAGGGCATTTTAGACATTTAGCAATTTAGTGTGAGAATTGATTGGTAAGTGTTGGAAAGAATTTGAGAGGAAAGAAATAGAGATAGAAATAGAATAAGAGAGGAAAAGAAAGAAAGATAGTAACATAAGAAGAAAAACAGGAGAAAGAAAAGAGGAGAAGAGAAAGAGAAGAGAAAGTGGAGAGGAAAACCTAGAATCATCAAGGGATCATCACCAAAGCTTGCAATCGATCGATAAGGGTGTGAAACTCCATCATCTCTTTAATGTATATGATTGTATGTGTATGTGTTTGGATTTTGTAGAGTTTCTACTCTTTTTTCCACTTAGGTTAGAAGTTGGTTTTGTGAGTAGAATGAGGTTTTAATCGGTTAGAACTCGGATTAGACGATGTAGTTTAGTCGGGTGATGGTTGGGTTGAGCCACTGAGACTGGTTTGGATTTAATCGGTTGATTTTGTAGAGTTTGGGCTCTTGAGACAGCCATGGAAGTTCTGTCTTCGCAGGCTTGCCAGGCGAATGGCAGCGAAGCTTCGCCAGGCGAAGCCCAGCGAGCTGCAGCGAAGCAAGTCAGAAGCTAACACCCTGTATTCGCTGGCAAGTTCGCCAGGCGAGGTTAGTTGGCGAAGGTTCTCCAGGAGAGTGTGTAGCGAGCCTCAACGAGTAATTCCAGAATTACTCCCAGTGGACTTCGCTGGGAAGTTCGCCAGGCGAAGGCCAGCGAGCATTCGCTGCGTGGCTTCGCCGGGCGAAGGTTGGCGAACCTGACAGTGTTATTTGTTTGTTGTTTATTCCTAGCATGATGTTTGGTTGATTCAATTATGATTAATTGCCTATATGAATGATTGATGTGTGAACTGTTTCGACGTGTCGTGCTGTGGGTGGCCGAAAGGCGTGAATCCTAGATTGTAGAGCCAATGGTGAATCTTGAACGTTTGATAATCTTGTGTATTTGCTTGAATTGAATAGAAACGCATTGATAGGCTGATATGTGTGTAAATCATGTGTGAAATGGTGCATAATGTGAATGCATGATAGATATATGCGATGTATGTGATAAATGCAATGAGTATGTTTGTGAACATAGTATGCATTCTGTGTTGATCGATCCCTCGGAGGATTAGCATCGTGTAGCATCTTAGTATGCATTTTTGTGTTGAATGATCCCTCGGAGGATTTGCAGAACCTCGTATGATATGATGGTTACATTAGATTCCTTGGAGAATCGGTTGCATTGTGTGATTCCTTGGAGAATCAGTTGCATTGTGTGATTCCTCGGAGAATCGGTCATAACATGTAATCCCGTGGAGGATTGGCTAGAGTATTTGATTCCGTGGACAATCTGCTGAGTATTTGATTCCGTGGAGAATCTGCTGAATATTCGATTCCGTGGAGAATTTGATGAATATTTGATTCCGTGGAGAATCTACTGAATACTTGATTCCGTGGAGAATCTGCTGAATACTCGATTCCTTAGAGAATCTGTTGAAATGAGTCGGTACCGCATTTGCATCTGCATAGAGTCGTGTGTCGGTCTCTATGAGTTGCATGAGTCATCTGTGTATGATGCATTAGTTGTATGAATATAACTGTGTATGTTATATATGATTGTTGGGAGAAACATATAGTGAATGTTTATGAGCATGTGTAGAGGCATTATTAATTGTATATGCTTAATGTGGTGAGAATATAATTTGAGTATAACTTGTACAATAGGAGTATATGTATATATATATATATATATATATACAATTTTATGCATTAACTGTTATGATATTGTTTCTCACCCTTCTGTTGTTTTATAATGCTCTATGAGGCATTGCAGAGTAGGAAGCTAGAGGTTCTTTTTGTGAAGCGATGTCTTCATTCTTTTGGTCAATGGCTCTGATATGTAACATCTGGGTAGTTAGGAAGCCTTTGGCTCTTTTGAAGCTATTTTATTTTGATTCTTTTGTGATACATATGTGTATGTATCTGCTGTGGATATGTTGTAAAGCATGAATTGATTGAATGGTTGTATATACTTTTATGTATGTGATCGATTCAATATTTGGATGTTTCCGCTTTTATTCTAAATATTGAGATGTGGGTTACCCACTATTGCATATCTATTTTGAGCAGGTATCGTATGTGTTTAATTTCATGATAATGTGATGCGCCTCTTATATACCCTGTTTTAATTAAACTCTGATGAAATAAATTTTCTAAGTGCCTAATTGATTAATTGATTTATTTGGGGGTATAGAAAGGGGGTGTTACACTGGGGAAGAAGGAATCATCCGACTTCGGGAGAGAATACGGCTCTGTAGAGGGATACAGCATCAGCTATTCCAACACTCTACTGGGGAAGGGGGAATCATCCGACTTCGAGAGAGAATACGACTCTGGTGGGGAATCTCAATTCCGCTGGAGACTTCAGTCTGGCACGATCAGTTACTGCATACTTCGGCGTACGAGTAGCTTCCTACGAATCTTGCACTAGTGACCCGGTGCGGGGGGAGACACCTGCTTCGGCGACTTTACTGGAGAAAACACGAGCTTCGGCACCCGAACATTTCTACGAAATCTGCACTTGTGACCCGGTGCTGGGGACATACGAGCTTCGGCGCACGACTCAGCTGAGAAGATGACGTTCCTTCAGGATGCGTCTGCTTGGAGAAGAGAATCCTCTGCCTGGGGAGCCATACCAATGCTCACTATCTTGCGTTCAGATTCTGCGGGGGAGAGACTACTGAACACTGCTGGAGAAGGAGGACTTGCCCTGCTTCGGGGATGCGCACGGCGCACCGTCTGGAAGGTGCTACACCTGCAACAACACAAACAAACAGACAAGATACCCTCCTCAAAGGGGCCTATCAAGGTTATTATCTCGTGACAATATTCAGGTAATTAATTGTTTCAACAATCAATGGGCCTAGGCCCGTAAGTTTATGTATGCGCATTTTATCAAAAACATCGGCGTTTTCTTTCGCAAACAAAACAGATAAATGCTAAATAGGCAAACAGAATTGCTGAATAACATGCATTTTATTGATGGTGAACCCCTGAATGGGCAAAAAATGTTTTACAACAGAGGCAAGCTCCTGGAATGAGGAAGCCGCGCAAAAATAAAACATAAATATACATCAGTATATACAGATGTCGGCAACGAGGCGTAGACGAACACCATGAGTTGATCCCTCTAAGACCCACTCGACTTCGATATTTCTCTGACGCTTCAGCTTCGGAAGAGATTGATTCGGATAAACGGCCCTCAGGTCCTCCAAACCACTAACAATGAAAGTCCACACGCGGAACGCAGTCATTTGCTTATTCAACTCCCTAACTTTTGCGTGAACCGCCCTTTACGGGTTTTCAGTTCACCGGGATACCCTTTTTTGCCGAAGCCGCCCAGTGTAGGTTTTCGACTTCGCGGGTGTACATTTTTTCAATATATCCCTAATTTTTGCCCGAACCTTTTATTCTGTTTTTGGTTCGCCGGGATGCCCCTTTTTTGCCTGGACTCTTTCTTTTTTGTCCAGCGGGTCTCTTTCAAGCAAAGTATTTTTTAACTGCGTCCGCGTTCACCGGGGATGCAAAATCTTCACCATCCATCGTGGATAACAACAAAGCTCCTCCCGAAAAGACCTTGCTGACGACATACGGCCCTTCGTAATTTGGAGTCCACTTGCCCCGGTGATCGGAGTGTGGCGGAAGAATCTTCTTCAGGACGAGATCACCCGTCTGAAAGCTTCTAGGACGCACCTTCTTATCATAAGATTTCTTCATTCGGCTTTGGTACAAACGACCAAATGCAATCGATGCTAACCTTTTCTCGTCCATCAGGCTGAGTTGGTTCAAACGATTCGTAATCCATTCTGCCTCGTCGGGTTTCACATCAACCAACACTCGCAAAGAAGGGATCTCCACTTCTAACGGTAGGACAACTTCCATACCGTACACCAAGGAGAAAGGAGTTGCCCCGGTCAACGTACGCAGCATCGTACGATAACCGTGCAAGGCAAACAGCAGCATCTCGTGCCAATCTTTGTATGTCACAACCATCTTCTGGACAATCTTCTTTATGTTCTTGTTGGCGGCTTCGACGGCGCCATTCATCTTCGGCCGGTAAGGAGATGAGTTGTGGTGTTCGATCTTGAAGCTCTGGCACAGCTCCTTCATCATCTTGTTATTCAAATTCGAACCATTATCAGTAATGATCCGCTCGGGAACTCCGTAGCGACAGATGATGTCCCTCTTTATGAATTTAGCTACCACCTGCTTGGTCACATTAGCGTACGAGGCTGCCTCCATCCATTTGGTGAAGTAGTCGATAGCTACCAGAATGAAACGATGACCATTGGATGTAGTGGGATCGATCTTGCCTATCATGTCGATGCCCCACATGGAGAACGGCCAAGGGGAGGACATGACATTCAATGGGCACGGCGGCACATGAACTTTATCAGCATAAATCTGGCATTTATGACATTTCTTCGCGAATCTGAAGCAATCCGATTCCATAGTCAGCCAGTAATATCCTGCTCTCAGGATCTTTCTCGTCATGGCATGCCCGTCGGCGTGTGTACCAAATGTGCCCTCATGGACTTCTTCCATGAGCATACCTGCCTCTTTCTCATCTACACATCTGAGTAGCATGAGATCGTGGTTTCTCTTATACAACACTCCATCAGGATTGAGACAAAAGTTTCCAGACAGCCTCCTCAGAGTCTTCTTATCCTGGGTTGACGCACCCGCAGGATACTCCTTAGTCATAAGGAAGGTCTGGATGTCGTGGAACCATGGCTTGCCGTCGGCGGCATCCTCGATTGCAAAGACAAACGCCGGTCTGTCAAGACGCGAAAGCACAACTCTTGGAGCCTCATTCCAAAAATTGACCTTATACATTGAAGCCAACGTGGCTAAGGCATCAGCCATCTGATTTTCAGCCCTGGGTACATGATGGAGTTCCACTCGATCGAAGAACGGAAGCAGCCTCCTGGCATAATTCATGTACGACACCAAATTCGCTTGACGAGTTTCCCACTCCCCTTTAATTTGATTGATTACAAGCGCTGAGTCACCATATACGTCTAGATTCTTGATTCTCAAATCAATTGCCTCTTCTAGACCCATAATACATGCTTCATACTCCGCCTCATTGTTGGTAACTGGAAACGTCAGTCTCGCAGTAAACGGGATGTGGGATCCGTGAGGAGTCGTGATGATAGCCCCGATACCACTTCCATAGGAATTAACCGCTCCATCGAATATCAACTTCCACTGAGATTTCCTATCTGGCCCCTCACCGGGCAATGGCTCATCGCAATCCTTCGCTTTGAGAAACATAATATCCTCGTCAGGGAATTCAAACTTCATCGGCTGGTAATCCTCGATCGGCTACTCGGCAAGGTAATCAGACAATACACTTCCCTTAATGGCCTTCTGGGAGACGTACTGAATATCATATTCCGTTAACACCATTTGCCATCTGGCAATCCTGCCCGAAAGAGCCTGCTTCTCGAAGACGTACTTGATCGGATCCATCTTCGAAATTAGCATAGTGGTGTGATTGAGCATATACTGTCGTAGACGTTTGGCGGCCCAAGCTAATGCACAACACGTCTTCTCCAGCATCGAGTATCGAGATTCACACTCAGTGAACTTTTTACTCAGATAATAAATGGCATGCTCTTTTCTGCCCGTCTCGTCGTGCTGACCGAGAACACACCTCATACTATTCTCCAGAACCGTCAGGTACATGATTAATGGCCGTCCGGCCACTGGGGGTATCAAGATTGGAGGTTCTTGAAGATACTGCTTTATTTTGTCGAATGCCCTCTGGCAATCCTCATTCTAAGTAATCGCCTGATCTTTCTTTAAAAGTTTGAACATCGGTTCACAAGTGGCCGTGAGCTGAGAGATAAACCTTGCAATGTAGTTTATTCGGCCCAAGAAACCACGAACTTCTTTTTCTGTTTTCGGCGCTGGCATTTCTTGAATAGCTTTTATTTTCGCAGGATCAACTTCGATACCTCGTTCACTAACGATAAACCCCAATAACTTTCCGGACCGCACTCCGAAAGTGCACTTGTTAGGATTCAGCCTCAGCCTGAACTTCCTAAGCCTCTCAAAAAGCTTCAATAAGTTGACCAGATGCTCTTCCTCCGTTTGGGACTTTGCAATCATGTCATCAACATAGACCTCGATCTCATGATGAATCATATCATGAAACAAAGTTACCATTGCTCGCTGGTAAGTGGCCCCTGCGTTCTTCAGACCGAAGGGCATCACCTTATAGCAAAATGTTCCCCAGGGGGTGATAAACGTCGTTTTCTCCATGTCCTCCGGTGCCATCTTAATCTGATTGTAACCGGAGAAGCCATCCATGAACGAAAACACGGAGAACTGGGCTGTGTTGTCGACCAACACATCGATATGAGGCAACAGGAAATCATCCTTAGGGCTCGCCCTATTCAAATCCCGATAATCGACGCACATGCGTACCTTACCTTCCTTCTTCGGTACAGGCACTATGTTGGCAACCCACGGAGGGTAAGTGGTAACGGCTAGAAATCCTGCGTCCAACTGCTTCTGGACTTCTTCTTTGATTTTTACAGCCATATTTGGTCTCGTCCTCCTAAGCTTCTGCTTGACTGGAGGGCAATCTTCTCGCAACGGCAAGCGATGAACCACGATGTCTGTGTCAAGTCCGGGCATATCTTCGTATGACCAAGCAAAGACGTCACTATACTCTCGAAGCATCTCGACCAGTCTATGCTTGACATCATTCTGCAGCGCAGCCCCTACTCTGACATTTCTGACGAGCTCTTCAGAACCCAGGTTTACGATCTCAATATCTTCCTCATGAGGCAGAATAACCTTTTCCTTTTGTCTCAACAAGCGGGCCAACTCTTCCGGAAGGTCTTCGTCTTCATCAATCTCATCCTCGACTTGATAAATCGGGCAATCGAAGTCGTAGTGAGCCGTAGAGGGTCCAGAGTCGATGTCGTCTGTTATGTGGATCCTGCAATAACAAGGGTTAAGTTTAAAACAAGAATATGCAGGTTAGCACAAACCCCGTTGCCATTTTACTGCTTTTCAAAATAAACATAAAACAGGAATAACAGAGAACACAATATTTGAGTACGAAGAAAATGCCTTTGATTTATTAACAAAATGCATGTACATAATCCAACAAGGCCCTGACAATAAAACCGCTATGCCCCGGGTAGGACATAGGGTTGTACAATGATTGTAAAAAGTAAATCATTACTCTTCACTTGTCAGCTGGATAATTTCCTTGATGGTCCAATTGTTGAGGCGCTCGCCCGACTTGCTTGGCTGAATCCAGGCGTCAAGATCACAATCGCTATCCCCGCTGTCCTCTGACGCCGCGTTGATGCTTTCGAAAATTACTCCGCCCTTGGTAAATAGGATCGGCCCCTTCCCACGAGACGAACTGCTAGACGAAGAAGATGAAGCTTCAGCTTCAGGAGAATACCCCAATCCAAACTTATCCTGCTTGATCGGTATCTCCAAAACATGCCCCCAGCCTGGGGTGGAACCGACTTCGACGACGGCCCGAGCTTCCTTGAACGAGGAGAGATTCATCTCTTGCCTCTCTGTGACGATAGGAGCTACCTCTTTCACCTTGACGGCTTCAAATGCTTGGCAGAGAGTTTCATGGATTTCGCCATCCATTTCAACATACTTAAAGGATGACAAGTGGCTCACCATAATGTCCTCCTCACCACAGACGGTTACTATGCTTCCCCCGACAGCATATTTGAGCTTTTGATGCAGCGTGGACGTCACGGCACCAGCAGCATGGATCCATGGCCGACCTAAGAGGCAACTGTAGGCGGGCATGATATCCATGATATAAAAAACCGTATCGAACGTCTCCGGACCAACTTGAATCGGCAAGGTCAACTCTCCGAAAACGTGGCGCTTAGTTCCGTCAAATGCTTTCACCACCAGATCACTGGGCGTGCAAAGCAATCCACGAGTGTCCAACTTCATTAATGCCTTTTTCGGAAGCACATTAAGCGACGAACCCGTGTCCACCAGGACATGCGACATGATAGTGCCTCTGCACTCTATCGAGATGTGCAAGGCGCTGTTGTGATTTCTTCCTTTAGGAGTCAGCTCTAAATCTGTGAAACCTAGCCCATTGCCAGCATTAACATGGGCTACCACCTCTTCTAGCTGATTCACGGATATCTCTTGCGGTACGTAGGCAGCGTTCAATACCTTCAGTAACGCGTTGCGGTGCGCTTCAGAACACAGCAACAAGTTGAGAATAGAAATCTTTGACGGAGTCTGATGAAGATGGTCTACAATCTTGTAGTCGCTCTTTTTGATTAACCGCATGAACTCCTCGGCATCTTTGACAAGCAAATCTTTCTCTGCCCCACAAGGGACCTCTTCGACGGCTCTGCCTTTACCCTTATCAGCAGCATCAGCTCTGACCACTTTCTCTGCCACAACCTCTGTCGGCGCAAACACTCTTCCGCTTCGAGTAATACCACTAACTCCTGCGAGATTCTGCACAGTCGACCCATACGGCTCCAGCTCTAACTTCTGACCATTGCACTAGACTTCGGCGCCATAATGCCACGGAACGGCGTTAGTGCTCTCGAACGGGATCGGCCTGGCTCTGGTAATAGTGATTGTAGGCGGTCGGGGCGCAGAAATGGTAATAGGTTGACGAGGAATGGTGATGGTGGCTGTAACCCGGTGAACTGACTTTAAACAATGTTGCGGATAGCAAGAGTCGCCACCGACTTTTATTTTATCCATAAGGAAAGGATATAAAAGAACAGGAAAGACCTTAGAGAATATTTTGGGTCCGGGGGGTAGGTTATGAAAAGGGAAGGTATTAGCATCCTTTTCATCCATGGTTATCCATGGGCTCTTAGGTACTTAAGCTCACTTTTGAATTGTTTTGAAATTGTAGTGTGTGAATAGAAAATTTTCAGAATAGTTAATAAATAATCCATGTAAGGATGTGTTAAGAACTTGTTTGAAAACTTGTTGAAAATTTGTTTAAGTGCGAAACAGTTTTGAAGTGAGTAAGCACCTAGGAGTAACCTACCCTAATGTTTAAAGGTCTTTCTTATTCTTCATTCTTTCCTTTAGTAAGACTATCCCTACTATAATGGAGTAGCTAGTCCTTACTTTGGATGTTAAGGGATATGTGAGGGACAATTTGACTTTGAAGGCCATTGTGGGATGTAATAAGCACATATAAGGGACCATCATCATTTTTCGAAAGGGACTTGATTCGTAAAGGCAACCATAAGGGACTTTGATGATTTTTTTATTTGAGGGACTTGCTTTATACACCCCACTTAACCATTATTCGTAGGCAACTTGAGGGATATCCTTAGGAAGTGAGACGGCGATTAAAATCGACTTACGTGTGTGACGTGTTTATTTTAATTATCTTTATTTAAAAGTGATCTAAATTTATTTTAATATTACATACATGTTGTTGCACTCCCTAATTACTAACCATAATAATAATTAAATAATTAAACAACTTTACATCCAAGAAACAATTACAAAATAATAAGCAAAATAATTAAATAGCAAAGATAAATAAAATATAAATAAGCAATAATAAATAATAAAGGGGGTTAATTCTAAGTTTACTCGGCAAGACATCGCATCTTGTGCCTACGTATCCTTACGGGAGTGGAATCAGAGTAATCGTAGTTCCCCTCAATAGGGAGGTTAGAAACTTCTTGACTGTGGTCAAGGTCTCAAGGGGAATAAACGCATCTTAAGGACACGCTTACGTGGAGTGTAGAAACTCCAAATCTCTACGTTGAAATGTTAAGTTGTAATTAGGGTTAAATTAGGGATTCCACGGCGGGAAACCCTAAAATGAGCGCGGCGGCTCTTTGACATAATGCTAAGGGTAAAATTGTAATTTTGCATGTGGCGAGGCATTTGTGAAAATTAGGGTTTGTAAGGTTGTAAGGGTTTGAAGTTGAGGACTATTGACACGGCGGTCAAATGCTAGACCTAGTTCCTTCGGAGCGTGTAATGTGACAGAAATAATAGTAAACGCGTGAGATAATTGAATCATGCAAACAGAGAGATAATGTCATAATTTAAACCATGCAAGCAGAAATTTAAAGGCAGAATTTAAAGAGCGATTGTTAAGTTCGCGAGGTTACATGAGAGGAGCAGATACAATATGATAATGAAATTTGAATTGAACAATAATAAAATAAAATAAATAACGGTTCTAGTTATTATTTTAAAAAAATGATTTTAGTTATTATTTTAAATTTATCTAAAAAAAAGTTTTCCTTAAAAATAATAGGTTTTCATATTAATTTGGAAAAGATGTTAATGTTATTTATTTTAAAAAACAGATTTTTATATTATAACAAATTTTAATAAATTAATGATAACAATAATAATAATAATGGGAATAATAATGATAATAATGATAATAATAATAAATAATGATAATAATAATAATAATAATAATAATAATAATAATAATAATAATAATAATAATAATAATAATAAAGCAATAATGAATTTTAAATGTGCCAAATAACCCAACAATGTTGCTAACGCAGAAATGCGCTCATCGCAACCAGATCTAAATCGGACGAAACAAAATTTATCGCAAAAAAAAAGAAATTAAGCAAAAAATAGTATTATTGCTCACACAAAAATGCGATCATCGCAACCAGATCGAACTAACACAAATGTCACGCGTCATGCACACAAATGTGCAAACATCGTATCGACATAATTCGATCAAAAATCTTATATATATAAACTCTAACAATTTAAAAATTATATATATATAAACGTAACAGTAATAGATAAAGAAAAAGAAATAACGGTAATAGATGAAAAAAAAGAAATAACGGTAAAAGATGAAGAAAAAGAAACAACAGTAATAGATGAAGGAAAAGAAATAACGGTAAACGATGAAGAAAAAGAAACAATAGTAATAGATGAAGGAAAAGAAATAACGGTAAACGATGAAGAAAAAGAAACAATAGTAATGGATGAAGAAGAAAACTAAATAACGGCAAACGGCACTCACTCCTCTTAGGTTTTTTTCATTCTCTCCTCTTTTCCAACAAGGCAACACATGTATATATAGGGAACAAATTAGGGTTAACACCAAATTGTCAATAATGTCCCTAAAGCCCATTTTAAAGCCCAAACTAAATAATTAGTTAAGAAAAAATAAAATTTAAATAATTTAAAATAATTAAAATAAACTTAAAATAAAAGCTAATAATCCTATTGATTCCTAAAATAAAAAATATTATAAAAAGAACAAAATTTTTTTCAATATTTTTTATTTTATGATTTTTTGGATATTTTTATGAATAATTTAGAAAAAAGTGAAAAAAATAATATTTTAAAAAATGATTTAATTAAAATACGAAAATAATAATTAAATAATAATAAAAAACTATTTTTGTTATTTTTTTAATGAAAGATAGAAAAATTTAGAGTAAAAATAATAAAAAACAAAAAAAAATGACAAAGGTGAGATTCGAACTCTCAACCTCTCACACTCATAACTCCTTACACATGTCCTCCTGCCAATTGTGCCATTTTTACTTTTTAGAAAAAAAATGCATGCCATATGATATTTACCTGCAAAAAGTCAAACGACTACACAAATTTGTTAGTAATTGATTAAATGCAATGAAATGCGACGACAAATCTTAGGGCAAAATTTGGGGTATTACAGTTATTATGATAATATTTCTCACCCAACCTCTCTTTGATGTTGGCAAAAAAAATCATGAAGTTTGACTTTGGTTTGACCACAGTTGACCTCAGTTTGACCTTTTAACTGCATTGACTGCTTTTGACTTATCTGATCATCTGACTGAGCAAACTTTTGAGAAAAGTCTTGAAACTTGACATGGGGGTTCTTATACACATATAAGATGTTATGAAGCTCACTTGAAGTCTAGGAAGTCCATTTAGCCTGATTAAAGTCAAAACCCTAGTTTTGGATGCACTGCTTAGGAGGTGCATTGTCTGAGGGAATTGTCAACTCTTCTGACCAATTGTGAACTTTGTGAACCTTGTGAACCTTCTTGGAACACAAAGTCTTGTATTGTGAGGGCAAATTTTGGGGTGCAACAGCTGCCCCTGTTCAATTTTCTGAAACCTGAAGGGTTAGATTGGTATATTTGCCAGTCGTAACCTGGAAGGTTGAAGGGGATTGAACACAAAAGCCCAAAATTTTGCACTCACCAGTGCATGGAGTGATATTGATGGTTGGTTGAACATGATTGAGTGGGCTTAAAGATGCCACTAGGGGGGAGCAGTTCAAAATATGGGTGTATGATGAAAGCTGTCAGGAGTCTGGAATAATAATGATGTAGCAGCATGTCTTCATGAGGATAGAGCAATCAATAGTGATAACCCTAAAGCAGTCTTGAAGCAATGATATGATTTCAGGAGGATAGAACAATGAATGGCTCTAAAGCAGTCTTGAAATAATAATGTGATATGTCTTCAGGAGGATAGAGCAATGAATGGCTCTAAAGCAGTCTTGAAATAATAATGTGATATGTCTTCAGGAGGATAGAGCAATCGATAGCTCTAAAGCAGTCTTGAAGTAATGATTTCAGGAGGATAGAGCAATGGATAGCTCTAAAGCAGTCTTGAAATAATAATGTAATTTCAGGAGGATAGAGCAATGGATAACTCTAAAGCAGTCTTGAAATAATTAGATGGCTTCAGGAGGATAGAGCAATGAATAGCTCTAAAGCAGTCTTGAAGTAGTAATATGACCTCATGAGGATAGAGCAATGAATAGCTCTAAAGCAGTCTTGAAGTAATAGGATGATTTCAGGAGGATAGAGCAATCAGTAGCTCTAAAGCAGTCTTGAAGTCATGAGAGGCTATCAGGAGGATAAAATAACCCTGAGGTTACAATAAAGCAGTCCCAAAGTAATAAGAAGCTCATCAGGAGGATAAAGTAACCCTGAGGTTACAATAAAGCAGTCCCAAAGATCATAAGATTGTTTGTTGGATAATTAACCTGAAAACAAGGTAGCATTCTGTATAACAACATTAGTTTATGCTTTATGTATGCATGTATGACATGATGCACTTAGGTAATGTACTATAGACATATATGTTATGGTATGATGTAAATGATGTATGTATGCTATGACACTGCTGGAAGTGTCTGGATATCCTTGTATAACAACTGCTGGCCAAGGAAAATAAATCCCGATTCGTTGTTGAAGAATATATAACCCTCCGTCTGCTGGGGATAACAAGGTATAGATAACCTCCCGTTGTTGGGGATAACAAGGTATAGATAACCTCCGTTTGTTGGGGATAGTAGGGTATAGATAACCTTCGTTTTCGTTTGATAGTAGGATAAGTATAACATCCCGTCTTCGTTCATCGTGCCCTTATTGGAAAGTAATTTCCCGTATATCCGTATGAGGATAAAAGAGATGGATATAAATTCCAGGGGAGATTAGACTTTGTGAAAATGGATTAGTCCTACTGATGGTTTGTAACTGTCTTGTAAAGATGAACCGGCGAAGCTTCGTTGAAATCCTTCCCTCGTTCGTCCTTAGTAAATACTATTACTGCATTTCTGGTAAACATCAATCATATTAAAAGCATACATGCATTTCTGGTAAACATCAATCATATTCAAAGGCATACATACATTCAAACACAACCAATGGACGTTTCGCTTATGTAAATAGGGTAAAAGTAAATCTGGATTCAAAAGATGGAATTTATTTATATCAAAAGTGACCCATACACGGGTAAGTTTGTACAAGGAGACATAAACCCTAGTAAGAGAATTTTGTCATGAAGTTTTACAAAAAGAATCAGCTATGTGGGAAATAATCCTATTGAGTTTCAATTCTACTATTGCCACTCAAGTATCTCATCTTCTTGCTGTTGAGACGGAAACGATTGGATTGAGCTTTATCTGTTTGAGCTTGAGTAAGTAGTACAACTGGTTGCAGTTTCATGAGTGATCCAAACGAGACATAGTCATACGCTTTAATCCCTAACTTTTGCCTGGATTGCCCTTTCAGGTTTTCAATCCACCGGGATACCCTTTTTTGCCCAAGCCGCCTTTTCAGGTTTTCGACTTGCCGGGTGTACATCTTTTTATATATATATCCCTACTTTTTGCCCAAACCCTTTTGGTTTGCCGGGATGCCCTTATTTTTGCCTAGGCCTGTCAACCTAGCGGGTCTCTTTTTATGCGTAGTATTTTTTAACTATGTCTGCGTTTACAGGTTGTGGGAAGTCTTCACCATCCATTGTAGTCAGTATCATGGCACCTCCTGAGAACACTGTCTTGACTACAAATGGTCCCTCATATGTTGGAGTCCACTTGCCCCTAGGATCACCCTGTGGTAATATGATACGCTTGATTACCAAGTCACCAGCCTGATATACCTTTGGCTTAACCTTCTTGTTAAAAGCTTTGATCATCCGTTTCTGGTACATCTGGCCATGACAAACTGCTGCTAACCTTTTCTCATCAATCAAATTTATCTGGTCAAGTCGAGTCTGAATCCACTCATCTTCATCCAAGCCTGCATCCTTCATAATTCTCAAGGAGGGGATCTGAACTTCAATAGGCAGAACTGCTTCCATACCATAGACTAAGGAGAATGGGGTTGCCCCTGTTGAAGTACGTATTGTAGTACGATAACCATGCAGAGCAAATGGTAACATCTCGTGCCAATCCTTGTAAGTAACAGTCATCTTCTGTACAATCTTCTTAATGTTCTTATTAGCAGCTTCAACTGCCCCATTCATCTTCGGACGATACGGAGAAGAGTTGTGATGCTTAATCTTGAACTGCGTACAGAGACCAGTAATCATAGTGTTGTTCAGATTAGAGCCATTGTCAGTGATAATCCTTTCAGGGATACCATACCTACATATGAGATTATTCTTAATGAACCGAGCCACAACATTCTTAGTCACAGATGCAAATGAAGCTGCCTCTACCCACTTCGTGAAGTAATCAATAGCAACCAGGATGAAACGATGCCCATTAGAAGCAGTAGGCTTGATCTCACCAATCATATCAATGCCCCACATGGCAAAGGGCCAAGGAGCAGTCAACACATTCAATGGAGATGGAGGTACATGTACTTTATCAGCATAGATTTGACATTTGTGACATGTTCTGGAGTGTTGATAGCAATCAGCTTCCATGGTGGACCAATAGTAACCTGCTCTCAAAATCTTCTTTGCCATGGTATGACCACTAGAATGAGTGCCAAAGGTCCCATCATGCATCTCTTCCATAATTTCTGTAGCTTCCTTCTTATCCACACAACGAAGCATAGTTGAATCATGATTACGCTTATACAGAATGCCATTACTCAGAAAGAACTTAGCAGAAAACCTTCTCAGGAACTTCCTATCTTTGACAGATGCCCCTATCTTGACCTCTTTTCTGTTTTCTTCAGTTCCCAGATTCACAACTTCGACTGGCTCTTCATGTGGCTGTATAGCTTTCTCTTCTTGTTGTAACAACCTAGCAAGCTCTACAGGTATTTCACAATCGTCCTCGTTTCCGTCTTCAGTTTGATAGATCGGATTCTCGAAATTGTAATTGGCAATAGTAGAACTGTTATCAACTGGATCCAGAGTGGATGAGGATCTGCATTTTAGTGACGTGGGTGTGTGTAAGAACACATAGCTGATAAAGCAAAAATAAAAGAAAAAGAAAGACAAGGAACACAATATTTACGAAAACGAAACGTCCACTGATTTTATTGAATGAAGTATGCAAATGAAATGACAACCCGTAACAAGCACACCATTGTGCCCCGGGTAAGGCACATGGCTTGAAAGTTTTAATTGTTCCAGAAATTACAAATTTAAAAACATAACACAGTAATAGTATTTACTCCTGACTAAAGGAGATAGGGATAACATCTTCAGCTTTCCAATTATTGAGTCCAGCACCCACAGTAGGAAAAATCCATGCCTCCAAGTTGTAGTCTTCATCTTGATCTCCCACAGCATTGATAACCCCTTGATTGGTGATACGAACAGCACGAGCACGACGAACAGCCTTCTGGGACTCTTCTTCCACCACAGCTTTTGCATCATTGAGGGAGGCCATTGCCATTGTCGGAGGGTTTCTGATGACCACAGGAACCTTCTTCACAGCAGGAGGAGTCACACAATCCTTAACAGCCCAGGGAACCACTTCAAATGACTGACATGGAGTTTCAATGTATTCACCTTCTACTTCCAGATACTTGAAAGTGTTTACATGGCTGACAAAGTATTCTTCCTCTCCAAAGACAGTAACAACTTTTCCATTCACCGGATATCTCAACTTTTGATGTAATGTGGAGGTCACAGCACCTGCCCCATGGATCCAGGGACGACCAAGCAGACATGAGTACGAAGGACGAATATCCATCACATAGAATGTAGCGGTAAACACCTGAGAGCCAACCTTGATTGGAAGATCAATTTCCCCATGCACTACTCTTCTAGAACCATCAAAAGCCTTTACCACAATATTACTGGGCTTCAATACCGTATCTTTAGGACTCAGCTTGTTCAGGACTTCCTTAGGCAACACATTCAGAGAGGAACCATTGTCTATCAGCACATGAGACAGGGTAGTGCCCCTGCATTCAATTGAAATATGCAAGGCCCTGTTATGATCCCTCTTGGCAGGGGTCAAGTCAGCATCAGAAAATCCTAACCCGTTGTCATAGGTCAGGTGAGCAACACAATTCTCAAACTGGTCCACAGAAATTGCACTGGGTACATGAGCCATCTTTAGAAACTTGATCAATGACTTGGCATGAGCCTCAGAACATAATAACAGGGAGAGCATAGAAATCTTTGAGGGAGTATGCCCCAGCTGATCAACAATATCATAATCACTCTTGCGAATGATTTTCAATACTTCTTCCATCTGCTTAGAGAGGTCATCAGCAGCTGGCACATCAGTAGATACAGGCTCAATAACAGGACCCTTGCCCCGAGCATCAGTGGTGGAAGTAACAGCAGGAGTAACTGCACTCTTAGAAGCAACTGGAGGAGAGAAGACTCTTCCACTACGAGTGATCTTGCTAGATCCAGCAATATTATCAATGTCAACAGGCATATCAGGTAAAGGCTCCTGCTTGACACCATGGATGTAAACATCAGACCCATAGTGCCAAGGCACAGCTTTGTCAGATGTATAAGGAATAGGACCAGGAGTGGTAATGATCAGAGGAGCTACTCTGGCTTCAGCAACAACTTTCACAGGACCTTCAGCAATAATCTTGATTGGGCCCTGATGAGTGATTTTAATGGGACCCTTTGAAGTGATTCTTAGTGGTACTTTGTCAACCATGTCAACCTCTTCAATCTTCTTACCCTGAGTCAGATGATCCACCATACTTTCTACAGATGCTGGTCTTCTTTCAAACACTATAGTATATTTATCCATGAGACGTTGAATCCCATCTCTCAAAATGAAGCAACTATCCGGCTTATAGGTACAATATAGACAATCTTCATGACAACCTGGAAAGATCCCAGCTTGTACTAACCTCTTTTTGATAACAGACAATGGTGTGCTCAACTCCATAACTGAATAGACATGCAGATCTTCATCAATATCTTCATCAATGGCGTTGACAGTCTTCTCGTGATTTGGCATTGGAGCTGTAATCACATTTGGAGTACCTGGTGGATCAAACTCAATTTTTCCAGCATCAATCATATCCTGAATTTTGTTCTTCAAGACCCAGCAGTTATTAGTATCATGTCCTAGACAGTTTGAATGATATGCACATCGTGCATTGGGATTGTACTTGGGAGAGGTAACATTGGGATTCTGAGGAGCCTCCCTCAGGGTAATAAGTTCAGCCTTCAACAAGTGTTGCAATGCCTGAGCCATTGACATGTTGATCTTCGTGAACTGTCTTCTAGCCCTCTGTTGGTTGCCTTGAGGCTGCTCTGTTGTTGCAGGAGTTGGATTTGAAATATGAACTGCACTAACAGACTGATGCCTTCTGTTACGATCAGGCTGACCATACACAGCATTAGATTCTTTCTTCCCAGTGGGAGGCTTCTTTGCAGCACCTGATGAAGAAGTGCCCACTTGGATCTTACCACTCTTGATACCATTCTCTACTCGCTCTCCTGTCATGATCAACTCAGTGAAGCCAGATGATGAGCTTCCAATGAGATGACTGTAAAACGGACCATTCAGCGTACACATGAACATATCAACCAACTCCCTATCAGTCAAAGGGGGTTGAACTCTTCCAACTAAGTCTCTCCATTTCTGAGCATACTCCTTAAAGCTTTCTTTGGCACCCATAGACATGCTTTGAAGCTGCATGCGAGTGGGGGCTAAGTCAGCATTGTATTGATACTGCTTGTAGAAAGCTTCAGCAAGGTCATTCCAATCTCTGATGTTGACACTCTCCAACTGATAATACCACTCTAGCTGAGCTCCAGATAAACTCTCTTGAAAGAAATGGATCCACAACTTTTTATCAGCAGTGTGGGGTTGAATTCTTCTGACATAAGACCTCAGATGCAATTTGGGACAAGAGACCCCATCATAGACAACAAATGTAGGAACTTTGAACCCAATGGGTATGACCACCCCAGATATCAAGCTCAAATCCTCAAAATCCATCCCAGATGATTTCTGTAATTCCATAGCATCCTTCTATCCACCAGCATCTTGAATTTGTCTTCGTTAGGCTCATGGTAGTAGTTAGCCTCAGAATCAGAGTCCCCCATAGTGTTGTGGAGACTGCCTCTCTCCTGCTCAGATTCTTCAGATTCATAGTCTTCAACATGTTCCTTGGTCTTGACAGGACCTTTGAACCTTCTTCCCATGTTGAGCAACCCAGCAGACCTTCTAGCCTTCTTAGTCTTCTTGGCCAGCAGTGTCTTCAATTCATCCTGCCCCTTGGATAGGTTCAGGATCAGCTCTTGGAATTGTGCATTCTGTGCCTGGAGATCCTTAACTGATTGTTCAAGAGCCATTGCTGAAATAAACAGCTAGAAGATGAGAAACCTGTGCACAATTATAAACCTGTGATGCAATGATATGGGAATGCATATGCAATGTTTTCAAGGACCGCAGGATTTAAATTTGCTTAAACAAACAAGAAAGTAACTTTTTATTAGTAATAACTTGTTTTGCCTTTTAGGCTTACAAAAAATAAAAACGAAATAAGTACAAAAGATGGGGTTTTAAGTCTCCCATGGACGTTTCCTCTTTGTGTTGAGGTATGAGTTGAGGTTTCGTTCCTCATGAAGTAGCTTTGTTAGCTCTAGGATCCTTGCTTGGCTTGCTTTGTAATGAGCCTCGAAAGTATCCCTTTGCTCTTTCAGTTGGATCCATGATCTCTGCAAGTCTTCCATATCAGTAGGCATGTCTGGGTGAAGGATGGTATAAGCTATGTCTCCTTCAGCAACAAGTTCCATGGTAACTGGTAGGATGGCAGGATATGGCATCATGAGTGTCTGAGCACGAAATCGTACCCATCTGAGATAAGCCTCCATAGGAATGGTGTACTTAGGCTCCAGTGTCTTGCTGTCAATCCTGTTTACCTTTCCCCAAGCTCGTATGAATCTCTGACGGTAACCCTGAAGATCGTTGTCGTAGTCAAACACAATGCCCTGAATCAACATGTCATGTGGACCATCGCTCCGGGCGTAACCAAACTGTCGTAAAGCTAGAGATGGGTTGTAGGTGATGCCTCCTCTTATGCCTAGAAGTGGCACATTAGGAAACTCCCCACAACGGTCAATGATGGTGACATTCTCCATAGATCTGGAGCACCAATGGATGTCTGAGTGAGAAAGTGACATGATCCTCTTGGACCATCTGAACCCTTGCTCATTCTTCATTACTGAGCGAGGAAGGTGAGAAATAAACCACCTAGAAAGTAAAGGTATGCAGCACATCAAAGTTCCTCTTGCCCTTGTAGTACGGGTGTGAAGAGAATGTAGGATGTCTCCAAGTAAGGTAGGCACTGGATTGTGACTCAGGAATATGTTGATGGCATGAACGTCTATGAACTGATCAGGATTGGGGAACAACACTAAGCCATAAATCAATAAGGCTAAGATCTCCTCAACAGCATCGTAGCTCATAGCCTTCAAGAACATTTGAGCTTTATCCACTAATACCTTGGCAAGAATACCTTTAACTCCACTTCTCGTCTCTAGAACAATGTCAGACTTCTTCAGATGTAGAGCTGCAGCAATAACTTCTGGTTTAAGCTCCTTCTCTAAGCCTGTGAATGGCTTCTGATCAAGAACAGGTATACCCAGAAGTTTAGAGAACTCCTCCATGGTTGGAACCAGCTGATAATCAGGAAATGTAAAGCAATGGTGCTTAGGGTCAAAGAATTGAAACAGCACACTCATCATGTCTTCACTGAACCCTGAAGTAACTAGGTCCAATAAGTGACCATGTCTCTTGTTGAACTGGGAATGATCAGGCACTAGGGAAACCAACTCCTTGAGCTTAGCAGGTATCCCTACAAAGTTGATCCTGATGGTGTTTCTACGAGCAGAAGCCATGACCTGCAACAAAGAACAAAGATAAATCCTTTGGTCCTTGAAATGGTTAGGGAAAATGATATGCTTATGATGCATGATGATGTCATGATGTCATGCTCAATCACAAACATGTGGCACACACAAACAAGTCACACCATAGCCCTAGGTTTAAAGGCTTGCATGAGGTTCAAAGGCAAGTACCCTCCCCTGAAGTTAGATGGTTCATCCTGTCCTACAAAAGTAACCAGGTTCTAAGGGATCTCAATATCATTGATCCTTCACAAGGGTGGTTGTTCAGAAGGCAACTTACTTGCCAACCAAAACCCTCCAAGTTTAAGATCTCAATGAGCGTAGTATCGAGTGTCAACCAACTTCAGTCTGCACCAAAGCCGGTTACCTCACTACTTTCTAAAGGCCAAGATGAGTTAACTAGGGTTCTAAAAGTCAGTTAGTGCATTGACAACATATGGCAGCCTCAATATTATCCTCAACTTGACTTAAGGAATATAAGCACCAACCAAGAAGTCGCACTAACTATGGCCACCAGATCAACCGTATCGATATACATCGTATAGTTTCCTTGGTCTATTGCCATTTACCTAAGGTACACTAGATCCGGGTTAAGACCTTTCACACATAAGAGCACCCCAACAATATAATAAAGCAAACAAGGCAAACAATTTAAAGTGATCTTAATTCCTAAGGGTACCCCTCTTAAATAAGTCCCCAGCAGAGTCGCCAGTTCTGTAACCCGGTGAACTGACTTTAAACAATGTTGCGGATAGCAAGAGTCGCCATCGACTTTTATTTTATCCATAAGGAAAGGATATAAAAGAACAGGAAAGACCTTAGAGAATATTTTGGGTCCGGGGGGTAGGTTATGAAAAGGGAAGGTATTAGCATCCTTTTCATCCATGGTTATCCATGGGCTCTTAGGTACTTAAGCTCACTTTTGAATTGTTTTGAAATTGTAGTGTGTGAATAGAAAATTTTCAGAATAGTTAATAAATAATCCATGTAAGGATGTGTTAAGAACTTGTTTGAAAACTTGTTGAAAATTTGTTTAAGTGCGAAACAGTTTTGAAGTGAGTAAGCACCTAGGAGTAACCTACCCTAATGTTTAAAGGTCTTTCTTATTCTTCATTCTTTCCTTTAGTAAGACTATCCCTACTATAATGGAGTAGGTAGTCCTTACTTTGGATGTTAAGGGATATGTGAGGGACAATTTGACTTTGAAGGCCATTGTGGGATGTAATAAGCACATATAAGGGACCATCATCATTTTTCGAAAGGGACTTGATTCGTAAAGGCAACCATAAGGGACTTTGATGATTTTTTTATTTGAGGGACTTGCTTTATACACCCCACTTAACCATTATTCGTAGGCAACTTGAGGGATATCCTTAGGAAGTGAGACGGCGATTAAAATCGACTTACGTGTGTGACGTGTTTATTTTAATTATCTTTATTTAAAAGTGATCTAAATTTATTTTAATATTACATACATGTTGTTGCACTCCCTAATTACTAACCATAATAATAATTAAATAATTAAACAACTTTACATCCAAGAAACAATTACAAAATAATAAGCAAAATAATTAAATAGCAAAGATAAATAAAATATAAATAAGCAATAATAAATAATAAAGGGGGTTAATTCTAAGTTTACTCGGCAAGACATCGCATCTTGTGCCTACGTATCCTTACGGGAGTGGAATCAGAGTAATCGTAGTTCCCCTCAATAGGGAGGTTAGAAACTTCTTGACTGTGGTCAAGGTCTCAAGGGGAATAAACGCATCTTAAGGACACGCTTACGTGGAGTGTAGAAACTCCAAATCTCTACGTTGAAATGTTAAGTTGTAATTAGGGTTAAATTAGGGATTCCACGGCGGGAAACCCTAAAATGAGCGCGGCGGCTCTTTGACCTAATGCTAAGGGTAAAATTGTAATTTTGCATGCGGCGAGGCATTTGTGAAAATTAGGGTTTGTAAGGTTGTAAGGGTTTGAAGTTGAGGACTATTGACACGGCGGTCAAATGCTAGACCTAGTTCCTTCGGAGCGTGTAATGTGACAGAAATAATAGTAAACGCGTGAGATAATTGAATCATGCAAACAGAGAGATAATGTCATAATTTAAACCATGCAAGCAGAAATTTAAAGGCAGAATTTAAAGAGCGATTGTTAAGTTCGCGAGGTTACATGAGAGGAGCAGATACAATATGATAATGAAATTTGAATTGAACAATAATAAAATAAAATAAATAACGGTTCTAGTTATTATTTTAAAAAAAAGATTTTAGTTATTATTTTAAATTTATCTAAAAAAAAGTTTTCCTTAAAAATAATAGGTTTTCATATTAATTTGGAAAAGATGTTAATGTTATTTATTTTAAAAAACAGATTTTTATATTATAACAAATTTTAATAAATTAATGATAACAATAATAATAATAATGGGAATAATAATGATAATAATGATAATAATAATAAATAATGATAATAATAATAATAATAATAATAATAATAATAATAATAATAATAATAATAATAATAATAAAGCAATAATGAATTTTAAATGTGCCAAATAACCCAACAATGTTGCTAACGCAGAAATGCGCTCATCGCAACCAGATCTAAATCGGACGAAACAAAATTTATCGCAAAAAAAAAGAAATTAAGCAAAAAATAGTATTATTGCTCACACAAAAATGCGATCATCGCAACCAGATCGAACTAACACAAATGTCACGCGTCATGCACACAAATGTGCAAACATCGTATCGACATAATTCGATCAAAAATCTTATATATATAAACTCTAACAATTTAAAAATTATATATATATAAACGTAACAGTAATAGATAAAGAAAAAGAAATAACGGTAATAGATGAAAAAAAAGAAATAACGGTAAAAGATGAAGAAAAAGAAACAACAGTAATAGATGAAGGAAAAGAAATAACGGTAAACGATGAAGAAAAAGAAACAATAGTAATAGATGAAGGAAAAGAAATAACGGTAAACGATGAAGAAAAAGAAACAATAGTAATGGATGAAGAAGAAAACTAAATAACGGCAAACGGCACTCACTCCTCTTAGGTTTTTTTCATTCTCTCCTCTTTTCCAACAAGGCAACACATGTATATATAGGGAACAAATTAGGGTTAACACCAAATTGTCAATAATGTCCCTAAAGCCCATTTTAAAGCCCAAACTAAATAATTAGTTAAGAAAAAATAAAATTTAAATAATTTAAAATAATTAAAATAAACTTAAAATAAAAGCTAATAATCCTATTGATTCCTAAAATAAAAAATATTATAAAAAGAACAAAATTTTTTTCAATATTTTTTATTTTATGATTTTTTGGATATTTTTATGAATAATTTAGAAAAAAGTGAAAAAAATAATATTTTAAAAAATGATTTAATTAAAATACGAAAATAATAATTAAATAATAATAAAAAACTATTTTTGTTATTTTTTTAATGAAAGATAGAAAAATTTAGAGTAAAAATAATAAAAAACAAAAAAAAATGACAAAGGTGAGATTCGAACTCTCAACCTCTCACACTCATAACTCCTTACACATGTCCTCCTGCCAATTGTGCCATTTTTACTTTTTAGAAAAAAAATGCATGCCATATGATATTTACCTGCAAAAAGTCAAACGACTACACAAATTTGTTAGTAATTGATTAAATGCAATGAAATGCGACGACAAATCTTAGGGCAAAATTTGGGGTATTACAGTTATTATGATAATATTTCTCACCCAACCTCTCTTTGATGTTGGCAAAAAAAATCATGAAGTTTGACTTTGGTTTGACCACAGTTGACCTCAGTTTGACCTTTTAACTGCATTGACTGCTTTTGACTTATCTGATCATCTGACTGAGCAAACTTTTGAGAAAAGTCTTGAAACTTGACATGGGGGTTCTTATACACATATAAGATGTTATGAAGCTCACTTGAAGTCTTGGAAGTCCATTTAGCCTGATTAAAGTCAAAACCCTAGTTTTGGATGCACTGCTTAGGAGGTGCATTGTCTGAGGGAATTGTCAACTCTTCTGACCAATTGTGAACTTTGTGAACCTTGTGAACCTTCTTGGAACACCAAGTCTTGTATTGTGAGGGCAAATTTTGGGGTGCAACAGTGGCGACTTCATTTGCCTGCTTCAACACAACCTCTCCTGATACACTTTCAACTCTCCGGCTGAACTGCAAAATACCCTCAGACATCAGACTTTGGATACCTTCTACCAGCTGCTCACACCCATCAGGATGTGTAGCACAAGCCATGCATAACTCTCCGCATCCTGGAAAGAACCCCTTCTTCAACAACTTAGCTTTGACGAAGCTAAGCGGTGTCTTTAAGTCTTTGACATCAGTCAACAGATCAGCACTCTCCTCTGTGATAATGGCGTTCACTCCGCCTCCCCTATGATGAGGCATGGGGTTTTTGGTAACATTGGGCACATTGTCGGAGAAGTTGATAATCTTGGCGTCTACCAGGTCCTGCACCTTGTGCTTAAAGGCTTTGCAGTTCTCAATCGTATGGCCTGGTGCCCCAGTATGGAAATCGCAAGTGGCATTTGCGTCATACCCCGGTGGTGGTGCCCCTGTCAAGGGAGCCATCGTCCTCTTTTGAACTAACTGAAGTTGAAGCAAAGTTTGCAAGAGCTGTGCATACGACATAGGTGGTTCTTCGAAGTGACGGTTTGCCAAAGGAGCCCGATTCTGATATTTTCTATATCCCTGTTGATTCTGTTGCTGCGGTTGCTGCTGCTGCGGTTGCGGAGCTGCTGGGATATTTATGCTAGCTATCTGCTGCTGAGGGCCCTTGCCCTTTCTCCGAGCGTTGGTGACAGCACTCGCATCTCCTTCTCGACGCTTACCAGCGTAAGGTTTCTTTCCACCTCCTCCAGCTGAGGATGACTCACCTTGAATTTTTCCGATCTTTATACCATTCTCGACGTGCTCGCCCATAGTGATGAGTGCCGAGAATGTCCCAGACATGCCACTGACTAGCTTTTCATAGTAGATTCCCGGGAGGGTAGCCGCAAACATCTGCACGAGCTCGCGCTCAACCATCGGCGGTTGAACCCGAGCAGCCAACTCACGCCACCGCTGGGCGTACTCCTTAAAGCCTTCATTATTCCGCTGCGAAAGGTTCTGGAGCTGAACTCGGTTGGGGGCCAAGTCGCTATTGTATTGATAATGAAGGACAAACGCTTCAGCGAGATCTTTCCATGTGCGCACGGTAGTGGGCTCCAAACCCATGTACCACTCGAGGGATGGACCAGAAAGACTATCTTGGAAGAAGTGCATCAGCAACTTCTCATCGTCGGAATAGGCCGACATCTTCCTATAGTAAGATCGAAGGTGGACACGAGGGCAAGTAGTTCCCTTATACTTCTCAAAAACAGGCACTTTGAACTTATGCGGTACCTTGAAATCAGCAATTAACCCCATCTTAGACATATCAACGCCCAATGTATTCTGATTCTCAATGTCTCTCATTTTGTCTTCCAGTGCTTTGAACCTGAGCCGCGCTTCAGCATTCAACTCTGCTTCCACACCTCTTTGAGAAAATACGTCATCCTGATGATCCTCAAGCCACGGTTGAGGCACCAACAGATTTCCGACGCCAGTATTGCCGTTGACCGGTCTGATGTTGACATTAGCTCCTAGACTACCATTGCCGACACCCGTCGCATTGAGCCCGATATTGGCCATCACATTGCCATTAGCACTGCCGTTGCCCCCGGCAACAGGAATAACGTTCTGCGGAGTATCAACTGGAGGAGGAGTAGGCACAGCCCCGCCATGAAGTATGTCGTTACTATCAACCCTGGAGATCAAAGGTTGAACCAAAGTACGAAGCTGGTCCTGACCATTAGCGACTACCTGCATCAGTTCCATAAAACGATCCATCCGTTCACGGAGCTCTTGAACATCTGACTGCACCTGATCCATGATCCTTGTCTGATTAGCCCGAGTTGAGTAACGGTGAATGAGTCTCTGATCAATCCTGGAGACCAGAAGCAGCTCGGAACCTGTGAACCTGAAAAACCTGTAAACATTAAAGGTTAGGAACAACAACAAAAGGTACGCCATGCAAAAGCTTCATGCAGATGCATGCGTGTGTCTGTGTGCTTGGGAGATTTCCCCCGATCCTAGTGCCTTAGTGCCAGTGTTGATAATAATAATAATAATAAGAAGAAGAAGTCCGAGCCCAATCATGGAAATATCAATCTCATATATATATATGGAAAGCCTATCAAGGCAGTACATAGCATCAGCGACAGTCAACTTCGACTCATCAGGGGCCGGGAACTTGTACGCAACAGTCATCCTGAGAGAGGCTATAATAATACAATAGGAGGCGAGAAATCCTGGATCGGGGAAACGGTACCTGCAACACAGACACACGTTAATGGAATGCAAATGAACATGCAAACTAATGCAAAATGCAGGCATGCCATAATATATCCAGGTAACTGCTGTGGAGATTTTGTGTCAATAATCACTGATGAGAAGAAAACCCCGGTGTAAGACCACTAATCTGATCTGCTAAGAACGACCTTCTGATAAGACCATATACATAAGATCAAAATTCTGCTCTGTCGAGAACAAATGTCTGATAATAAGGACCCCGGATGTATGATCAAGAAATATCTGCTGATGAAGTCTTCAGACCCCAAATCAAAAATCTGCCCTATCAAGAACAAACATACAGCTGCTGATGAGATCTTCAGACCCCACTCAAAATCTGCCCTATCAAGAACAAACAACATCTGCTGATGAGATCTTCAGACCCCAAAAATCTGCTCTATCCAGAACAAACCACTGATGACAATACTCTGATCAAAACCTGCTCTATCAAGAACAGACATACACCTGATAATAAGGTCCTTTGAGCAAAACCTGTTCTATCAAGAACAGACAAATCTGCAACTGAGAAACCTGGTACCAACATAACTGATCCACTGCCAAGAAAACCAGGTGGTCTGGAGGTCAAAGTTTCCTGCAATAAACCCAATCCCACTCACAGGTATGGACCTAATCCACGGACAAAGGTACGGCATCCTATGCGGTCATCAGCGTCACAGACTTTCATGAGTGACGATACGATTCCCAGAAGGAGTGGCATCATCAAGTCATGAAGAGGCCTCACTTAGCTGACTTCCAAATGATCGGTCCCCAGAGTCTACAATCCTCACGTCTGGACTCCCCTCAGATCCTCAGGACCGGAAAGGAGCACCTCGGCGAGAACCTCGTCTGAGCGCAGATTTCGTAGGGAACTGTGCCTGCTCAGCAGACAGGTTCGTCTACTACTCTCCGCAACTATGTCTAGGTGCATACTCAAGCCCAGGTCCGGCTTCTCACTCATAGTAACCTCCCTCTCCCACAGCAAAAATCATAATAATATAGTGCTGAAAGTAAATGCGGAAAGGTAAAGGTACGGAAAAGTAAAGTGCGGAAAAGTAAAACACATATGCACAACACCCAACAGATAAACACCCAAGCGCTAGGATTGACTCACGTAGGGGATGGGAAACGGTCCCAGCACAAGGGATGGGAAAAGTCCCTAGATGCTATAGGTCCCCAGCAGAGTCGCCAGCTGTCGCTTGCGCGAAAATGAGGTGCCGGCATGACAGAAGAGTCGCCACCTTTCATTATTTATCCCTCAGAGCGGGAAAGGAAACGATCGGAAAAACCTGACGAAAAAGGGTAAGACAAGGTCATCGCAACCATTGTCTGGGTTCGGGAGTCGGTTACGTAAGGGGAAGGTATTAGCACCCCTCACGTCCGTCGTACTCGACGGGATCCACGCTTGTTTGTTTACTTGGACGGGTTGGTTATAATCTATCTACCTATCAAGGCTGGCTGAAAAAGAAAAGAAAAATGACTCGGCAAAGCGTCGCACTTTATGCCTACGTATTCTCATCAGAGAATGAGAAATCAGAGTCCATGTAGTTCGGCCTACGAAGGGTTGTGGGGGAAGGTAGCTCGCCAAGACTTCACCATCTTGTGCCTACGTACTCTCAACAGGTATGAGAGATCAGAGCTCACGTAGTTCGGGAAACTACGGTTTATTTCCTGTTTTTACGAAAGAAGTGTTTTTTATTGTGTTTGCGATTTCAACCGCACTAGAGACTATGACCTGAGAGTGAATGCGTCGCATGTCACCCAAAGGGTACCATACTAAACATCCAGACTGTGGAAAAGAAACTCTCCCACAACCCTCTCTCAGATAGCTTAAGGCTCGTAACGTAAGAAAGAAATCATGCATGATTACTGTATCTTAAACTGTTTTGAGATGAGAAGAGAACAGGCCCAACTAGGAGGGAGACTATCAAGTCCTACTGTTATCATGCCATGGATTCATCCTATGGTTGAGGTTTGAACAGGGAACTCCTAGATGTTGTCATGCATAGGTTTCAACCTAAAAGTCTATCATCAGATCCTTATCAAAGGAAATGAGAGTCCTAAGGGATCATGTCAATGATACACCAAAACAGACAAAGCATCAGCTTTAACAGTAAAATGCATGCAATGCAAGTGAGGGAGGAAATGTGTGTGGGGCTTCAGCCTCCACAAGCTCATCTCAACCTCAAGCCAGTCATGAAATAACAGTAATCATACTGAAAAACAAACAACATGCTATCAAGCAATAAACAGTAAACTGCAATCATACAGATAAAAACAAAATGAAATGCCATCCATGCTCGAGAAAGAAATTATCTACATCTAAGCTCTCCCTAATCCTAACCCTAAAACAAAACCCTAATCAAATCTCTAAGCAAAGCCCTAAAACAAAACCCTACACAAGAGAAATCAATCCCAGTCTTCAAGCTTCAAAACAAGCTTTCCAAAGAAAGGGAGCTAAGTAGGCAGACTCATAGTGCCCTCCTCAGGAAAGCACTAGGAGGCTTATACTTAGGACTCATATCCCATGTGGCTCAACAACTGTGATCGGTTTACATTCCTCCTCAGGAGAAACTAAACTCACATGAAGGCTCCAACATCATTGGATACTTGGGAAATCCTACGTGAACTAAGGGAACTAAGTGAACAGACCCATAGTGCCTTCTTCAGGAAAGTACTAGGGGGCTTCCACTTAGGAATCATATCCCATGTGGCTCAACAACTGTGATCAGTTTACGTTCCTCCTCAGGAGAAACAAAACTCACATGAAGGCTCCAACATCATTGGATACTTGGGAAATCCTACGTGAACTAAGGGAACTAAGTGAACAGACCCATAGTGCCTTCCTCAGGAAAGTACTAGGGGGCTTCCACTTAGGAATCATATCCCATGTGGCTCAACAACTATGATCAGTTTACGTTCCTCCTCAGGAGAAACAAAACTCACATGAAGGCTCCAACATCATTGGATACTTGGGAAAGAGGTGAGAAGAAAGAATGAAAGACATCCATAGTGCCTTCCTCAGGAAAGTACCATGAACTTCCCTCAGACTCCAGGGTCTCAAACCTCACAGAAAGAGAGCAAGCTCCTAAACCAGGCCTTCAATCCATGCCTCCTCCAATCCTCTAGTATGCTCCACTAAGCTCCACAATGAGATGCCAAGCTCCTCCAATCAAAGGGATACCCCAAAGCAAAGCAAACTAACAAAACTTGCCCTAAAGGCCACACAAACAATCATTCAATTCAAAAATCAACTAAAAATAGCATATTATTCTATTAAATCCTAATATAAGTGCTAGGGGACCCTACATAACTACCCTTAAGTCCCATATATTCCCCATAGACTAAATTGCCCTATAAAGCCTAAAACAAAATTGTTCAAATTCAACTATGCTTCATAAAACCCTAATTTTGTTATGCTAATGTTATTTAATCAAACTAACTAAAATCTAATCCTAACAATCTTGGTATAAAAACCAGAGGGAACTAAGATCAACATCTAATTATACTAAAAAGAATGGATTAAAAAACTTAAGGGAAGATCCTAAACCAAATTCTACAAAATCCAACATTAACCTAAATCATTAAAAAGCTAATTAAAAGAATAATATTCTAAAAATACTAAACTAAAAATAAAATGGAATTTTATTTTTCACTAATTTTCTAGACATGAATATGAACCTAATGCAAAAACAAGAAATGAAAAATATTAATTTTTCTATTTTCTATGAATTATTTAAAGTGCAAGAAAAATAAAAGAAATTAAAATCAAGAAATTAAATGGAAATGGGGAGGGGGGTGTTACTGGAAAGGCGCCTAGTGTTTATACTGAATGGGCCAGAGGTGGGGTGGTGTGAATAACAAGTGCGCTGGGCCCATTATGTTTTTCAGAAAAATCATTGAAAAATCAAAAGAAAAAGATAAATGCGCGGTTCATTTAGCAAGGGATTTCAGTTGAAAATGGAATGGGCTTCATTATGGGGGTGGGGTTAGTATATTTTGATCCAGGCCCAGGGTTATATTTTAAGTGAAACGCAGCGTATTGTTGCGTTCAACTTCCCTCCGTTTTCCATTTTGAATAACAGCCGTTGGATTGAGTTTCAGAGTCAACATTTTAAACCTAATCTAACGGTCCCTGGTCGTCTTCTCCAAATGACCTAGGGTTTTTCAGAATTTTACAACTCCATGCAAGAACCTTCTCCTATCTCGTTCTCTCTCGATTCTCCATCAAATCCCAAACTACAAAGAGCAATCTTGCTCTATTCTTTCCCAGGAACACAACTGCACTCTTAGTTTTAGTTAAAACTCCCTAGAATTTTAAACACGGTAGCATGAAGTATCTGGCTCCAAATGTTTTCACTGTGATCAATCTTTGTAATTCTTGCTCCTAATGGTACTATCATGCTCATGACATCACCCTGGTTTCAACGAGCTATTTCATGCAAACTAAAACTCATTACACATCCTAATCTTGATCTTGAAAGAATCAAGGACCTGTTATCAACCTTCATGTAAAGCTCTCAAACTCTCTGAAAATGATCATATAACCTAACCTAACAACCTTACACCAACAATCTAATCTAACAACACATAATTAGGGAGATAGGAGAAAGAATTCAAACCTGCTAGGTAGCTATGGCAGGTGTGCGAAGAGCTTGATTCAAGGCTTGATTCTTCTTCAAAATGCTCCTCTAATGGAGGTCTTTCTTCTGTTTGCACAATCTTTGATGAAAGAAGCTTGCAATGGTGAACTCGAGCCTTGCTTGCACTTGAAGAAATTCTTGAGTATCACTCTCTCCACTGAATTCTCCAACCAAATTTTTCCAACCCTTGATCACAGCTTGATCCACTCAATATATAGAATCCATTAGAGGATCCTAGATGCTTCTAGAATGTGCTAGAAAGTTATGGAAATCTCATGTGATGACATTTTGGAACCATCTCTTCTCATGCATACAGCCCCTCAAATTCAGGTTAAAATTTCCTTACAAGAGATATTGAAGTGGTATGAGCAAAAAACAGCCAATTCCTTGCCTTTGGTGAAGTTTCTCATAGTTGCCTTATTATGCAAGCAATAGGATTACAAAGCAACCCCCATTTTTAGGCCTCAATTCAAAAATGTGTCTAAACCATTATTTTCAAAATGGTGTTTAGACTCAAAATGATATATCACATGACCTATTTTGGATTTATAGATCTCTCAAACCATTTTCCAACTTGAACTTATTTAACTTATATGCCATTTTTAGGTCATTTTCACCACTCTTTGTCAATCCTTGCTACAAGCTTTTCCAACAACTCATGACCACTTTTCTAGGCTTAAAATGTCATTTTGAACAACTTTGATGTTTTGAGTTTTTCCATTTGAGGCTTGGAAATAGGAGATATGGCCTTTGCTTAAAATGACCTATAATCAGCAAATGACCAAAATACCCTTGGCTTGTCAAAGCCATAAGTTGAGTTCTACAAATCCTATCAAGGACTTATAGTACTCTCTAGAAAGCTAAGAAGATGCTCTTCAACATTCATGTTGACCAAGAGGTCATAGGAATCATCCTACTAGGGCAAAAGTTGTCTGCAAGTTGGGTGACTTTCAAGGACCCAGATTCACATACCTCAAATGACCTATAATTTGTCAAAACCATACCTTGAGCTCTGCACATCCTATCAAGGACTTCTACCACTCAAATTAAAGCTAAGAACAAGCTCTACAACATTCATGTTGTTGGGAAGATGAGATGACAATCACATCTTGAGCTAAAACTGCCTGGAAGATAGGGATCAAACTAGGGGATTTTACACTGACAATCCTTAGAAACCCTAGCTTAAAACTTCTCAAACTCCTCAATCATGATGAGTTGGTCTAGGAATCATCCTTATAACATCTCAATACATCACTCCATGATCACATGGCTCCTGGATTAGGTCTCAACCTTCTCCAAATCTTCAGTTGACCTAGGGTTGACCCAGTCAAAACCCTAATTCTACCATTCATGGTTGGATCTTCTGAATTCTTGCATAATGGCCTCTCTGGGCTTCATGATGGCTTTCAAGACATCTCATAGGCTTTCTCAAAGCTTCAAGTTCATTCTCAAAGTCTCAGAATCATCTGAGGAGCTCCCACAACTCTCAAGTCATGAGACACACAACCTTGGTTTCAACCAATTCCTCTGAGGATCTCTTGAACTTTCTGATGAAGGTATCAACCTTCAAACACTTGATGGGTAAATAAATGTTGGTCAAATTTTGGGGTGCAACAAGTATTATATGGCAACAAGAACAACTTCTCCATAGTCGCGCCCATAAATCTCTGCACTGTATACTCTTTGACTGTATCTGGTGTCTGGTCTATTATCCGTGAGTTGACACAGCTAGCAGATAAGAATGCGAATACTGAAGTCAATTCATTCGGGACCAACAACTTGTCCTACAAGAACCTAAAAAAACATAATCAACATTAGAATATTCAGTTAAACGAGCAAATTTTAAAATGTTCAATTATTTAATTAAAATGGATCGAAGTACCTGATGTATGAATGCATAACACCGACGCCCAATTCAGAATGGTTGAAAACCTCATCAAAATCCTCCTTAGCAATTGTTTCGGGATATTCAAAACCGAAAATACCTTCGTCCATATGTATTTGACGGATGCCACCCTTAGGCACATCTGATGTTCCCACATATGTTTCAAGGCACATCCTAAATCGAGGAACAAATACTTTTCTGGGCACCTTGGAAGTTTCAGGCATCTTACCCTTGCTAACTTGTTGCGACTGCTGATCATGAACCTAAAAGTCATATATGAGTTCAGTAATTAATGTATAACAAGATAATCATGTAACTGTAGTAGTACCTATTTCTTTGATGCAGCTGAATCGGTATCCCGCACAATAATTCTATCATCTTTTGATTTGGATTTTGTAGGAGTCTAAGATCATCATGTAAATAAGAAAATGTAAATGTCAGAATAACTTTCATGTATGGATCATAAAACATTTGAGTATTAAAAGGTTCAACCTACCTCATCATCTATGCAAATGAGATTTGCTGGCCATGCCACATACGCTCCTATTGCGTCTCCCACCACTGTTGCGCCTGAAATATCATCTGGTATAGGCAACAACGCACCTCCCTCTAACGCAATATCAATAGATACTTTCAAAAATCCAGAAGGGAGAGGTTTGTGGTGAAGTAAGTCTTCCAGAAAGTTATGCACCTTTCCCTTGCCAACCATTCGATGAGTAGGTGACGATAAATATAGCCGGCAAAGTGAAATGCCCTAAACAAATAACGATCAGTTAATATGTCAATTAAGTAAACTGGGCTAAATTAATTTCAATGTAATATATACAATTACCTCTGGAAGCTTCTGCGGACAACCGATACTATCTTTGTCACTAGTAGCTTTATCCTCTGGAGCGCGTCTTTCCGACATGTATCTCTCCTTGTCCTTATGTAATTCACGAATCTGCGCTTTCAATTCCTCCAAAGTATCCATCACTTCTTTATTGGTTGGATTTTTTTCTTTAGCTGCTTATACAGTTTGGATGGAGTGACACCAAATCCCTTACCCCTCACACACCCAGAATACTCAGGAATATTCAGCACCCGGCTCAGTAAGCTCCTGCAATCATCGTCTTCAGCGGGAGTTATGGTCTGGGATAGAGTCTCCTGAAATATAGATAAAAGCATATATAAATATATTATACACTTTTGATCAGTTACTGACAAAGATAACGTTGTACTTACACATTGTTCAAAGACTTGTTGAACTTCTTCCTGAACGACTCCATCTCGTCCCACACGGGCAGCCTTCCATACAACATGGTCCAGAAGAGATGTCGCATCACTCTTCTCCTCTTCCAACTACGCATTAAGACGGATAATAAAGCATTATATCCTATTATATATACTTACTATTTTTTGTAAATATATCATATTAAAGCATTTATATGTACTTACTATTTTTTGTTCTAAGCGTGCATATCCCAAACGGCCCTTTCTGTATGGATATGCGAGATTTGATGCCCGTTGACGATTTACGCCACTAACAACCTGAAAAAATAAGTTTATCAGAACTCTTGTGGAAGAAGTATATATACTATACATAGTTCATGATAAGTTGTACTTACTTCAAATTCTTTTATTCTTCGCTTTGCAACAAACGTCTCTCATTCTTCCTCCGAAATCAAATCCGCGTACTTCATTAGACGCTCCGAGTTAACAAAGTTTCCTTCAGAATCTTTTAGAAACTTGTTTGTTAAAAACGCTCTAAATCCCCTCAAGCGTTTTCCGGCCAATTGAATACAATATTTTCTCCTACGATCTTCAATATTAAAAGATCTCTGCAAACAAACACACATACATATAACATGTTAGTATAATTAATTTAAAGACGTAACTGTCAACATAATTAAAAATATCATACATGAATCTCGGTCCAAATCTTATCTTTAGCCGGTTGTAATGAAACAATTCTCCAATTATCGCAAGTAATCGGAACTTGCGAACGTACAAGTGCTCCGATGTAACTTGTTAGCAACGCACCGTTAGGCTCAACTAACTAATCTCTTTCATTCCAATGGACATCATACTTTACTCCTTTATCTCTCACACGGATGATTTTTTTCATAATCGTTATGCCTCTTTTAATATCGCCTTCCACGTCTTTTGTTGTTTGTTTTCCATCATGTGGTGTTTCCTCGTTGCTGGCCATAATATATATACCTGTAATTCAAAAAAACCAAAGTATCAAATGAATGACATGCAAATATGTAAATAACAAATATATACATAAGAAATGTGTGAAGGTGAGATAATACTTAGAAGGGGGGTTGAATAAGTATGAAAGATTAAGACTTAAAAAATAATAACACAATTATTTTTATCCTGGTTCGTTGAAATCAACTACTCCAGTCCACCCTTCCTAGAGTGATTTGCCTTTCTCAACAAGGACTTAATCCACTATTTAATCAAACAGATTACAATAGTAACACCTAAGAACAACTGTTCTTAGTCTTCTCAAGAGCTACTGATTCCAACTGAATCCTCTTAAGGAAAACCTTTACAATCAATGTAAAACAAATACAAGAGTATTAATGCTTCTATAAAGCTTTTATCACAACAGTTATTTTTCTCTTAAGTTTAAGTACAAGAAATTCTAAGAAGAATATGAAAGAATGAGAGCTTTGAATATTATGATTTCTTTTCAGCAAATTGTGTCACTGAAGAATTTGGTGGAGTCTTCCTTTTATAGGCAGCTGATCCAAGGATGCTGAGCATTGAAAAGAGAGTCCTAAAAAGGTCTGAGCCTTTTTGTCTTTACATCAAGTGACCTTTCCTAGAAGTAGAAAGCACAGAAAAATCCTTTTTGTCTGTGTTCTTGTGTCTAGCACAAATGAGGAAAGAGACGTTTGATTTACTCCAACGGATATATTCTTTGAATATTTCTTCTTCAGTTTTCAGCAAGTTCTTCAGAATCTGATTGAGTCAGAGTCTTCTAATGATGTTCAGAACCTTGTTGTATCAGAGTCTTCTGCAGCATGTGTGCTTTCAGCGTGTTGATCACCAGAGCATATTTGACACAGAACTTCAGTACTTGGCAGCATTAGTACTTTCAGAAACTTTTGTATAAACTATGCTTTGAGAAACTCTTCATACAATATTCTTCTTTGCTTCAGATGCTTCTGACTAGCTTCAGAATCTTCTGGAGCTTCTTGCTTCAGATCCTTCTGGAGACTACGCTCAAGATCTTTTGTAAACAGCAATCAGAATCTTCTAATGAGTGCATCTAGCGCTTCAGAGTCTAGATAACTTCTTGTATACAATTCAGATTTGCTTCTAGAGAGTTAATTTCATTTCAATCTGCAGTAAAACTCACAAGCAAATTTTAGAGTATATAATTCTTAAATATAAAATTTCCTAACAGTTATCATCAAAACAAAGAGATATTATTAAGAACCAATCTATGTTCTAACAATCTCCCCCTTTTTGATGATGACAAAAAGTATCAGAAATTTTGTTTAACTGAACATAAAGAATTATAACTCCCCTTGAGATGATGAATCTCCTCCTGGGTTAAATACAAATAGGGAATAGAAACTTCCCTTTTGTCTTGAGTAATCTTCAGAGTTAGATCTTGTTTGTTCTTATAACATTTGAAGGTCAGAATGTCTTGCAGATATAAGATTCAGAGTTTGATAATAGACAAATGATCTGAGAGACTCAGAGTTTCTTTTATATAATGTACTTATCAAATGTTCTGAAATAGACAGTTTAAATGTTAGTTAGAATAGATATGTCTGAAGTTTCATTCTGGTGAAGTTATATTAAATAGTTCAGATCTATATTTTCTCCCCCTTTTTTGTCATAAGCAAAAAGTAAAAACTTTTAAAAAGACAAATAAAAGGAAACAGTAAATAAGATAATTCAATGGAGAAAACTTTGATTCATTCAAAAGATCAGATCAAGAGTACATAGGCAAACATCAGAAGATATAGCAATAAGGTACATATGCAGACAACAGATGCAAAAACATTAGAATGAAAAAAAATCTAAGAGTGTTTGGACAAAAGCATCTTCAATAGATCTGTAATCTCAGAGGATGATTGCTCTTGCTTGGACATCCACTTAGTCATAGTTTCATTCTTTTCATCTTGCTTTGACATCCATTCTGTCATATCCTCAGACTTCTTATCCTGCTTAGCCATCCAGGATTTTATCTCTGACTGTCCAGCTTCCAGAGCAACAATCTTATCTTCAAAATCTGGATGTTCTTTCTTTATCTCAAATGAAGAATTATGAGGAGGTTCTGTAGCCTGAACAAAGTCAATTTCCATTGGTTCTGTAGATCCTGGAGAAGGGTTTACCAGAGTCATAGCCAATGCATTATCAGTAGATTCTGTTGATGGTGGAGGCGCATCTAAACGAAGCAGAGGTTCAGTTTTGTTGACAGTCCAGAATATAGCTCTTGCAGCCTCAGTAAATCTGAGCTTTGCATCATCAGAACAGACGTTCTTCAGATTTGAAGCTACAGTGTTGAATCTGTTGATGAATCCGTTCCAGATGATGTCAGATTCTTTGGCATCCATTGTTGCTGAGCATTTCTTCTGAACAGTACCTAAATACATCTGTATTTCTTGCAAAAAAGTTTGAAATAAATGATCAACATTAAGTCTGTGCTTTGGACGTAACAAGGTTACCCAAGTTTTAGGTTGGGGAGTAGGTGGAAAAAGTGATTTTTGGATGGAAATCAGAGGAGGAGGATAGTATGGAATGAAGGGTATCTCAGAAGCTTTTTCTTTAGATCTGACTAAAGCATTAAGCAAATGAGGTTTTTCTCTTCTGTGAGGGGTAACTACATCAAAAGGTGCATTTGAGTAAGGTTTGAAAGCAGATTTTGGTGGTTCAACAGATGCAACAGTGTTATCAGATGCAATTTGCAGAGCTGAAACAACAGCTTTATCAGATTTTGCAGAGTGTGATATGGTTGCTAAAGGTTCTACATCTGTCATAGATTTAATGTAATCAAGAATCACAGATGGAAGGATCATTGTGGATTTTGGTTTCAGAGGGTTGAAGGGTTCAGAAGGTTCAACTCTATCATAAAAATCTTTCAGTTTGAAATCATAAGACAAATTATGAAAAAGAGAAGAAACTTGGGCACAAGATATAGACGATGTTGGATTCGAATTGGGGATTAATATCTTAGATGATGGTGCAGGTGGAGGAATAGGATCTGGAATGGGAGTTTTAGAAGGTATGGTAGGTTCAGGTTGGTTTATCTCAGAGTATTTGTCAGATGGAGAGATTAGAAAATCTGGGTGGATTTCTGATTCTGAGGAGTTAGAGGATGTGGTTGGTGTACAAGAGGTAGAAGATACTTGAAACACCGTTTTTAGTGGTGTGACATCAAGAACTTCTATCTCAGGGATGTGAGGTTCAGAAGTATTGGTAGGTTCTGAAGGAATTTCAGATGGTTTGGATGATTGTTCTGAGATGGGTGAATCAGATGGAATAGATATTGGGTCTAATGAAATGGGAACAGAGGTTACTTTTGTAGGTTCAGAAGTAACAGGTGCAATGGGTTCAGAAGGTGGATTAATTGATGGTGGATTGTCAGAGGCTTTTTCTGGTTGAGATTCTTTTGGTTGGTTCTCTGGATGTTCAGAGGTTTGTTGTTGAACAGATGTTTGTGGTAGTTATTCTGATGGTTGTTGTTCAGATGGTTGTGTTCGTGGAACAAACTGTTTGATATGAATTTTAAGTTGAGATGGTTTTGGTACAGAAACTGTTGGTGTTGGAATTGTTTGTGTTGTTGTTTGAGTGGGAATAGGTGATTGTTTTTGTGGTGAAATAGAACTGGGAGCAGTAACAGAAGTGGTTTGTGTTGAAGGTGGTTTTGGAACAGACTTAACATTAGAATCATTAATAACAAGTTTTGCAGAAGATACAGAAGATTTAGTACCTTTTATTTTGATCCTCTTGGTAGGTACAGAAGCAGCTTCTTCAGATTCTTTTCTCTTCAAGAGCTTCTTGGGCTTCTCAGCAATCTTGACCTTCTTCTGAGCAGGTGCAGATTCTTCTACAGGCTGAGTCCTTTTCCTCTGGAGTTGTGCTTCTTCTTCTCCTGCATCTGGTAGTGGTTGTCTAGCTAGCTGAATCACATTAGGAGGAACAGGTTTTCCTTCCTTCTTGCATTCATCAATATACATAACCACTATATGTCTGGGCTCTTCAGCAAAGAATAAAGGAAAGTCATCTACAGGAACCCTCTTATTCAATTCTGACACATTCAGCTTCTTGGGAGCTGTTGTGAGTTCATCAACAATTTTGAGTCTCAGAAGACTTTTAGCATTCAGAGGCTTTCCCATTATAAATTCTAATTCCTCTGTAACTCCAGCAGCGTACAGAGCAGTTACCAAACCATTCTCAGTAAGAAGATCTGAGATCAACCTTCCAAAGGGGATCCAAGTTCTGATCTTCTGTCCTTTCTCTTTCACATATTCTCTAGATGCATTGATATGGTTCCACAGATGCATAAACAGAATGTATGGAAGATCTACCTTGGTGCTCTGACTAAGGCAATACATGAAATAGAGCTGTTCATTATTGACATAGTCTGGAGAATTGGTTGACTTCCTGTGGTGGATGCATCCCATGAAGATCTTGGCCCAGATCTTGTAGTCATGCTTCAGATCCTTGAATTTGTTAGAAGCTTGACCAGCAGTCATTACTTCTTCATAAACCTCATCCATGTCCACACGCCCAACTGGCAAGTGAGAAACACCATCTGTTTCTTCATAACCTATTAATTTTCTTATCAGATCTTCTGTGATAATAATTTCTTTTCCCAGCACAGAAGATAAGATGAACTTGGGTTAAACTGATGCATGGATCCAGAATTCTTTCACAAGGAGAGGGTAAACTGGTCCAAAGAGCCTATCAAAATACTTAACCCATCCTTGAGCTCCAATGATGGAACGAAACTCAAACCCATTTTCTGCCAGAGAATCAAACTCAACCATAGATTCACATAGAACTTCCAACTTATCAACAGGTGTTAGAAGAGTTCTTTTGGGAGGAGAATAGGGAGCAACAACCATGTTTTTTGAAGTTACAGCAGTCATAGAAGATTGGAATTGAGCAGCTGTTGATGATGAAGTTGCCATTGAAGAATGCTTTGTCAAACGCTTAGGTATAGGGTTTTTATGCAGAGAAAAAAGGAGATGAAAACGCATGTAATTTCTGAGAGTGTGAAAAGTGTGAAAGTGAATACAAGTCAAGTATTTATACTAACACTTAGGCATATCAACAGTCAGAAATATACACGTTTTAACAAGCATTAAATGAAGAAAATAATAATCATTTCAAAACATTAATTGCTTCTGACAATTTTGGGGGGAAAACCAAGATTCTCACTATTCAAACTTCACCTCAAACGTCTCTTCAGTTATGTACACGCCACCTCTTCAGATTTGGTGTGACACGTGTTTGCTTGCATGTGTTCTGAATTCTCTTAAGAAATGAAACGTTAGCCAACGTTCAGATCTTCTAAAGAAATATTGATCAGAATAAAATAAGCAATCAGAAGAAATACTTCAGAGCATTAAGCATTTTTGCATCTGTAAAAATTTGCTTCTGATAAATATTATTCTGGACAAAAATCCATACCAATATTTTTCAGAATAAAATTGAATCTATCCTCAACAAGGGGTTTTGTAAAAATATCTGCCCGTTGATGATCTGTATCAACAAAGGCTAAATTTATGATTCCCTTATGAACATAGTCTCTGATGAAATGATGCTTAATTTCTATATGTTTTGCCTTAGAATGTAAAATGGGATTCTTGGAGAAACATATAGTAGAAGTATTATCACAAAAGATAGAAATGTTACTTTCAAAAATTTGATAATCTTCTAGTTGACTCTTCATCCAGAGCATCTGCGTGCTACATCCAGCAGCAGCAATGTATTCAGCCTCTGTGGTTGAAAGTGCAATTGTGGGTTGCTTCTTGCTGTACCAGGAGATTAGATTTCTTCCTAGAAATTGACAACTTCCAGAAGTACTTTTTCTTTCCACTCTGTCTCCAGCGTAGTCAGCATCACAGAATCCAACTAATTTGAAATCATCAGATTTTCTATAACACAAACCCACATTAGAAGTACCTTTCAGATACCTTAGAATCCTCTTGACAGCTGTCAAGTGTGATTCTCTAGGATCTGATTGGAATCTAGCACACAGACAAACACTGAACAATATGTCAGGTCTAGAAGCAGTAAGATAAAGAAGAGAGCCAATCATACCTCTGTAGAGCTTCTGGTCTACTTTCTTACTTACCTCTTCCTTGCCTAGAGAGCTAGTAGGATGCATTGGAGTCTTTGCCAGCTTACTGTCAGACATGTTGAATTTCTTCAGAAGTTCTTTAACATACTTTGTCTGATGTATGTAGGTGCACTCTGGAGTTTGATTAACTTGGATTCCTAGAAAGAATCTGAGTTCTCCCATCATACTCATTTCAAATTCTGCCTGCATACATGTAGCAAACTCCTTTCCAAGCATAATATTTGTTGATCCAAAAATAATATCATCTACATAAATTTGGCAAATTAGAAGATCTTTCTTAATTGTTTTACAAAAGAGTGTTGTATCCACTTTTCCTCTGATGAAATTCTTCTCCAGAAGAAAATTGCTCAATCTCTCATACCAAGCTCTGGGAGCTTGTTTTAATCCATATAGAGATTTCTTTAATTTGAAAACATGATCTGGAAATTTTTCATTTTCAAAACCAGGAGGTTGGTGGACATAAACTTCTTCTTCTATAATGCCATTAAGAAAGGCACTTTTAACATCCATCTGATACAGAGTGATGTTATTTTGTGCAGCAAAAGAAATAAGAAGACGTATAGATTCTAACCTTGCCACTGGAGCATATGTCTCAGTGTAATCAATACCTTCTTGCTGACTGTACCCTTGAGCAACCAGCCTTGCCTTATTCCTCTCAACTTCTCCTTTCTCATTTAGCTTATTTCTGAAGACCCATTTTGTACCAATTATATTGAATCCTTGAGGTCTCTGAACTAGATCACATACATCATTTCTGCTGAATTGATTTAGCTCTTCTTGCATGGCAATAATCCAATCATTGTCTTGCAGAGCTTCATCTACAGAAGATGGTTCAATTTCTGACACTAGTCCAAATAGTGATGCTTCAGATGATCTTAGAAAGGATCTTGTTCTGATGGGATCATCCTTCTTTCCGATAATGACATCCTCTGGATGAGAAGCTTTAATTCTGGATGATGATCCTCTAATAGTTGACTCTTCAGAAATGTTTAGATTATTCATCTGAGAAGTTAAAGGAGTAGCATCCGGAGTTGCTTCTGGTTCCTTCACTTGAATTTTGTCTGCTTCTGGAACTTCAGAGTCAATAAAGACTACTTCTCTATCTGCAGAGTTATCAACCTGCTTTGGCTTTTCAGAGCCAAGCTTATCATCAAATCTGACATGAATGGATTCTTCCACAATCTGTGTCTCAGTGTTGTATACTTTGTAGCCTTTAGAGCGTTCAGAATATCCAAGCATGAAACACTTTTATGCTTTGGAATCAAACTTGCTCATATTTTCCTTAGTGTTTAACATATAGCAAATACATCCAAAAGGATGAAAATATGAAATGTTGGGCTTTTTGTTCTTCCATAGTTCATAAGGAGTCTTCTTCAGAAGAGGTCTAACAGACACTCTGTTTTGAATGTAACAGGCTGTGTTGATTGCTTCTGCCCAAAAATGTTTTGCCAGATTTGTCTCATTGATCATGGTTCTGGCCATTTCTTGCAAAGTTCTGTTTTTCCTCTCTACAACCCCATTCTGTTGTGGAGTTCTAGGACAGGAAAAATCATGAGCAATGCCATTTTCAGAAAAATAATTTTCAAAATATTTATTTTCAAATTCACCACCATGATCACTTCTGACTTTTATAATTTTGAAATTCTTTTCATTCTGGACTTGCTTGCAGAAGTCAAAGAACACAGAATGTGACTCATCCTTGTGTTTTAAGAACTTTACCCATGTCCATATACTAAAGTCATCAACAATGACTAATCCATACTTCTTGCCTCTGATGGATGCAGTTTTCACTGGTCCAAACAGATCAATATGAAGTAATTCTAGTGGTTTAGAAGTAGAAACAACATTTTTTGATTTGAAAGATGTTTTTGAAAACTTCCCTTTCTGGCATGCTTCACAAAGAGCATCTGAAGTGAACTTCAGATTAGGGAGTCCTCTGACAAGATTAAGTTTATTAATCTGAGATATACGTCTCATATTAATATGGCCCAATCTTCTGTGCCAGACCCATTTCTCTTCATTAACAGACAAGAGGCATTTAACATTTTGAACTTTAAGTTCTGAAAGATTTATTTTATAAATGTTGTTTTTCCTCTTACCACTAAATAGGATAGAGTCATCCTTTTGACTAATATCTTTACAACATTTTTGATTAAGGGTAATATCATAACCATTGTCACTTAATTGACTTATGGACAATAAGTTATGCTTTAACCTTTCAACAAGTAAAACATTAGTAATAGAGGGAAGTTTACCATTTCCAATAGTGCCAGATCCAATGATCTTGCCCTTCTGGTTCCCTCCAAACTTCACGTCACCTCCAGATCTAAGTTCCAGGCTTTGGAACATAGACTTTTCTCCTGTCATGTGTCGTGAGCATCCAGAGTCCAGGTACCATGATTGGTGTCCTGACCTTGCTGCTAAGAACATCTGCAACAGGAATTATTTTGTTTTTAGGTACCCAGATCTTCTTGGGTCCTTTGGGGTTAGTTGGTTTGTAGGTTAGTCTAAACTTCTGTTTTTCAACATAATGTTTATTCTGACTTGCCTTGGGTTTAAACACATAAGTATTATTCTCAGAGCTTGTGTGTTTAATGTCATTTAAGTGACCAAATTTAAATTGAGAATACAGAGGTGTCTTCTTGATGAAAAGTTTGTCAACAGGTTTTGGATTGCTTCCAGATGAAGATTCATATCCAATACCTCTTCTGTTGTTTCCACTAACACCATAGATCATGGAAGCCATCTTGCTTATGTCTATGCTCTTAGTAAGAAATCTCTGAAAACTAGAGTCATATTTTTCTAAAATGTTTTCACATGACTTAGTCTCAGATTCAGATTCTTGTTGAGTTATTTCAAAGTCATTTTTGATTTTCAGATTAATTTCTTTTTGCTCAACAAGTTCTGTCTTCAGAAGATCAATCTCAGATTCAAGATTGCTTTTCAGCTTCTTGTATTTGAGTTTGATATTGTTATAACTTTTAAGAACTTCTGTTAAAACTTTTATAAGTTCTTCTTTGGTAAGTTTAGCCATTACCTCTTCTGCGTCATCATCAGATTCAGAATCTGATTCATATCCTGAGGTACCTTCCTCTTGATCCTCTGTGCTGGCCATCAGTGCAACATTGGCACATTCTTCTTCTGATTCAGAAGATGATTCAGATTCATCTGAGTCATCCCATGTTGCCATCAGAACCTTCTTCTTTTTGTTAAACTTCTTCTTGGGTTTTTCTTTCTGAAGTTTGGGGCAATCATTCTTGTAGTGCCCAGGTTCTTTGCACTCATAGCACACAACTTCTTTCTTGCCAGATCTTCTGTGCCCAGAAGATTCCTTTCTATTATCAGATCTTTTGAAGTTGTTGAACTTCTTTCCCTTGTGCTTCCAGAGTCTGTTGATCCTTCTGGACAACATGGATAATTCATCTTCTTCTTTAGAAGAAGATTCTTCAGAGCTTTCTTGAATAACCTGCAAGGCTTTAGCAGTTTTGTTAGATTTTAAGGCAACATATTTACCTTTTTCTTTCTTCTGAGGTTCATCTTCCTCAAGCTCAATCTCATGGCTCCTCAGTGAGCTCATGAGTTCTTCTAGAGAGATTTTGTTCAGATCTTTAGCCATCTTCAAGGCAGTCACCATTGGTCTCCATCTGGTGGGCAGACTTCTGATGATTTTCTTTATGTGATCTGATGTAGAGTATCCCTTGTCCAGAACTTTCAGCCCAACTGTGAGTATCTGAAATCTGGAGAACATGGCTTCAACAAATTAAGAGTCTTCCATTTTGAAGGCCTCATACTTCTGGATCAGAGCCAGAGCTTTTGTCTCCTTAACTTGAGAATTTCCCTCATGAGTCATTTTTAGGGATTCAAACATATCAAAAGCAGTTTCCCTATTTGTAATTTTTTCATACTCAGTATGTGAAATTGCATTCAATAATATAGTCCTGGCTTTGTGATGATTTCTAAAATCTTTCTTCTGAGCATCTGTCATAGATTTTTTGTCAATCTTCTTGCCATTCCCATCTGTGGGATGGACATATCCATCTATGACTAGATCCCATAGATCAGCATCATATCCTAGGAAAAAACTCTCAATTCTGTCTTTCCAGTAGTCAAATTTCTCCCCATCAAACATAGGGGTTTGGTGCTGATCCTGTCCCTTTCTTCATATTTATTGTTAATATTGGATATTGAATTATCAGCCATTGTAACAAATAAATATATATCAAAGTATTTCTCTCTGGATCTTTACTGACACTGTTAAGTGGTAGCACACACAGAACCGGAGCTCTGATGCCAACTGAAGGTGAGATAATACTTAGAAGGGGGGTTGAATAAGTATGAAAGATTAAGACTTAAAAAATAATAACACAATTATTTTTATCCTGGTTCGTTGAAATCAACTACTCCAGTCCACCCTTCCTAGAGTGATTTGCCTTTCTCAACAAGGACTTAATCCACTATTTAATCAAACAGATTACAATAGTAACACCTAAGAACAACTGTTCTTAGTCTTCTCAAGAGCTACTGATTCCAACTGAATCCTCTTAAGGAAAACCTTTACAATCAATGTAAAACAAATACAAGAGTATTAATGCTTCTATAAAGCTTTTATCACAACAGTGATTTTTATCTTAAGTTTAAGTACAAGAAATTCTAAGAAGAATATGAAAGAATGAGAGCTTTGAATATTATGATTTCTTTTCAGCAAATTGTGTCACTGAAGAATTTGGTGGAGTCTTCCTTTTATAGGCAGCTGATCCAAGGATGTTGAGCGTTGAAAAGAGAGTCCCAAAAAGGTCTGAGCCTTTTTGTCTTTACATCAAGTGACCTTTCCTAGAAGTAGAAAGCACAGAAAAATCCTTTTTGTCTGTGTTCTTGTGTCTAGCACAAATGAGGAAAGAGACGTTTGATTTACTCCAACGGATATATTCTTTGAATATTTCTTCTTCAGTTTTCAGCAAGTTCTTCAGAATCTGATTGAGTCAGAGTCTTCTAATGATGTTCAGAACCTTGTTGTATCAGAGTCTTCTGCAGCATGTGTGCTTTCAGCGTGTTGATCACCAGAGCATATTTGACACAGAACTTCAGTACTTGGCAGCATTAGTACTTTCAGAAACTTCTGTATAAACTATGCTTCGAGAAACTCTTCATACAATATTCTTCTTTGCTTCAGATGCTTCTGACTAGCTTCAGAATCTTCTGGAGCTTCTTGCTTCAGATGCTTCTGACTAGCTTCAGAATCTTCTGGAGCTTCTTGCTTCAGATCCTTCTGGAGACTACGCTCAGGATCTTCTATAAACAGCAATCAGAATCTTCTAATGAGTGCATCTGGCGCTTCAGAGTCTAGATAACTTCTTGTATACAATTCAGATTTGCTTCTAGAGAGTTAATTTCATTTCAATCTGCAGTAAAACTCACAAGCAAATTTTAGAGTATATAATTCTTAAATATAAAATTTCCTAACAGTTATCATCAAAACAAAGAGATATTATTAAGAACCAATCTGTGTTCTAACAATGTGTAAATAAGAAAAACATGGTATAAATAAGAAATAATATGTTACAAGTACCTTTAACATCTCTTTTTTTTTCTTCTCGTTTTAACGGGGTTTACTTGTCTCATAACAACACGGACAGATGGATTGATCCAAATTCCCTCGTTATGATCATTTCTAATATATGATTCGTCCGCTATAATATTCTCATCTGGATCATCTATAATATAAGATTCATTATCAACATCAACATCCCTCTTTTCTCCAATGTTATCATCGATTACTTTGTTGGAAAAAAGAACTATAGATCATTTCGTACTTGTCGGATCAGTGACATAGAACACTTGTTTAGATTGCGTGGCTAGAATAAAAGGCTCATCTTTGTACCCCACCTTATTAAGATCCACTTTAAAAAAAACCCTGATTTATCCATTCGTATGCCACTATTATTTTCAACCCACTTGCATCCAAAGATAGGAATCTGAAACTTCTCATAATTAAACACCCAAATGCGCTCGATAACCCCATAATACGAGGAAATGTGCATTGCTTCGGCAAGCACGGTGACACCACTATTTTGCATTGTACTTTTATCATCTTGTTCCTTGGTATAAAATGTGTATCCATTAATTGCGTATGCGCTATAAGAAAACACATGCAAACTTGGACCATATGCTAAACATCTCAACCTTTCTGTTATTGAAGCGGGATCAGAATAAAACTTTGAAAAAATATGCTCCTTGAACCATGTTATAAAACTTCGATTGTACTCACGTACTATCCAATTTTCATTTCTATTCAGATTTAAACCTCGGAGAACGTCCTTGTGCATTTCAACATACGGCTCAACCTCAATGTCATTGTGCAGAACATACAAACGCACTTGCTCCCGTTCATCCCTTGAAACTGTCACAACTTTATTTCCAATTAACTGTTTACCTACTATTTTTTCAACAACATGAGATTTTGGGAGGCCAATGGATTGAACGTTGGACAAATATTCAGTACAAAACTCAATTGCTTCTTCAACAATGTATCGTTCAACAATACATCCCTCTGGTCGACTTCGGTTTTTCACATACCCTTTCAATATTTTCATATAACGTTCAACAGGGTACATCTATCTCATATAGGCAGGTCCACACAACTGTGTCTCTTTCACAAGATGAACAACTAGATGTACCATTATGTCAAAAAATGATGGAGGAAAATACATTTCAAGCTCGCACAAAGTAATAACTATTTCTCTTTGCAATGTTGGTAAGATCGCAGGATCTATCACCTTACTACAGATTGACCTAAAGAAAAAACACAATTTAGTTATTGCGCCTCTCACTTTTTCTGGAAAAATAGAACGTATACCTATTGGTAGAAAGTGTTCCATTATAACATGGCAATCATGTGTCTTTAAACTCTTTAACTTGAGGTCTTTCATAGAAACAAGTCTTCTAATATCTGAAGAGTATCCTTCTGGAACTTTAACTTCACTTAGAAACTTACACAGTATCTTTTTCTCCTTTCTAGATAAAGTATAAGCAGCAGGTGATAGATATGTGCGATTTCCTTTCTTCAAGGGTCCTAATTCATTTCTTATTCCCATTGCTACCAAGTCCTTTCTTGCTTTAAGGCCATCCTTAGACTTTCCTTGTATATTGAGTAACGTACCAATAACACTTTCAAATACATTTTTTTCAATATGCATAACATCAAGAAAATGTCTTACATACAACGACTTCCAATACGACAACTCAAACAAAATTGACCTCTTCTTCCACCCATGCGTGCCAAGCGTATGAGCAAAAGGCTTGCCAAACTTAGTACTCACATCTTTCACCTTTTCAAAAATTTGTTCGCCGGTCAATGTAGGTGGAGCTTTACGTTGTTCTGAATTTCCATTGAATGCTTTTCTCCACCCACGGTAGTGATGACTAGAATTTAAGAATCTACGATGACCAAGAAAGACATTCTTCTTACCAAATTCCAACTGCGTCCAATCTGTGTTTTCTTCACAGATAGGACACGCACATTGACCTTTAATGCTATACCCCGATAGATTTCCGTATGCTGGGAAATCATTAATTGTGCCAAACAACATCGCCCTCAAATTGAAATTTTCTTTCCTATATCCATCATAAACCTCCACACCGTTCTCCCACAAACTCTTTAAGTCTTCGATTAGAGGTGTCAGGTATACGTCTATGTCATTCCCTGATTGTTTAGGGCCAGAAATTAACATAGATAACGTCATGTACTTACGCTTCATACATAGCCATGGAGGTAGGTTATAAATCATAATAATTACAGGCCAGGTGGAATGTGAGATACTCTGCAGACCATGCGGATTCATTCCATCAGTCGATAATGCCAAGCGAAGGTTTCTAGCTTCTTCTCCAAAATCAAAATAATCATTATCAATTTTCATCCACTGTGGTGAATCTGCCGGATGTCGATACTTCCCATCTACAATTCTATCATCTGCATGCCAAGTCAGGTGTTTTGCATCTGTTTCACTACAAAACATGCGTCTGAATCTCAGAATTATAGGAAAATACCATAATACTTTTGCTGGTGACAATTTTTTCTTATACCGAGATACACCGCATTTAGGACACTCGTTTAATGATGCATATTCATTTCGAAACAAAATGCAATCATTTGGACAAGCATGTATCTTATCATATCTCATGCCAATAGAGCATAACATTTTTTTAGCTTCATAGGTTCGATTGGGAAGAACATTATCCTTCGGAAGCATCTCTTGAAGTAGGGCTAACAACTCTGTGAAACTTTTATCCGACCATCCATTACCCGCCTTTAAATTGTACAACTTTAATACCGCGGACAATCTTGTGAAAGTAGTGCAACCTTTATACAACGGTTTCTCTGCATCGCTTACCAACCTCTCAAACATCTTGGGACAATCTTGAAGATCTTCTTCAAGTGCTTCTGCAATCTCTTCGACTCGATCACAATCATATGTATCCCTGCCATTTTCCTTTGAAGCACATGTCGTATTATTCCGGGGTTCAACATTCTCGTTACTTATCTCACCATGTAATGTCCAACATGTGTAACTTCGATTAATTCCATGTCTCATTAAATGAGATTCCAACTGAACGGCGTCAACTCGACGCCCATAACAACATCCTAAGCAAGGACATGTGTTCCTACTAGGGTCTTTGGCGTGTTCAACAACAAACTTAACGAACTTCGATACCCCATTCTCGTACTCTTTTGACAATCAATTACCAGACATCCATTTTTTATCCATACTAATTGAGTAATTTACACTAAACTATAAAAGTTAAACAAAACAGAGAATACCTGTAAGGAAATCACTAACTTCTAAGAATGCTACGCAATAGGATGCTTGGAAACGATCACAACTTTGCTCTTCACAGGTAACCCCTATAGCAGACAAAATATAAATTTTATTAAAATCATATTAATAATTAACCAAGACAAAAATACTAGATAATCCACCAAAACAAATCATATTAAAAATACTAGATAATCCTTAAACCAAAATGACACCCTTACTAAACATTGATAAATCCTAACTAAACATATAAAACCATAATAACATATAAAACCATATCATATAAAACCATATTCATGTTGGCTACTCTCTTAAAAAATAGGAATTTCCAAACTATATTGAACATGCAAAATATAAACTCTTGTTTGTCAATCTAAAACATACAAAATATAAACTCTCTTAAAAAATATAAACTCTCTTAAAAACATATTCAACAGAGAGGCTTAACATAAAAACATATAAATCTCTTATCCACATTTTAATTATTCTTTCTTCCTTTCCATCATTTTCTCTTTATTTCCAAGAATTCTAACCACCAACCCAATAAAGTTGTTTTTTCTTAAGTATAAAGTAGTATTAAAGAAACTAGTCCTTACACACACTCTACTCTAACTTTACTCTATGATTGTTATCCATAAATTATTATCATTAACAACTATTAATTAATATTGCTCACCCACTCTAATAAAACTTTGAGGACACCATACTTAAACAAACAACGAAACATTGCATTTTCATGACCAAACAGTTATCACAAACAAAACTCTCTTATAAACTCTCTTATAAACTCTCTTAAAACATATAAAATATAAACTCTCTTAAATGTTAAATGTAATTCATTGTTTTGATTTGATTTGATATGATTAGATTTGATTTGAATATTTTGGACCTTTTATGTTTTGGGCTTTTGTAAACCTAAAACTATAAATAGGGTGCCTTGCTTTGTATTCAATCACAACATAGAACAGATTTCACACTTGCAGTTTTAGCAAGTGAAAGTTCTATAAGCAATAAGAAATCCCACAGTTTGTGGGTAACAATTTTCTCCAAATATTTCTTCTCTCATTCTTCTCTTTCTTATTTGTTATTCTTCTTCTCTTTTGTTGTTCTTGATAATTACTTGTTATTACCATTACTATTATATTGTGGGTTTGTTCATCAATCTTGAGATCAAGATTGAAGGAAATTCTTCATAGGGTGTGAGGTGAATTTCCAACATTAAAAAATATAAACTCTTGTAGAAAACATATTCAGTTCAAATACTTAACTTGATTCTGGTTATAAACTCTCAAATATAAACTCTCTGTTTATAAAGACTTAACTTGATTGCATTCAAATAATAAAAACATATTCAGTTCTACTTAAAGATTACAACAACAATGGTGAAAATATACGTAAAAAAGAAAACCAGAGTAAAACTTCAAATACCGTAACAATGGCGGAAATGCAATGCAGACGAGCAGAGAGACGGTGAACGGCGGCGAAATGCAACTGAGGAGGGCGATGGTTGGACGGCGACGGTTGGATGGCAACGGTGGGTTTATAGGGCAACGTTCTTTGTTCGCCAGAGAAAAAGAAAGAAAGAAATACGATATGACTGTTCTGTTTCTCATAAAAATTCTGGTGGGTATTTTAAATTAATTCTAACTAAACATATAGCAGCGCTTTTTAATGGCTTTAGCAGCGCTTTAAAAAGCGCTCTCAAAGATCTTCTTATGTACCCCATATAGCAGCGCTTTATGGAAAAAGCGCTCTCGTAGACTAGACCTACAGCAGCGCTTTAGAAAAGCGTTGTCTTTTGGCTGTCTTAGACCCCCCCCCCCTTTAGCAGCGCTTTTTAAAAAGCGATGTCTTTGGGCTGTCTTAGACTCCCCTTTTAGCAGCGCTTTTTAGAAGCGCTGTTTTAGGACCCCCATTTAGCAGCGCTTTTTGAAAAAGCGCTGTCTTTGGTTATCAATTTTTTTCTTTTTTTTTTATTCCTCTTTAGCAGCGCTTTTTCTAAAAGCGCTGTCTATGTATGCACCGCTAAATGTCAATTCTAGCGTAGTGATTTACCCTTCTTAATCTTAAAATAACAACTTTATTAGAATTAATATTTATTATTTTAAAAATTCAAATTAGTAAAAATAACTAAATGTTATGATTATTATTATAAATAATCAAATATTTAGTTTAGTTATTGGTTTTTATTACTATGTAAAAATATGCATTTAAAAAAATGTACTAGTGAGGCTAATATGACCGGTTAATTGTCCTGCCCCACCCTATTGACAGTACATATGCACAACAACTTCCAATGGCTATATATCATGCTTATGCATTACTTAGACCATTACATATTTGTTTTTTTTCAAAACCACAAGACTAGTGCATTTTTGAAAATGTGATAAGTTTCACTTGTTTTTTCCTATCAGTTTTACATCTAAAATAGTCAGAACTAACCAAATCATTGTAGATTGTTATATTAATTAATCAAATTTTATTCAAACATCTTGTTTGTATCTAATATAGGTTTGTTACCATATTGTTTTTAATAGATTCATTATCATCCAGTTATCATTGTATCATTAATAAATTCATCTGTACATTCATTCAATTGTGTAATTTACTTTGTAAAAACACTTTCTGCTCTGACGCATTTTAAAACTCTGAGTTTAAAAAACATTTTAAAAATATTTTTAATAGGGTCAACAAATTTAGAAAACCTTTTAAACTTTCACACACACTATAAAATTCAATAGGGTCGACAAATTGTTTCATTGGTCAGGACGTGGTCGTCTAGCAACCTCTTAAATGCCTCCACAAGGACTGAGTCTTCAGGGGCTTTATTTCAAAATTGAATTACACGTTATTAAATATACAGACATATTTTGTTTTGAATAACTTTGTATTGTAGCCTAACTTCACTTGTAATTGGAGCTAAATTCATCGACTTGTAATTTACTCTAAATAGACTTAGAAATTATATTCCAATGTTATTTCTTTACATCTTTGACCTATTTTACAGAATCAATACATCTATTTATTTATTAATAAATCAATTCAGACCAGATTTCACAATACTTCAAATAAATATCGAAGTTCAGTAGGGTTGGAACAAATCTCAGATTTATTAGAGTTGGAGTAGATTTCGGAACTCAAACAATATATATTTATGAATTTTCTATCGAGAGATTCTCACATCAGCTCTCCAGCGTCTGAGTCAACTATTTATCAACTAAGTCAATCTTTTTTAACAAATCATAAGTATCTTTCTCTATACACATAGTTTAGTTAAAAAATTTATATTTCATGTTAATGGAGTACTCTATTAACTCAGTGTAAAATACACGTTTGATGACACTTCTTGAATATACACGTTTGGTGACACTTCTTGAATTCCAAGCTCTTTAAAGTCCACTCACCACCACTACTATAAACTACCTTAGTTTTCTACTTCTCTCTCCATCTTTCATTCCTCTTCACTCTCTCTAACCACTTCCATATTCCCTATTTTTCTTGTATCCCTTTATCCTAATACTCTATTAATATGATAAATTCACAACATTCATCATATCTTATAGAATCCAACATGTCGATCCATCATGTTTCAAATGCATCATTATTTTTGCCAAAAGCTTTTCCACCATTCCAACATAATAATCCAAATTCCGTTACAAATTTTCCGCTTGTAGCAATTGTTATAATAGGAATGATGGCCACATCTCTCTTGTTTTTGGCCTACTATACTCTTGTTATCAAATGTTGTCTCGATTGGAATAGTTTTGATCTTGTGAGAGTGAGAAGTTTTTCGTTTTCAAGACAAAATGATCAAAATCAATCTTCATCATATTCGATGACATCGGAGGCGAGAGGATTAGAACAAGGTGTGATTAATTCGATTCCGATTATTCGCTACAAAGAAGAAAAGGAATATGGTGATGATGGAAGAGTTTCTTGTGAATGTGCTTTTTGTTTGAATGAGTTTGAACATGATGAGAAACTTAGAGCTATACCTAATTGTAACCATTTATTTCATATTGATTGTGTTGATGTTTGGCTTCAAAACAATGCAAATTGTCCACTTTGTAGAAGAAGAGTTTCTTTGACAAGAGAAATCCATGTTGAAAATGTTGAAAACATCATTGGTGATTGTGAAGATTTTGTTGTGATTGATTTGGATCATGATAATGAACATGATGATGAGGAGGGACAAAACTTGCATGAAAGAAGACATGAAAGAGGTAAAGAATTGGTGGTGCCTTCAAGAGATTCTATTAGTTCTAATTCACGCAAGAAAGCAAATAAGCTTCAAAAAGTGAGTAGTTTGAAGGATGGGGGTATAGTTGGTATTAAAGGCAAAGATGATGGTTTTTTAGTCCAACCAATTAGAAGGTCTTTTTCATTGGACTTATCCATTGAAGTTTGTGGTGATAGTAGTGATAGAGCTAAGAGATCATTATTTTCCTTTGGACATGGAAGTAGATCAAGAGGTGTTGTCTTACCAATTCATTTGGACCCTTGAGAGTTTCTTTATATGAAATTGTAAGAGTTAGTTTTTGTCCCTAAAATTTGTGAAATAACAATTTTATATCTTAAATCAAACAGTTTCTAATCAAATCAATATATACATTGATACTTCATATTTTTAATTTGTTATTGGCGCAGGAAAAAATGTAGTGAATCAAGTTATTTGCATTATCATCATGCATGGTGTTTTTCTTCCATGGTCTTATGTATGCAGACTTTAAACTCATGTCATAATTTCATTTTACACCCTGCCACAAACTTGATCATGGTATATATCTATCATTCCAAGCTTTTATATAAATGTTTTGAATTTTGGTGGAGCTAAAGGTTTTGTTAAGAAATCAGCAATTTACTCTTGAGTAGGAATTGGTAGGAGCTTGAGCATATTCTTTTGAACTTTTTCCTTAACAATATGACAATCTATCTCCAAATGTTGTTTACTTTTGTAGCTTCTAATCCTAGAAAGTATTTAAGAACACCAAGATCCTTGATTTTGAAGCTTTTTTCTAGGATGTTTTTATTCGATTGAATTCTCCAAGTGAAGTGCATGTTATTATGATATCTCCAAGTGAAGTGCCTGCTATTATATGATAACCTTTTTGTACAAATAGTTGAGTCAGTTTCTCATACCATTTTCGACTGGTCTGCTTCAAGACATACAAACTCTTTTGCAGTTTGCATACTTGGTTTGGATTGTCTTGGACACCATCGGGAATTTTCATTTAAACATCTTCTTGTAAGTCTCAATGCAAGAAAGTTTCATTAACATCTAACTAATAAATATGCCAATTCTTTTGAGAAACAAGTGCAATGAGAGTTCTAACAGTTGTGAGTTTTGTTACATGAGAGAAAGTATAAAAAAAATTCAACCATTCTATTTGATTGTAGCCTTTAGCCACTAATCGAGCTTTGTATCTTTCAATAGAACCATCAGCTTTGTCAACCCACTTACTACCCATAGGCTTCACATGTGAAGGTTTTTCAACTAATTACCAAGTGTTATTAGTAGCTAATGCATCTCACTCATCTTTCATAGCCTTCAACCAATGGTCATTGTTTGTATGCTTCTAAGTATATCTTAGGTTCAACATAATTAGTGATAGACATAGCAAAACATTTTTGTGATGATGATAAATATGAAAAAGAATGAAATAATGCAATAGGGTGGAGGCTACCTGAAGATGATGATTCCTTGTGACTTGAAGAAGAATTGTACATATAGTCATGTAAATATGATGAAGTTTGTTATTTCTGGTAGGTCTAGTTCTGAGTTTCTGAATTGTTAGGGACAGTCTGGATCTTCAGTAGGTGGTGTGTTATCGTGCTCAAGTTCAGTGTTAATAGTTATGTCAGAATTGTAAGGTTAATTTCAGTTGTTTGGTTAGAGTTGTTATGTATGGATTCAGGTTCAGGTTCAGGCATGGTAAGATGGTGAGTAAGAGTTGAGTGATAATTTTGGTTGAAATTTTTATGTTCAAATGGGGTGGAATGTCCAAATTTTGTATGGTAGGTCCAAGTTATATATGATTAATGAGATTTATAGGGTAATATATGTTCATGGTGTATAAGATTTCTTGATTTTATGATCTCTTTGTTGTCTATATCCAAACGGATTATGCCTTTCATACCAGTCTTATAACCAAGGAAGACACACTTTTCTTGCTCTATGAGCAAGCTTAGTTCTATGTGCCTCTAGTGTAGAAGCATAGACAATAGATCCAAAAAACTTTCAAGTCATGCATGTTAGGACTTTGTTGATTCATGATAAAATATGGAGATTTGTTGTCAAGGACAAGGCTATGGAGTCTGTTCATAATGTATAAGGCATGTCAGACAACATAAGACCAAAAGGACTTAGGTAGATTAGATTGAAAAAAGGATGGCTTGAGCAATGTTTAGAAAATTGTTCAAAGATCGATTCAAGTCTATAAATTTCTTTGAAGTTCTTCTCATAGGATCTTCAAGTCTAAATAGAAATTAGTTACAACATGGAATCTTGTCGTAAACCATAAATTTCTTGCATCAGTTCAAAAATGTGCACCGAATCTCCTTGAGAAATCTGATCTTTAAGATCGATTCAAACATTTAAAACATTTTTCATGAACACGACGGATTTTTCAATGGATTCAGACACAAATTTGATGATCCACAAATGTACAAACATATTTCACAGGTTCCATGAATGGTACAAGCACTACTACGGAAAACAACTATCACAACGGTTGGAAAATGGGATACCACCACGTTGGTCCAACCGTTGTGAGGTAAGATGTGATTGTATGTATGATGTTTTTCACCATAGATGTACAACTATGATTGTATCTATGTAGCACGCTACCTACCACAATGGTTACTTTAAACAACCGTTGTGATATTCTTTAATTCAAAATATTTAACAACGGTTAAGCTAAATAACCGTTGTGATATATAGACATGAGTTTATTATAAATTATGTGGAATGCTTATTTTACCAATGCTCATAAAACATATAACCTTGCAATATGCATTAGGACATTATAATATAATAGATTAAGTTATATTAGAAGAACAAGTTCACGTTCAATACTAGAGGAGAGTTATTCAACTCATTATCCATATTTTTCTCTTTAACAATTAGAACTTTGTTTAATGATCCTAGTTCTTCAACCGCCCCTGACTCCACCTCTAGTTATTTTTGCAAAATTTTATTGATAAGCCCAAGCTTTTAAGATTAGCATGAATTTTGGTAAAACTAACTTGACAACAAGATGTTGGACAATATGTCCTAATATGAAGAACAAACTGAAGAACAAGATGTTGGATAAGATGTCTTATTGTCATACCCAAAATTTTGACCCCTAGATTCCATTATCATTATAGGTGCATCAAGCATGTGTTATTTAACTTAACTGTTTCAAAGTTGATACTTGTCAAGATGCAGATGAATTAGGGATTCACACTAATAAAATCAAAAATCTTGTGGACTGATCAGTCAAGGTTTTGGGTTGATATTCTACAAATCAAGTCTTCATATCATCAAGAGACTCATATCTTGCCAAGAACAAGTGCTATTTGAGGTTGTTACCAAAAGAATAGGAGCAGCAGTGCAAACCCTGATTAGGGTTTCTAGTGGAAAAAGTCAACTAAAGTTTGAATTTTGGTCTAAATGGGTTTCTAAATATTGAATCATGGTTTATGGCACTCCTATGAATTGTTAAAGTCTCACCAAGAAGTTTGAAAGACTCAAAAAATCTAGAACATTGAGGATCGATCCTGAAGATTTCAACTGTTCGGTTCGTCTGTCTGGAAAGTCAACTCTTTAAATTTTAGGGTTTTGACCCCAAATTGAAGCAAGCTAGTCTTCCAACATAATTTTGTGCCTAAATAGTGAGTTTGGTGGAGATTTAAGCAAGGATTGATGGATAACTTGCAAATCAAAAAACTAGGGTTCACGAAAAACCCTAATTTTAAGCCAACTTGAAATGATCATAAATTCCTAACCACGCATCCAAATGGAGTGATTCAAAGCTTGTTGGAAAGATCTAAAGGATACCTATAAAAGTTTAATATGGGGTTTAGGTACAAAAGTGCATATATTTTGATTTGTGAGCTCATCAAGTTGTGAAGAATTTCAACACTTAGAAAAATTTTATGTTTCTTGACTTGTAAGTCAACTTTTGCAACAAACTTCAAGAGGATTTTTGACATAGTTAGTTTTGGAATTTGAAATTGTGTAAAACATGAATTTTTTAGATCATTTTTTGCGCATTTTAAAAAGTACAAGAGCATTTTCTCAACCTTTGTGGTTAGGGAGAATCGAAGAAGGCAAGTTGGGCATTTTTCATGTCATAAAACCAATTTCAGCACTTGTATTTTGATGCATAAACCACTCAAACCTCTTCTAATAACTTTCTTAATTCCTTCTTTGATTCTTAGAGACTTAATTAATGATATTACAATTCATTTCCACGAGAAAAAGATCAGATTTGGATTAAATGAATTGTTTAATCATGCAAGTGGATGCAAGTGGCAAGGAGAGAGGAACTTTTTGCAAGTTCTGTCACAACATAGCTACTACATCAGTTGCACTCTTCCTTTCACTTTAAGACCACTATTTACATGCTATAGATGATGATGAAACACATATAATTGTGGCTCATGCTCAAAAGAAAGATCTCAAGATGGATATGCTCTTTTTGCCTCCAAAAAGGGCAAATTTGGCAAGATGATGCAATCTGCCCATACCACTTGCTTTCCAAGCTTGCCTAAAAATAGGACACTCTCCTCACATCCAAACTACACCAGATTGAGCTAGAAACCAAGCAAAATCTCTCTCATTCCTCAGATCACAACCTTCTTGCAAGCATTGAACTTGTTCACTTGAAGCACAAAATTCTTCCTTTACATAAACCCTTCTAAAACCCATTCCAATCATCAAACACCTCCACCAACACTTCAAATACATCACAAATAAATTATTGAATCTGTTCAAACACCAACCATCAACAGAAAACTCCTCATTCAAAAAGTCAACTGTCAAACCAAGATAGTTTGACTTTCTGCACATATGAAGCTACAACTATGTCCACTTCATTTCCATCTATTCTAACCCTTCAAACACCTCACATATAAGTTGTTTGTACTATCCAAATCATCATCACACTTCTGTAACACCATTTCGGAGATTTCACTTTGAAAGTTCTTGGTCATTCTTGCAAATGGAAGTCATTTTGTCAAGGCAGTGTAGTTGGGGATGTTTTGATCATTTGAACATATCATTTGAAGCATTTTGAAGCTGATTGGATCATCACATCTCAACTGGAATTCTTGCTTTATGCATTTTCTTAAGGAGGCTACAAGAGGTAAGTGCTCATAACTATCCACTTTTAAAGTCATGCAATTTTTTTATGTACATTGAGTTTGGACATGTTTGATATCTGTTATAAGTCATGTTTGAACCTTGGTTTGTTCTTGAACTTGTATGGTTATGACTGTCACATTGTTTTTGCTTCCTAGCTTACTTAAAGTGCCATTTTCATATGCAAAATTTTATTTCTGTTTAGGCATAGGGGATTGTTGCTTATAGACACCATTTGTAGATCATATATGTTGTGTTTGACCATTAGGTTGATGTTAAAATGTTGCATTTCTGTCTGTCACCATGTTCTTGCTCAAACTTGCCATTTTAACCACTTCATGTGAAATCTGTTGTTTGAACTTATCTCTTGATGTTTGATGTTTGTAAGCATCATTCATATGTTCCATATGGTGTGTTTGATCACTTGCTTGCTGCTTAAACCATGTATATTTGACTGTCCACATGTTCTTGCACATAAGATGTCATTTGTGATGTTGTCTTCAAATTTTCCAAATGATGCATGATCTTTGAAAACTACCACTACCATTGAGTTCCTTGTGAAAAAATACACAATTTTCTTTCTTGTTTCACTCAATTTCATTAAGTTTTGAGCAAGTTATGATTGCTTTTGCAAATCTACCTAGACTAGGTTCTTGCCTTGCCTTGATTTTGCCCTAGCTTTGAACCCAATTTTCCAAAGTGCATAAATTCTTTGATTTATATCATTTTTATGTCATTCATTTTGCAAAATGCTCCTTGATATATCTAGTTTCAATGTGTGAATAAATAATTCAAGAACTATCGTTTTTGAAACACCTCGGCACACTTGAAAGACATGACCTTTTTTAGGGTTTTTACTTGTTTTCATGAGTTTCTTTGACTTAGTACTTGATTTTTATTATATGATTGATATTGTATGAATCAATTTTGGATGTTTAATATGTTTATTTGTTTGAAAACATTTGTTTCTTTTCTTTACCATGCTTATTTTTGCCTTTGTAAATGTATGAATATGAAAACCATGCCTTGAAACTTTTTATTGATTTGTGACATGCTTCTTGATGTTGTAACCTCTTGAATATGATCCCTTAACCTCTTCTTACTTGTTCATGTGTCTTTTTAGAACCATAACATGTTTATGGTTGGATTCTTGCCTTTGTGAATGCATGAATGTGAATGTATGACTTGGAACTTCTTTGTGAACCCTTGTGTGTTTTTTTGATGTTGTAAACCTCATAAACATGATCCTCAACATCCCCTAACTTATCTTACTTGCTTATGTGTCTTGTTAGAACCATAACATCTTTAGGATTGATTCTTTTTTTGGAAGATATCATGAATCTTGTTTACCTTTCCTTATGTGAAGTTTGAGCTCATGCTTGAACAATTGTCACTCTTCTTGCTTATCCATGATTGATTGGCATCAATATGCCTTGAAAATGATTGAATTTTGTTACATTTATCTTTGTTTGACTCATATACCATGTTTGACCCAAGTTGTTTACCATGGTTGAACTTGTTATTGTTACACATGTTTCATGCTTGCTCTTGTTGGTTTTACCTTCATGATCTTTGATCATTGTTATGTTAAGTGCAAAACCTTGTTTGTTACCATGCTTGATGTATTTCAAGTTGATCATATCTTATTTATACTTATCCTTGCCAAGATTGATTCAAATGGGATGGAACCTGTTAGTTCTCATCAAGTTGTTGTTATCAGTTTTTTTTCGTGTTGTTACATGCTTGCCCTAATCCTTCTTGGTTGTTACTATGACTTTTATACCTCCGTCATGTTTAAATGAATTCTTATGCGTTCTTTAACTTTGTTAAGTTCTCCCCAAGAGATGGAACTTGTTAGTTCTCATCCAGTTGCCTTGTTTTTCCCTTATTCCAAAGAAAAGCCTCTCTATTGACTTCACTATCATAGATAGCTCATTACCCCTTCCCTTGACTTGGTTAAGTCATTAGGTCCTTGAACTTAGTTAAGGTAGAACCTACATCCATTATACGTTGCTTTAACTCTAAAGACTTACCCCTTGTTAGGAATATCCTTCAATCAGAGCATTAAGATAGAGTTTGTTAACTCTATGTAAGGATCACTCTTATGATTATTTACTCCCCTCTTAGATTTTGTCAAAATCAATCCCATTGAGTGTTAAACTTAGATCTAGAGAGTTTTGTTAAACCCTACACAAACATTGTTATGTTTGTTTCCCCCTTGGAGTCTTGACCATAGTCAAGTATTCCTCAAACTTAGTGAGGAGAACTATGGTTGCTTTGGTTCCATCCTAGCAAGGATACGTAGGCATAATATGTGATATCTTTGTGAGAAAACTTAGAACTATCTTTAGGTCTTTACCTAGAAGTTTACCCTAACCTTGATCCAATAACCCTAGAAAACAACAACTTAGATAGCTTAGCATACACACACATAAAAGGTTCCTGTAGAGTACTACAGATGTCTAGGATGTGAAATACCTACCATAGGCATAACCAACCCCCGACCCCCGAATCTTTAGTGTTGTTGTTACATCGCGTAAAAGGTTTTTCTTTCTTTAACCTTTCCTTTGATAAATCAAATTTCGGTGGTGAATTTCAATGAATTAAAATTCAAGTTAATCAACAGCTTGATATCCGATTCTCACTACAACACATATCATGATTATTCGACATCTTTGTTTGTTACTTTGCAGTTTTGATACTGCTAATTTTATTCGACATCTTTATTGAAACAAGCACTCATACCTACAAGTCAAAACAAGCAGAATGTTCAAACATTATGAAACAAGATATTGAAATAGATTTTGATAAAAAAAACTATAGAGAAAATGAACCTGTAAATACCCATTGGCTAAGATTTCATGTTATTGCTTCATTTTGGGGTTTCCATATGAGAGAGGAGGATGACAGAGTTATTAGGGTTTCCTTTTGAGAGAGACGAGTGAAAGAGTTGTTAGAGTTTCGCTTTGAGAGAGGGACGATTGTTATGTATTGAAGCGAGAGATAATTTTTCTTATATATAAATAAGTACCACCTTTCATCACGGTTGAAAATAAAAATCGTGGTGATATACAAGGTCAATCGCATTTTTATCACGATAAATGGTAAATTATTGGTGTTGAAATTCGAAACATTTCACTCCATGTGCATTTCACTACGGTTGTTACATATGACCTTTGTGACATGTCATTTAATAAATACAAAAAAATGCCAAAAAATAAACTATTATCACGGTTAACACTATGACCGTCATAAAATTGGTGTTACAAAAGGTATATTTTGTAGTAGTGAAGGGATCAAAGGTATCAGTTATATGAGTGATGGCACCATCAACGAACTCAAGTTCCAGCTTATCTCCAAGTGCTCTATGCATCAAACGAGCCCATAAATGGTAATTCGCACTATTGAGTTTCTGAGATACACAAACTAATGAAAGACCATCACTCGAATGAATAAAGAAAGAACTTGACGAGTCAATTTGCAAATATGCATTTTTAAAAGTTTTGAATTCGAAGAGGAGCCAATGCAGATGTGATGCACTCTCAGATCGAGAGGCTTTGAATACCATGTTGAGCAAACAAAAACTTTATTGAAAACTCCATGGAAGAACCTTGAAAGAGGAAAGAAGAAGAGAATATTTAATTATCCAACTTGAAAATTACATTGTGATTCTCTCCGATATGAGTTAATGAGTTAATTGGAGAGCTACAATACATGTATTATGTTAGACGATGGCACGGATCTAAAAGGGGTTGAATAGATCCCTTATTAAAAATCATTCGGCGCTACCAATAAAATTGGTTTTAAAAAATTGTTTAAATTGCGGAAGCTGCCGTGGAAAAATTACCGTCTATAAAGAATCGTTACTAAAAGACCGGATATGCGTCTAGCCTTTAGAAATTGATAATGAGAAATGAGAAATGAGAATCACCACTCTAGTCACACTATCAATTGATTTATATCACTACTTGGTATGACTAGTTCCAATGTCTTAATATGCCAACAAAATAGCTGGACAGCACAAGAGAATTTTGGTTCAGACAATTTATCAAACACTTGGCGTACGAGGCTCTCCAAGTGATTTCTGCCTTGAGTAAGTAGCACTAGTTTCCTTGTACAATAAACTATTGTGCTATAGTTAAAATTACTTCAGCACTTACTGAATAGTCATTAATTCGATATTATTGTTTGAACTAAATTCATGCAAATATTAAGCAAAATGAAAATGCAGAAAGTAAAAGGCACAAAGATTTGTTGAGGCAGTTCCCCCGCCGTCCTCGCTTTGGGGTACGTCTGCCCTCAATTCTAACAATAGAATTGGGCTCGTATAATATAAATGTAACCTTTTGTTGAATCGTTTATACAAGAATGGAATAAGAAATGAACAAAAAAACTCCCTTGTTGTTGAATATGCTTTCACTTCTTGTCCCTTGATTCAAGTCGAATCAAGTCCTTCGATTGCTTGTGGATGAACCTCCGATTATAGCTCCTTGGTTGAACAACCTTGCATTTTCAAACCCCAGCCCGGCTGATATCAAACACTTGTTAATCGAACCCGAACCTCTCCTTCACAATTCACTGATTCCCGCTACTATATCAACAGAACCCACCGCTCCTCGATCACCTTCGCTCAGTTGAATATATGTTGAGAAGATTCGTACCAAAAACCCCCAAATTCAGTGAATCTTGGAAGACAAAACCCTCAAGGTTTTATTTAAGAAAAACCTGCCAAAAACTCAACCAAAATCTGATTCCCAATCAACAAGTTCAGACGTTATCACTTCAAACAAACCATAATGCACAACCAAGATTATTGTGTGTGATTGTTGTGGTATGAATTGTAGAAGATGAAGATGATTAGAACTAATGGCACCTCTTTCACTTTTCTTGTTTTGCAATTGATTCAATTGTTGTTGATGAAAATGAGCAACTTTCTATTTATAGTATGCCAAAAAATAACAGACAAAACCACTTTTCAAAATAAGTGGAAAGACTAGAATTATGCAGAAAAAACAGCGAACGATCGACCATACAAAAGGAGTGGTCGACCGGAACTCCCCAGAAAGAACAGACTATGCAAAGTAACAGCCTATGCATCGACCAAAATAGGACCATGCGTCGATGAAAAGTCTGTATTTTTAGACAAACAGAAATAACAATCAGTATGCATCGACCGGAGGTCGACGTGCGCCAACCCATGGAAAATACACTTTTTAGACACCTTCTATGAGTCGTCAGGAGCAAAATGAGTGGTCGACTCAAAGACCTGTATTTTGCAAAAATGCCTATTTTTATGTTTTTGACACTTCTAGATGCAACACTGTCGCTACTGCGAAAATCGGCGCCGGCTGACAGAAGAGTCGCCACCGTTCGTTATTTATCCCAACGGAGGGAAAGGAAACGCTCGAAGTAAACCTCGCAAAAAACGGGAAAAGGTATGGTCATCGCAACCAAAACCTGGATTCGGGAGTCGGTTACGCAAGGGGAAGGTATTAGCACCCCTCACATCCATCGTACTCGATGGGATCCACGCTTGCTTGGTTTGTACGGATTACACTTCTATCTAAACTAAAGGATGAGGGCTGGAAAGAAAAGAAAACAAGACTCGGCAAAGCATCGCACTTTATGCCTACGTATTCCCGTCTGGAACGAGAAATCAGAGTCAACGTAGTTCGCCTAACTACGGGGGAAGTGGGTGAAGGTTGCTCGCTAGGATATCGCATCCTATGCCTACGTACTTCCACACTGCATGGAAGATCAGAGCAAACGTAGTTCGGGCTACGCACGACACAAGCTGTTCAAGTGTCTTTTATGAAAAATCTCACCTTAAACAAGGGTTTTCTTATTGCAAAAAGGTTGATGTTTGTTCAAATCTTTTGACGGAAGAAATGAATTGATTTCTGTTATAACCTTTATTAATGTTTTTCTGTTGTTTTGAAGAAAGAAGAGATGACACTCTACAAATCCTAGGGTTAAAAGGGAATAAAATCTACCCTAATGTTATCATACATGGGTTAACTCCTAATGTCTATCATGCTCCTCTCTTGCGCAGAGAGAAACAGAGATCCTAAGGGAATAGACGGAAACAGCAGATATATACAAGAGCAGTAAAATGCATGGATGCAACAATACAAGCGAGGCAAGGGAGTCCCGCTCAACCTCGAACCTAGAAAACAATAGGCAAAAGTGAACAGGATTCACTTTCAACCCAGCAAGCTAAACAGCAAACAATACAAATCCGGGAAATTCACACAATACATCAAAAATTAAACAGCAAAAGCTAAACAGCAAAGCAGCCTTCATCAGCATCAGCAACTATCTTCAGGCTTCAAGCAGACATCAGTCTTTATCCTCAGTCTCCCAGTGGCTTTTCTTCAAGTCCTAATCTCCAAGCTGAGGAATCAATCACAAGAGTAAACTGGGTGTTAAGCAATTAGTTGACCACCAAGGGTGGCAAACAGACTGCTATCAACACAAAGAATATTTCTCTCAAGAGTTCTATCCCTCAGACATTAGCACCAAGCCTTCCAAAGGAAGGGGGTGAGTGTCTTAGAGAGACTCTGTATCACAGAGAAGAATGGAGGCAATCAAGACCTTCCATGTTTGAGAATCAAGTTGGCTACTCTAGAGCTCTGCCTAACTCCTATGTCCTACAAACTTCAGCAGCTACCAGCAAGAGATACTCCTCATTAGCTCTGGAAATTGGTCTTCATTCTCTGATCTTCAACTGGGCTTCATCATCACAGGTCTCCAGCTCTCCCCAAACCCCAAACAAACCCAATACCCCACACAGACAAAAAGATAACCCTAAAGAGGGCACACCACACAATTAATCAAATATAAGCAATATACTAATAGCAGTAGGGGAATCTTAATATTTTCTAAGGGATCTATCCTATACCCATAACCCCTATAGTCCCATACCCCAAAAACCAAATGAAAATTCCTAAAAGAATTAATCTATTTCACCTACGCTCACTTAAAACCCTAATTTTGATCACACTAATCACACTTAACCAAATCACCTAAAAATTAATCCTAAAATTGTGAATTAAATTTCATGTACAAGTTGAAGTCCTATACTAATCACTCTAAAAAGAATGAACCCTAAATCTAAGGGGACCTATGAGAACTAAAATTAACAAATTTGAGCACTAAACTAAACTTAATAAAATGCTATTTACAAGAAAAATGCATGAAAAATGTTAAAACAAAATAAAATGTCAATTTTATTATTTGGTATTTTTCTAGATAGAATTATGGACCTATATCAAAAAGAACCAATTAAAGCAAGCCATTTTCCATTTTTTTATGATTTTTTAAAGATGTAAAAATATTAAAGAAAATTAAAACACAAAATAAGAAATAAAAGGGGAGGGGGTCTGAATAGCAGCTTCGCCCAGTTGCAATCTCCATTGGGCCATGAAACCAGGGGTGTGAATAACAATTATTAGGCCCAGCGCGCTCAGAAAAACCAACTGAAAAATGCAAGAAAAAGAATAAATCCGCGGTGCAAAAAGTAACCAATTCACGTGTATTTTGTTGGTCTCATCAATTGGGAGGTGGGGATAGGAATTGTTGGACCCAGCCCAGACGCGCGTTTAAGTGAAACGCTGCGTTTCACTTCGGTCAGCTCCCTCCATTTTTCAATTCAAATATCAACCATTGGATTCGATTAAAAGGTCAAATAAATGAACTAATCGGACGGTCATCCTTCATCGTCCCCAAACCAAAACCCTAACCTCAGAATTTCACTCCCCATGCAGCCATGTTCAGGTCCCTCATGCTCCTTCAATACACCATGAAATCAAGACTTATAAAGACCAAACTCACTCCATTTCTTCCCCTCTACACGACCATGCTCTTAATTCCACCTAATTCTCAACCCAAATTAAAACCCGATGATTGGAAGTTCTGGACACCATTGATTGCACCTGATATGCACCTCAATATTTCTTGCTCAAACTACCCTAGAATGATCTACAGGTTATGGTGAGTATCCTGAGTTATCTCACTAGTATCATCATGCCCTAAATGGAGTGTTCTAGGTCATCAAAGAAAAACTGCCATGGATCAAACCTTCACTAATGGTCACAACAGCTTGTATGCATGTTCATCTTCCTAACCCTAACAATCCTACACCAATAATCTAACCTAATAACACCTAAACATAGAGATAAAAGAAACTTCACCAACCTGCAATTCTTGATGAAACAGATGGGAAGGAGCTCGATTCAACCCTTGTAAGCTTTCACCAATGATCTTTGGGAGGTGCTAGGGTTTCTGTTTGCAAAAGAAATGGTGGAAGATGCTTGGATTCTTGCCTGCACTTTTGATATGGATTCTTGCAATGTTAAAGCTAGCTCTTCAATCCTCCATTGTTGGACCTCTGATCTTGCTTACAATCACTCACCAACTTCAATGGATGATGGATGAAGAAAAGAAATGATCAGAAATGGAAGATTATGATGATTCTCTCAATTTCTTATAATGGAAGCAACTTCTTAATTCTCTCTATTCTCCCCTTCAATGCACCAACCTCTTGCCCAAATGACTTCACTTCATTATATAGATGATGACTAACAGCTTGAGAAGTTTCTAGATGGCTCTTGGAGGATTCTAGAAAGTTGTGGAAATTTCATGAACTTCTCACTTGATGGTATTTTGAATTCTCATGATATCTCTCCTTTATCTCTTGACAGCCCCTTAACCATGAGTGAATATCTCCTTGCATGACAAATTGGAATGATAAGAGAGCTTACATGCCTTTATTTTTGCTTTATGTTGAACTTCTCATGTGTATCTCATTATGCAAGTAACAAAATAATAAAGCAAGTCCAAATATTGACCCTTAACTCAAAAGAGTGGCTGAACCAATGTCTTTAGAATGATGTTGGGAATCAATTTGGTATATTGGATGACCCATATTGGATTTGTATATCTCTCAAACCAATTTTTCATTTCAACTTTTTCAACTTATATGCCTTTTTAGGTCATTTTTCACCAACCTTGGTCAAGTCTCATTCTATGCATTTACAAACTTCCATGACTTCTTTTCTTGACTTAAAATGACATTTTGAGCAACTTTTATGTTGTGAAGTTTTTCATTTGAAGCTTCCTTGTATGAGTTTTAGGCATATGCTAAGAATGATCTGTAATCCCCAAATGACCAAAATACCCTTTGCTTGCCAAGACCATAAGTAAAGTTCCACAAATCATATGAAGGCATACCATACCATTCTAGAAAGCTAAGACAATAAGGAACAACTCTTATGTTGGCCAAGAACCCATTTGAAATACCCTTGAAGGTCAAAAGTTGCTTGGAAGACAGACAATTTTCACAGACAAATTTCAGTGCCCTCAGATGACCTGTAACTTGCAAGAGCCATAACTTGAGTTCTATAAATCATCTTGATGACTTCCACCACTCAAATTAAAGCTATAAAGATACTATACAAGTTTCATGTGGACCAAGAATTCATATGAAGCTTGTATCGTGAGTTACACTGCTTTGAAGTTTGACCTAAATTAGGGGATTTTACAATAAAACCCTAATTTAGTAACTCCAGTTCTCCTTGACTCCTCTTGATTTTTCTTTATCACAACATCATATCCATATCCACATAGCAAATAATGAATCCCACATTCTTCAAATGATCCTTGATGCCCTTCAAAACACTTCTTTGACCCAGAATTTACCCAGTGTTGACCATAGTTGACTGACTTCAACTGAGGCTCTTGGAATCATTCCAATGACTTGGTTCTCCTCAAAAATGATTCTCTAGACTCTTCATAACATCCATACACACCTCATGCTCTGGGCTCATAGCTCACATTTCCTCTGATGATCCCCCACTAGCCTCAAGATAGGAGAGAATCCACTGATCAACCTGGCAGCTCTTCAAAGCTCACATTCTCCTCTGATGACCTGAGTAGTCTTGAATATGAATGAAACCCTTGGATATATCTCTTGAGATAAGAATAGCACTTGATTCCCTGATAAAGGATAGCTTGCTTATGCTATGCAATGCAGATGAATACACTATGTACATGATGACAATGCAAATGACTATGCAATTGAAACATAAGCCTAGGTTAGAAAAGGTTGGGCAAATTTTGGGGTGCAACAGCTGCCCCTATTCAAGCGGCTTGGACCTGACTGGATGAAGAGCGCGCAGCCTTCAGACATTCGCGGTACGAGACGGTTGAATATGAAAGAACCCGGAAATTTGCCAACCGCAAAAAATAAATTGCGAAAACGACTACTGCTTAGGAAAATCCTGGGAACTGGCTTCTGTTGTCACAGTAACAACTAGCCACTCCTCCGTCAATCTGCTTTTTTGTAAAATAATCTGATATTGTCCGCGGATCGCTCTATTCCGAAGAAATGGGCGCACACCACACAACGAGAAATTGTTGATCTCACTTATCAACCTCTGTTGATCTCACTTATCAACCTCTGTTGATCTCACTTATCAACTGAGCACACGCTAACCAGCGGGAGAATATTGACTTCACTTGTCATGTTGACTTCACTGATCAACTCTTCGTATCCTGAAGAAATGAGCGAACGCTTAACCAAACGAGACAATGTCCGAAGACATGAACAACCGATTCTGCGGGGAAATGAGAAACTTAACCAAGCAACTCTGGGGACAATTCTGACGACTGTCGTCAAACACCTGCTGGGGAAATTGGGAATTTAACCAAGTAACCTTGTTGTAAAATACGAGGAATTGAACCAAACAACTCCTGTAGCGAGCTCCCTGCTGGAGACTATGAGGGACTTGACCAAGCAACCCATTGAAGTAACACCCTACTGGAAAACATAACTCTGTTGGGGGAATTGCGGGTAACCACCCGAAAATCTGTATTACCGACTTCTAATACTGATACCACATCATCCTGAGAAAGACTCAGTCGGGGAAATACAAGTAATTTAACCAAGCGACTTGTCAACGAATACTCTGACGGGGAATACGAGGAACTTAACCAAGTATCTCGTTGACGAGCACCCCGCTGGGGATTATATCTCTATTGGGGAAACTGTGGGTAACCATCCAAAATCTGCATTATGCTATTTCTACGGCACTCTGAGAAAGGACTCGGCTGGGGAGAAAGAGAAATGCTTGACCAAGCAACTCTGCTAGGGGGAACATGACATGACGAACACGATCACTGCATGCCCGGCGCAACCCTCTGTAATAAGATGAACACGATCACTGCATATTCTACACCAAAATCCTCTTGACAGGAGAAAACACGATCACTGCGCGTCCTGGCGTTGCAAACAAAATCACATAATGGGACAAACACGATCACTGCGTGTTGCGCTACCACCAAAATCACATCGACCACAAATCCAACCGGATGAGATAAACACGATCACTGCGTGCCAGACGAAATAAATCCACAAAGAAGAGGCGAACACGTTCACTGCGTACTTCAACCACCCATATGATGAACACGATCACTGCGTGCGCTGTAATAGGACAAACACGATCACTGCGTGTATTGACCATAGATACCGACAAGATGAACACGATCACTGCGTGTACCAACCAACGAAATCACATGATATGGTAACACGATCACTGCGTGCCTTGCTCAATAAAACCCCGAAACGAAACCAACACGATCACTGCGTGTCTTACAAAACAATCTTTCTTAGATCAGGACGAACACGATCACTGCGCCATTCGACCCCAGATACACATACCAAGACCAACACGATCACTGCGTGTCCTGCAACATGAACCCCGTAAAAGAGATAAGATACGATCACTGCGTACTTCGGCCACAAGTCACCATCTTAAAATCAACACGATCACTGCGTGCCTTACAACATGAACCCCTTAGATGGTACCAATAAGATCACTGCGTGCTTTGACCATAAAACAACATCTTCCTGAATCACGACTTCTCTTATCGGCAGGGAACAACACATCAGAAACCGAAGAGGTAACCACCTGGCTTATGTTTCAAAAATGTGCGTTTGATAATGACATAATGCTTCCACACTGCATGGAACTGCCAAAAATGCAAATGCTCATGATGCATGCTTATGCAAAGAGTTACTTCAGCAAATTAAATGCTGAAGACACACTGGATCCGCTGGGGATGACCGGACTGCTACTGATACACCTCCAACAAAATAAATGTTGGAAAGATGAACTAACTCCGCTGGGGATAACCATCCTGCTGGGAAAGTAGCTTACGACCTCAAAACTCCCAAATCTGCTGAGGACGATCCTCCGGACGAGGAAGAGTGACTTGCTGGGGAAAGAAAGGACAATCCTGCTCGGGAGAACTCCTTTCCGCAGCTCCCACCACCTGATCACACTCTATGGGAAACCTCTCCGGCTATCGCTGAGTTGGGGAAATCATCCCGCCATCACTGAGCTGGGGACTGAACCACACATTCTGATTTGCACTACACGAGAACCCTCTGGGAGTTAATCACATCCATCTCGACCTTCACTGGGGAGAACTCTGCTCTGCTTGATAGGCCAATTTCTGAACTGAAGGTACATTAATCTCAACTCTCCCGGGGAGATAACATTCAGTTTTGCCCGGGGCGACTTCACTGGGGAAGACACAACGTTCATCCTCTGGAAGGGATGCCAGCCTGCCATGGACTCTGGCGGGGAACTTTGCGAGCTTTTGAATACCTGCAAAAGTTAACAAGCAAACACAAGGCAATCTATGCAAACAGAAACATCTTGGTAGTCACCCACGACAACCATTCAGGTAACTTTTGGTTTTAACAATCATAGGCCGAGGCCCGCCTGGTTACACGCATGTAAGCTTATCAAAAACATCGGCGCTTTTTACAAACAAAACTGTAAAAAATTAAAACCAAAGTCACACACTACACTGAATGAAAACACTTTATTGATAACAGCCTGAGAATAGGCAAAATTTGTACATCGGATGCAACTCCTGAAAAGAGGTAGTTACGCATAAACAAAATGCAGAAGTATATAAAATTTGTACACATGTCGGCAACGTGTTACAGACGAACACCATGAACCGATCCTCCTATGACTCGTCGGACTCTGACGCTTTCCCGATTCCTGTCTTCGGAAGAAACTGCTTTGGATAATAGACCCCCAGATGCTCCCAAACCGCTAAACAATCAAACTTGGACCGCAGTCATTTGCTTCTTAAATCCCTAACTTTTGCGTGAATCGCCCTTTGCGGGTTTTCGATTCACCGGGATACCCTTTTTTGCCGAAGCCGCCCAGTGTAGGTTTTCGACTTCGCGGGTCTACACTTTTTTCATTTTATCCCTAACTTTTGCCCGAACCTTTTTATTCTGTTTTTTGGTTCGCCAGGATGCCCCATTTTGCCTGGACTCTCTTTTTACTGTCCAGCGGGTCGATTTTAAGCAAAGTATTTTTTAACTGCGTCCGAGTTCACAGGGGACGAAAAGTCTTCACCATCCATGGTGGATAACAATAAGGCTCCTTCCGGAGAAGACCTTTCTCACGACGTATGGACCTTCGTAATTGGGGGTCCATTTGCCCCTGTGATCCGATTGCGGTGGGAGAATCTTCTTCAGCACAAGATCACCCGTATGAAAGCTTCGAGGTCGAATCTTCTTGTCGAATGCTTTCTTCATCCGGATCTGATACAGCCTACCATGTGCAATGGATGCCAGTCTTTTCTCATCTAACAAACTCAGCTGATTCAATCTACTTTTCACCCATTCTGCCTCGTCCAGCTTAACATCAAGCAAAACCCTCAAAGATGGTATCTCAACCTCCAATGGCAGGACAGCCTCCATGCCATATACTAATGAGAACGGTGTTTCCCCGGTTGATGTACGCACTGTAGTACGATAACCGTGCAAAGCGAATGGCAACATCTCATGCCAATCCTTATACGTTACCACCATCTTCTGAACAATTTTCTTTATGTTCTTGTTGGCCGCTTCAACAGCGCCATTCATCTTGGGTCTGTAGGGAGATGAATTATGATGCTCGATCTTGAAATCCCGACACAAGTCTTTCATCATCTTGTTGTTCAAATTTGAACCATTATCAGTAATGATTCGCTCAGGAATACCGTATCTGCAGATTATATCCTTCTTGATAAATCTGGCCACTACCTGTTTCATCACATTGGCGTACGATGCCGCTTCCACCCACTTAGTGAAGTAATCGATTGCAACCAGAATGAAGCGATGCCCATTAGAAGCAGTAGGCTCAATTTTGCCGATCATATCAATCCCCCACATGGCGAAAGGCCATGGAGATGCCATAACGTTCAGAGGACTCAATGGCACGTGGATCTTATCTGCATAAATCTGGCACTTGTGACACCGCTTGGCAAATTTGAAACAGTCAGTTTCCATCGTCAGCCAATAATACCCCGCTCGCAACAACTTTCGAGTCATAGCATGCCCACCTGCATGTGTACCAAAAGTTCCTTCATGGACCTCTTCCATGAGTAAATTGGCTTCCTTCTCGTCTACACATCGGAGGAGTACCAAATCATGGTTCCTTCTATACAAAACACCGTCGGGATTCAGATAGAAGTTGCCTGCTAACCTCCTTAGAGTCTTCTGATCACGACTGGATTCCCCAGCCGGATACTCCTTATTCTTCAAGAAATTTTGTACATCGAAATACCATGGTTTACCGTCAGATGCTTCATCAATTGCAAACACAAAGGCCGGCCTATCAAGGCGAGAGATGACAATTCTGGGAGCCTCATTCCAGCGGTTGACTTTATACATCGAGGATAACGTTGCAAGGGCGTCCGCCATTTGATTCTCAGCTCGAGGTACATGATGAAACTCCACCCTATCGAAGAAAGGTAGCAACCTTCTCGCATAATTCATGTACGGCATCAGATTAGGTTGGCGCGTCTCCCACTCTCCCTTAATCTGATTCACCACCAATGTTGAATCCCCATATACGTCCAGATTCTTAATCCTCATGTCAATAGCCTCTTCTAACCCCATAATACAAGCTTCATACTCAGCTTCATTATTTGTCACTGAAAAAGTCAATCTGGCCGTGAACGGGATGTGCGACCCGTGGGGAGTCGTAATGATTGCCCCGATCCCGCTACCGTACGAATTGACAGCTCCATCAAAAATCAATTGCCACTGGGAACTCCGCTCAGGTCCTTCACCAGGCAACGGCTCATCACAATCTTTGGCTCTTAAGTACATTATGTCCTCATCAGGAAACTCAAACTTCATAGGCTGATAATCCTCAATTGGCTGTTCGGCGAGATATTCAGACAGAACACTTCCCTTAATGGCCTTCTGGGAAACATACTGGATATCGTATTCTGTCAATACCATCTGCCATCTAGCAATCCTTCCAGAGAGCGCTTGCTTCTCAAACACATATTTGATCGGATCCATCTTTGATATCAGCATGGTTGTATGATTCAGCATGTATTGTCTGAGACGTTTGGCAGCCCACGCCAATGCACAACACGTCTTTTCGAGCATAGAGTATCGAGATTCACAGTCCGTGAACTTTTTACTCAAGTAGTAAATTGCATGCTCTTTCCGCCCTGTCTCGTCATGTTGACCGAGAACACAACCCATACTGTTCTCAAGAACCGTCAGATACATAATCAGTGGTCGTTCTGCTACTGGGGGTATCAACACCAGAGGTTCCTGCAAGTATTCTTTTATCTTTTCAAATGCCCTTTGGCAATTGTCGTTCCAGACCACCGCTTGATCTTTCTTTAACAGCTTGAATAATGGTTCACACGTGGTCGTTAGGTGAGAGATGAACCTAGCAATGTAGTTCAACCTTCCTAAGAACCCACGGACTTCTTTTTCTGTTCTCGGTGCTGGCATTTCTTGTATTGCTTTTATTTTTGCAGGATCGACCTTGATTCCTTTCTTGCTCACAATGAACCCCAGTAGCTTCCCGGATCTTACTCCGAAGGTGCATTTATTTGGATTCAGCCTCAGCCTGAATTTCCTCAGCCTTTTGAACAACTTCAACAAATTAACCAGATGTTCTTCCTCTGTTTGAGATTTGGCAATCATGTCATCGACATACACCTCAATCTCTCTGTGCATCATGTCGTGAAAAAGCGTTGTCATGGCCCGCTGGTACGTTGCCCCAGCATTTTTCAAACCAAAGGGCATCACCTTATAACAGAAGGTTCCCCACGGGGTGATAAAGGTCGTTTTTTCCATATCCTCCGGAGCCATTTTGATCTGGTTGTACCCTGAAAATCCATCCATGAAGGAGAATACTGAAAACTGAGCCGTGTTGTCAACTAACACATCAATATGCGGCAGCGGGAAATCATCTTTCGGGCTCGCTTTGTTTAAATCCCTATAATCAACACACATCCGAACCTTGCCATCTTTCTTTGGCACAGGCACGATATTAGCGACCCAAGTGGGATAAGTGGTAACAGCCAGGAACCCAGCGTCCCATTGCTTCTGCACTTCTCCCTTTATCTTTACGGCCATGTCAGGATGAGTCCTTCGGAGTTTCTGCTTCACAGGCGGGCAATCTTCCTTCAACGGCAGACGATGAACAACCATATCAGTATCCAAACCTGGCATATCCTCGTAGGACCAAGCAAATATATCACTGTATTCACGCAGCATCTCAATAAGCTCTCGCTTGATGTCCACTTGCAACGCAGCCCCTATACGGATATTCCTGACGCATTCTTCAGACCCCAAATTGACAATATCAATCTCTTCCTGGTGAGGCAGAATGACTCTCTCCTCTTGCTTCAACAACCGACTAAGCTCTTCTGGTAAGTCACTATCCTCCACAATCTCCTCCTCAGCCTGGAAGATCGGATGCTCGAAGTCTAAACGAGTCATAGGAAGTTTTTGGTCGGTGTCATCTGAAAATTCATGAATCCTGCGAGGGAAACGGTTAAGTGCTTCAAAAATGATGTACAAGCAAAATGCATAACCACGCTGCCATTTTATTGAAAAATAAAAACAGAAAGAAAAGGATCACAACATTTGAATGTAAAAAATGCCGTCATTTATTGATCATGCAAACATACAAGTAACAGTTAGGCCCTAAGACAAGATCAACGATGCCCCGGGCAAGGCATGTGATTATACAATGATCGAAAAAACCAATGCATTACTGTTTGGTGACTTGGACGACGTCCTGGATGGACCAGTTGCATAGGCTTTGCCCTGGCGTGCTGGGTCGAATCCATGAGCCCATGTCGCAATCGCTATCCACCTCATCTGTATCAGACACGGCATTGATCCTTTCAAAGCTAACCCCTCCGGGTGTGAACACGACAGGTCCTTTGTACTTAGGCGCGCTATGCGAGGAAGATGGACGGTACCCCAAGCCATACTTGTCTTGTTTTACCGGAATGTCCAGAACCTGCCCCCACTTCTGAGTCTCTCCTGCCTGAACCAGCGCCTTGGCTTCTTTATACGAGGAGACAGCCACCTCTAGTCCTTCACTCTTTACCGGAGCTTCCTCTTTAACTTTCACCTCCTCGAACGCTTGACACAACGTTTCATGAATCTCTCCATCTACCTCCACGTACTTGAAAGAAGATAAATGGCTGACTAGGATGTCCTCTTTGCCGCACACCGTCACAATACTCCCCTCAACCATATATTTCAACTTCTGATGGAGCGTCGAAGTTACTGCCCCAGCGGCGTGAATCCAGGGTCTCCCAATTAAACAGCTATATGCGGGCTGTATGTCCATGATGTAAAACACTGTATCAAACACCTCCGGACCTACCTGAATAGGTAACGTTATCGACCCGAATACCGACCTCCTGGTTCCGTCAAAAGCCCTTGCTACCAAATCACTAGGTGTGCACAACAACCCACGGGTATCTAACTTCAACAGAGCTTTCTTTGGTAACACATTCAACGAGGACCCAGTGTCTACCAGCACATGGGATAAAACAGTGCCCCGACATTCGATAGAGATGTGCAAAGCATTATTGTGATCACGCCCTCGAGGCGTTAAGTCAAAATCCGTGAATCCCAGTCCATGCCCAGCGTTGACATGTGCCATAACTCCCTCCAGCTGATTAACTGAAATCTCCTGCGGCACGAAGGATGTCTCAAGTACCTTCAACAGGGCGTTTCTATGCGCCTCAGAGCACAACAGCAGCGATAATATGGAGATCTTTGACGGGGTCTGCTGCAGGTGATCTACAATCTTGTAATCACTTTTGCGAATTAACCTCATGAATTCTTCCACATCTTTGGTTATCGGCTCTTTCTCTTTACCCCCATAGATTCCCCTTCAACAGCCTTGTTCTTACCTTTGGCGAGCCTCTCTGCTTCGACCTCAGGTGAAGTGAAAATTCTCCCACTCCGGGTTATGCCACCTGCTCCCACTATGTTATCAACGGATCCTGCTGGCGGATCATTCAAGTCAATCTTTTCCCCATTGCAATACGCCTCAGCACTGTAGCACCACGGGACTGCCTTTGTGCTTTCAAAAGGGACTGGCTTAGCGTTGGTAATAGTAATGGTCGGCCTTTTTGATGATGCCGAAATTGTCACCGATTTGAACGGAATGGTGACCGTAGCAATCTCCCTACGCTCTTCTATAGATTCTGTCTCAACAGACTTCTCTTGCCCCACAGTCCTGTCAAACTGCAAAGTTCCTTCATCAATCAAACTTTGAACTCCCCTCTTCAGCTTCTCACAGCCCTCGGGTTGGATCAAACAGTCAACACACTCGTTACTGCAACCGGGATAGACGCCTCCGCTCAACAGGCGCTGCTTCACGAAACTCAAAGGGGTTTTCAGCTTGCTCACTTCTGAAACTAAGTTCAATTCATCATTTGACATGATTACATTGGCCCCGGCTCCACCATGCTTGGGCATTGGCTGCTGCGTGATATTGGGGCCTTCCTTCCCGAAGTTGATGGCCGTACTATCAAGCAAGTCCTGCACTTTATGCTTGAAAGCCAAGCAATTCTCAATATTGTGCCCCGGCGCCCCTGAATGGAAGTCACAGTGCTCATTAACATCATATCCGGCTGGCAGCTGGCCAGTTGGTGGTGCTAAGGTGTCGCTACTGCGAAAATCGGCGCCGGCTGACAGAAGAGTCTCCACCGTGCGTTATTTATCCCTCAGAGCAGGAAAGGAAACGCTCGAAGTAAACCTCGCAAAAAACGGGGAAAAGGTATGGTCATCGCAACCAAAACCTGGGTTCGGGAGTCGGTTACGCAAGGGGAAGGTATTAGCACCCCTCACGTCCGTCGTACTCGACGGGATCCACGCTTGCTTGGGTTGTCTACTGGATGCAAAACAATCTATCTACGGCTTCTAAATCTAAACGGAAGGGAATTGACTCGATAGAGCGTCGCACTCTATGCCTACGTATTCTCGAGCGAGAAAGTCAGAGTCAACGTAGTTCGGGACTACGGGGAAAATTGGCTCGCCAAGACCTCGCGTCTTGTGCCTACGTACTTCCACACTGTATGGAAGATCAGAGCTTTACGTAGTTCAGACTAACTACGGCTAAACAAGGATTCTCACACAGCAGTGAGAAAAACAACCTGGTTTCACAGGGTCGGGAACCTATGGGCAAAACTACGGCTTGGTCTCAAATGCACTTGGGCAAGAGAGAAAAAGGGTAACAATTAATCGTCAGCGGGAAAGTCTCGATCGCACAGCAGCGAGAGAACAGAAAGTTAGTTGTTAGTGTGCTCGCTAGGATATCGAATCCTATGCCTACATATTCTCGTCTGGTACGAGAAATCAGAGCAGCTGTAGTTCGGCTACTACGGGACCACAGCTCAAATCTCGTTTTATTAATCTCTGAAAAAAGGGGTTACAATGGGTGAATACTGAAAATAAATCTCCTAGGAAATGCTATCCTATTCTATCCTGAAAAATCGAATGGAAAATAGCCCCCTAACAAATGGGCTTCTAAACTATCCCTAAAATCGTAAAATAACTTCTATGCAAATATCCTAAAAGAAAATGCACTTAAAAAAAAATTAAGTCTACTATAATATTTTTTCTTTCTTTTCCAATCATTTTCTCTTTTTTCAACTATTTTCTCCTTGTATTTCTTCTTTTCTTAAAATATTTTTCTATATTTTTTCTATGAATATTTCTCCTTTTCTTTTTCAAATATATTTTCAATATTTTCTTCTATATCTTTTCTTTTTCTAATATTTTTTCTCACTTTTTCTTTTACTATTTTTCAATATATTTTTTCACTATATTTTCTACCTTTTTCAATATACATTTTCTTTTTCTTTTTTTTCATATGAAATACTATATACAAAAAATATAAAAGAAAAGAAAAATAAGGGGAGGGGGGTGCTGCTGTTTACAGGGGGGTTAATCAAGCAGAAAAAATAAAACAAAGCTGGCTGAGACTAGGCCCAGCCCAATTGACAATACAGGAAACGGAGAGGGGGGGGGGGGGGTGTGAGCAAATCGCAGTAGGCAGACAGTAAACATCACGTGGGCTCAGGCCCACTTCAGACATATGGAGGGGGGTGTTTGCCCAAAAAAACAGATGGGGGAATCCAAAAAAGTAATTGGGCCTGAGGCCCAATCTTCACGTGGACCACATCCCCTCCTTCTCCATTCATTCTGAAAACAACCAAAACCCTAGACTCTTCTTCTCCTTCCTCATGGCGCCGCCGCCGTAAACCTTTTGTCTATGAGCTCTCCGTTCAACATCCCTCAACATCACCCTCCCTCTCCCTCAATCTTCGTTCCCCTCTCAGATACTCCCTTTCACAAACCTTTCTTCTTGTTTTGCAACCTGGATTTACTTCTTCTGGAGATCCGTTGTTCTTGAAGATGAAGATGGTTAACGGTGATTTTGCTGAAGATTCCTTGCGTTTCTGAGAAACATTGGAGGAGCTTGAATGTTGAATCATATGTGAAGATCCATAAGATCTTCATGAAAATGAAGATCTGATGAAGACGTTTGGAGGATCTGGGATTTTCTGAAGAACCTTGAAGGAGAAACGCGTTGAAGGTTTGAAGAGGTCCCTGGAAAGTACTTGAGTTGTGGAGCGATTCTGGAGATGTTCTGAGAACGACAAAGGCCATAGAACGTCGATGATCTTCTCGGATCTTGAAAACACCATCATCAATTCTTGAAGGTTCGCTCAGCAGTGGATGAAGTTTGATGATTCCTTGAAGAATCTGGAAAACTCTTTCTGAAAAATGAGGATCGGTGATGAAGGTGAACACGATGGTGCGTCCGGTGGATGACATTGATCAGAGCGATTGATGATGTTACGGAGGTTGGATGAGTTTTTCTGGGTTTGGTGAGGTGTTGGTGATCGGAGGAAGGATTTTGATGTTTCCGGCGATGTTCATGGTGGTGGTGGTCGGAAACTGGAGAAGATTGGAGGAGATGAAGATTGCCAGAACCTGGGTTTGGATGTTTCCGGTGGGGGGCACGGTGGCCGTCGGCCATGCAGACCGGCCGGTGGGGTTTCCCGGTGAGGCGTTGGTATGGAGACACGTGGTGGTGTGGGTGGAGAAGTGTTACGCATGCTGGACGTGTGGCGTGATGCGTGGCAGTGAGGGAGAGGAACGGAGGGTAACGTGGCATGATGTGGTGATGAATCGTGGGTCCCTCCTTCTGCTCACACGTGTACTCTGAATACTTTATACTGAGCTTATTCTGGATCGTTCCAGAAACTTCTAGACGAAACTGGAAAATGCTGGCAACTGCTGGATCTGGTGGAGACTTTTCTGGACACTTGGACTGAATTGGGCTTGCCTGACCTGCGAACAAGGCCCACACGAAAATGATAAAAAAACTGATATGGATTTAAAAAAAGACTAAACCAATTTAAAACTAACTAAACACTACCCTAATTAACTAACTAATACTCAATTAATCCTAAAAATTCTAATTAACTCCTAATTAATAATACTCTAAAAAATCCTAACTATATTATTTATTAAAAGAAAATCTATTACCCTAATAAAACTATTAAAAGAAAACTCTATTTAAAAATGAGAAATCTATATTATTCTATATCTAAAATAAAAAACAATTAATTTCTATTAACAAAAACTATTTAATATGCTAAAAGAAAAATTCACTAATATTCTACACTAATGATTTTAAAAGCTATTAACTATTTAAAAACTATTAAAACCCTATTAATATTCTAAAAATGAAAAAAATACTATTAATATTCTAAAAAGAGAAAATGCTATTTAAAAATATTAAAACCTATTTAAAAATCCTATTAAATCCTAAAAAATGCCAATAAAATCCAGAAAAATCACAATAATTCCCAGAGGGACAAAATAAGCACCGAACAACACATAACACCGCGAGGGCGCACCAAAGTAGCCGGTAAAAATAAACGGGCACCGAAATATCCCTAAAATACGATTCTACCTATTTAAACTGATAAAAAACACTTGAAACACGAGACGAGAGCTGTGATCCCAATAAAGTCAGAACAAATGAAAAATGCAATGTATGCAATATGCAGATGCGAATGCGGTTATGCGTCGAAACATCGAGCCAGATACGAGACCCGGTTGGTCAAATTTTGGGGTGCAACATAAGGTCCTCTTCTCGATTAGCTGCAATTTCAACAAGGTCTGAAGGAGTTCTGCATATGACACTGGCGGTACCTCGAACACTCTCCTTGGTCGGGGGTTCTGAAATCTACGCTGATTATTAGGCTGCTGCTGAGCCTGCTGCGGTGGTTGTTGTCTCTGCTGCTGAGAAGGCCCTGGAATGGTTACACTTGCGACTTGCGACTGCTGACGCCAGTTCTGACCTTTATTCTTTCGTCGAGCACCGAATACAGCATTGGCGTCACCTTGCCGTTTACCACCGAACGTTTTCTTATTACCTCCTGCGGAACTGGACTCACCTGCTTAAATTTTACCAATCTTCACCCCGTTTTCAATTCGCTCCCCCATCAAAATCAGCTCAGAGAAAGTACTCATCGAAAAGTTGAGCAGACGGTCGTAGTACATTCCAGAGAAAGTTCCTATGAACATATCCATCATTTCGCGTTCCACCATTGGAGGGTGCACCCTAGCAGCCAGATCTCGCCATCTCTGGGCGTATTCTTTAAAGCTCTCACTAGACTTCTGAGACATGCTTTGCAACTGAACTCGGTTAGGGGCGAGATCACTATTATATTGATAATGTTGAACAAAAGCCTCTGCCAGCTCTTTCCAACTCCTGATCTGAGTAGGTTCCAAGCTCATGTACCACTCTAGCGATGGCCCTGATAGGCTATCCTGGAAGAAGTGCATTGGCATCTTTTCATCCTCAGAATATGCAGACATGCGCCTGTAAAATGCGCGCACATGCACCCTAGGGCAGGTATCCCCTTTGTATTTATCGAACGATGGTGCTTTGAATTTCAGCGGGACCCTCAGCCCTGGGACTAACCCCATGTTTGACATATCCAACCCGAGAGCATTCTGGTTGGCCAACCCGTTCACCTTCTCTTCTAGCAATCTCATCCGATGGTTGTCACCCCTGGCTCTTTCATAGCCTTCATTATGACCAGAGAACACATCTTCCTGGCGATCCTCCCAGCGAGGCACTGCTTCGTATCCAACATAATCTGCATCGCGACCCGGACCTGTTTGAACGTACCTGGGGTCATGCCTTAGATTACCCATCTCTTGAGTGTTGTATGCGCCAGCTCCGTACCCAAGATTACCATAGCCACCAAACCCAGCCTTGGCGCCAGCCATGCTGCCATACCCCATATTCACACCGTTGAAGCCCTGGTTACCATTAATACCATTCATTCCGACATTCTCAACACCCCCACTGAAACCCTGGTTGACGTTGCCCACAAATACCCCAGCAGTATCTGTATTGACATTCATATTACCGGTGTTCCCACCTCCACCTACAGGACCAGTTTCTCCAACATTCAAACCGGTTACAGGACCAGCGTCAGCACCTTGACGATTCTCAACTCGGGGATAAGCAACAATGTTTTCACCCTGCGGTGTCTCGTTGTTTTCAGCCCGCGCGACTATCGGTTGAACCAGATTCTGCAGCTGCTTTTGCCCTTTGGCGATAGTCTCCATGGTTTGCATGAGCAGGGCCATCCTGTCACGCATCTCTTGCATTTCACTCTGCACGTTGTCCATGATCTTTTTCTGATTGATTCTTGTAGAGTAACGGTGGACCCGCTTTTCTGCAATCCTGAAAATACCTGCTTCAAAGATGCAAGAGATAAGATACCTGGATCACAAACCTGTAATGCAAATATGAGTACATATGCAAAATGCAATGTGCGTCTGTGCATTAGGGATTATTATGCCCCGATTCTAGTGTGAGTGCCAGTGCAGTGACAGTGCTAGCAAGACAATGATCGGAGCCGAATCATAGAAAACCTCGTATATTGAAGAGAAATCCAAGAATACAATATCACCGAGGGTATACAGTAAGATGGCATGACCTCAACCAACAATCCTGGTGATGGTCAGCGCTAATGCAAATAAAGCATACAAATACATGAAATGATCAAGCACCCCCATGAGCCCGGTACTCCTCTATCAACTTCTTGGTCTCTGGATGATCTGGTCGGATAAGCAGACCTTCGACAAGCTGGTTTCTTCTCTTGAGAACAAGTGGCGCGTCACCAGCGGTTTCCTCCCCTGCTCCATCTCCGAAGCGATCTTCTAGCTTCCGCTTCTGAGACACTCCTTCGTTCCTGCCTTCAATGGCTTTGTTCAATGCCTTCTGGAGACTGTATCTGGTCATCACTTCTTCTTCGCACTTCTCAATGCTAGCCTTCAACTGCTTCTCGAGGTCAGAAATTTGTTGCTTCAACTTATCTTCCCTCTTCTTGTTATTGGTCAACGTCGCATTCCAAGTCTTATTGCAAGAGGAGATCTCTCGGTGAGCGGCGTCAAGTGCTTTCTTTTTGGCCTCTAGCATGTCGTGGGAGCTTCTGAACTCTTGACCCAGACGTTCGCGCTTTTTCTTCTCTTCAGTCAACTCAGCGCCTAGCCTGTTCACTAGTTCGATCTGCTGTTGGGAAGAACGGACGACCTTATTCTTCTCACTCCTCATCTGAGCTAGCTCCTTCTCTAACTCTTCATTAATCTTCAGCAAGGCTTCATTTTCCTTCACAACCTGCTCGTAGACCTCCCTTGTGACAGTGGTTGGCTCTTCTACCGGAATGTGAACGGGGACTGGGGCAGCTGGAAATGGCATCAATATCTGTCTGGCTCTCTCCTGAATCCAAACTTTGTAGGGTGCATACGCCTGGCAATCATTCTTCCCCAACAGTGGCTTCCCTTTCCTGTTAATACGCGTCCAGGCATGCCGAAGCTTGGCTAGCAAATCTCCGCTGAAATCGCCTGTGAAGTACAGAGATTCCTGTACTTCATCCTCCTGAGGTGGGCTCTTTAGCGCATATCCAAACTGACGGACGAACAAAGATGGGTTATAGTTAATGCACCCTTTTCTCCCTATCAGCGGAACATTAGGATACCCAGCACAACTGCAAATAAGCTCGGACCCCAGCAGGTCTCGATCAAACCACTCAATATCTGTAGAAGACAGCCTCATCATACGCTCTGGCCAGTCAGATGTGGTCGCATTGTCCACAGAAGGTCCCTTCGAAGGAAGATGGCTCTTGAACCACATGGATAGCAAAGGCACGCAACAAGAGACATTCTTGCCTCTCCTGTTCTCATTCCTGTAGTGCATTGAATGGTAAAAGTCCCCGATCAGTGTTGGCACCGGGTTACCAGCAGCAAATAGATGAAATGCATCCATGTCCACGAAGTTTGGGAAGTTAGGAAACAGCACGATCCCATAAATGCATAGAGCCAGAATAGCGTTAAAGACCACCCAACACCCATTCTTGGCGTACTCTTGAGCCTTACCAACCAGAAACTGGAGAGAAAACCCCGGAACTCCTCGCCAAGAAGTTATCAACAACTCAGAAGCGTTCATATGCAAGGCTTTGGCCAAATCCTCCAACTTAGATTCAGCGGCAGAGTGAATAAAGGGAACTGCATTCTGCACTGGCAGCTCAGTAAACTCCACATACTCCTCCATGGTAGGTCCCAAAATGAAGTCTGCAAATGTGAAACATCTCAAAGCTGGGTCATAGAACTGCATCAGTGTGTACAGCCCGTTCAACTCATCATCAGTGGATCTGCGAACCAAACTCAACAGCCGTCCATAACTCTGCCTGAAGCTTCTACGGACATCATCATCTGCCAGAGAAATCAGACCCAGGAGTGGAGTAATATCAGGAATAGGTAGCTTGTAGGCAACTGTCATCCTCAATCCAGCCATAATCAATACCCATAAGTCCATACACTAGAACCCGGGGATATGCAAATGCACCTGCAGCACAGACACACGTTAATGGGATGCAATGATAATGAGTATGCAAAACAATGCAATGCAAGCAACATGCAACGGGGACCAAGTGCTATAGCTGAGAAGCTTGGACCATATCAAGAGTCTCAGATAGACCCTCCAATACTCATCAATCCCTGGTCTCAGATAGACCTAATACAAAGCTCCAACATCGGTCTCTGATAGACCCATAATATAACCCCAACTGGTCTCTGACAGACCTCAAACCATAACTCGGACTGGTCTCTGATAGACCTCATAATATAACTCCAACCGGTCTCTGACAGACCTCAGAACCATCCATAAATACCCAGGATCTCTGATCAAGAAATAACCGGTATCTGAAGGTCTAGTTACCTGCATAACCCCAAACCCTCTCACAGGTGGACGTCCTAGTAACTGACAAAGGTATGGCATCCTATGCGGTCGTCGGCGTCACAGACTTTCAGGGTTGATGATACGATTCCCAGAAGGAGTGGCATCATCAAATCCTGAAGAGGCCTCACTTAGCCAACTTCCAAATGATCGGTCCCCAGAGTCGACAATCCAACTAACCAGCAACCCGAGCCACCCAAAGGGCAGGACAGGAGGCCAACCAGAAGAACCTCGTCTGAGTGTAGATTTCGCGGGACACTAGGACATGCAAAGCACGTGCGCGCCCACTAATATCTACTCTAAATCTAGGTGCACTCAAGCCCAGGTCCGACTTATCTCTCAATCATAGAACACCCGTCACACCCCACAATACAGCAATAATAATAATAAAATGCTGAAATGTAAATACAGAAATGTAAATCCATACAAATTCCTCGACGAGCAAACAAGCGCTAGGATTGACTCTCTAAAGGGACGTTGGATCCCAAATGCATAAGGACTATCGCAGTCCTTAGCAGCCAGGGGACGTTGGATCCCCAGCAGAGTCGCCAGCTGTCGCTACTGCGAAAATCGGCGCCGGCTGACAGAAGAGTCGCCACCGTGCGTTATTTATCCCAACGGAGGGAAAGGAAACGCTCGAAGTAAACCTCGCAAAAAACGGGAAAAGGTATGGTCATCGCAACCAAAACCTGGATTCGGGAGTCGGTTACGCAAGGGGAAGGTATTAGCACCCCTCACGTCCATCGTACTCGATGGGATCCACACTTGCTTGGTTTGTACGGATTACACTTCTATCTAAACTAAAGGATGAGGGCTGGAAAGAAAAGAAAACAAGACTCGGAAAAGCATCGCACTTTATGCCTACGTATTCCCGCCTGGAACGAGAAATCAGAGTTAACGTAGTTCGCCTAACTACGGGGGAAGTGGGTGAAGGTTGCTCGCTAGGATATCGCATCCTATGCCTACGTACTTCCACACTGCATGGAAGATCAGAGCAAACGTAGTTCGGGCTACGCACGACACAAGCTGTTCAAGTGTCTTTTATGAAAAATCTCACCTTAAACAAGGGTTTTCTTATTGCAAAAAGGTTGATGTTTGTTCAAATCTTTTGACGGAAGAAATGAATTGATTTCTGTTATAACCTTTATTAATGTTTTTCTGTTGTTTTGAAGAAAGAAGAGATGACACTCTACAAATCCTAGGGTTAAAAGGGAATAAAATCTACCCTAATGTTATCATACATGGGTTAACTCCTAATGTCTATCATGCTCCTCTCTTGCACAGAGAGAAACAGAGATCCTAAGGGAATAGACGGAAACAACAGATATATACAAGAGCAGTAAAATGCATCGATGCAACAATACAAGCGAGGCAAGGGAGTCCCGCTCAACCTCGAACCTAGAAAACAATAGGCAAAAGTGAACAGGATTCACTTTCAACCCAGCAAGCTAAACAACAAATAATACAAATCCGGGAAATTCGCACAATACATCAAAAATTAAACAGCAAAAGCTAAATAGCAAAGCAGCCTTCATCAGCATCAGCAACTATCTTCAGGCTTCAAGCAGACATCAGTTTTTATCCTCAATCTCCCAGTGGCTTTTCTTCAAGTCCTAATCTCCAAGCTGAGGAATCAATCACAAGAGTAAACTGGGTGTTAAGCAATTAGTTGACCACCAAGGGTGGCAAACAGACTGCTATCAACACAAAGAATATTTCTCTCAAGAGTTCTATCCCTCAGACATTAGCACCAAGCCTTCCAAAGGAAGGGGGTGAGTGTCTTAGAGAGACTCTGTATCACAGAGAAGAATGGAGGCAATCAAGACCTTCCATGTTTGAGAATCAAGTTGGCTACTCTAGAGCTCTGCCTAACTCCTATGTCCTACAAACTTCAGCAGCTACCAGCAAGAGATACTCCTCATTAGCTCTGGAAATTGGTCTTCATTCTCTGATCTTCAACTGGGCTTCATCATCACAGGTCTCCAGCTCTCCCCAAACCCCAAACAAACCCAATACCCCACACAGACAAAAAGATAACCCTAAAGAGGGCACACCACACAATTAATCAAATATAAGCAATATACTAATAGCAGTAGGGGAATCTTAATATTTTCTAAGGGATCTATCCTATACCCATAACCCCTATAGTCCCATACCCCAAAAACCAAATGAAAATTCCTAAAAGAATTAATCTATTTCACCTACGCTCACTTAAAACCCTAATTTTGATCACACTAATCACACTTAACCAAATCACCTAAAAATTAATCCTAAAATTGTGAATTAAATTTCATGTACAAGTTGAAGTCCTATACTAATCACTCTAAAAAGAATGAACCCTAAATCTAAGGGGACCTATGAGAACTAAAATTAACAAATTTGAGCACTAAACTAAACTTAATAAAATGCTATTTACAAGAAAAATGCATGAAAAATGTTAAAACAAAATTAAATGTCAATTTTATTATTTGGTATTTTTCTAGACAGAATTATGGACCTATAGCAAAAAGAACCAATTAAAACAAGCCATTTTCCATTTTTTTATGATTTTTTAAAGATGTAAAAATATTAAAGAAAATTAAAACACAAAATAAGAAATAAAAGGGGGGGGGGTCTGAATAGCAGCTTCGCCCAGTTGCAATCTCCATTGGGCCATGAAACCAGGGGTGTGAATAACAATTATTAGGCCCAGCGCGCTCAGAAAAACCAACTGAAAAATGCAAGAAAAAGAATAAATCCGCGGTGCAAAAAGTAACCAATTCACGTGTATTTTGTTGGGCTCATCAATTGGGAGGTGGGGATAGGAATTGTTGGACCCAGCCCAGACGCGCGTTTAAGTGAAACGCTGCGTTTCACTTCGGTCAGCTCCCTCCATTTTTCAATTCAAATATCAACCATTGGATTCGATTAAAAGGTCAAATAAATGAACTAATCGGACGGTCATCCTTCATCGTCCCCAAACCAAAACCCTAACCTCAGAATTTCACTCCCCATGCAGCCATGTTCAGGTCCCTCATGCTCCTTCAATACGCCATGAAATCAAGACTTATAAAGACCAAACTCACTCCATTTCTTCCCCTCTACACGACCATGCTCTTAATTCCACCTAATTCTCAACACAAATTAAAACCCGATGATTGGAAGTTCTGGACACCATTGATTGCACCTGATATGCACCTCAATATTTCTTGCTCAAACTACCCTAGAATGATCTACAGGTTATGGTGAGTATCCTGAGCTATCTCACTAGTATCATCATGCCCTAAATGGAGTGTTCTAGGTCATCAAAGAAAAACTGCCATGGATCAAACCTTCACTAATGGTCACAACAGCTTGTATGCATGTTCATCTTCCTAACCCTAACAATCCTACACCAATAATCTAACCTAATAACACCTAAACAGAGAGATAAAAGAAACTTCACCAACCTGTAATTCTTGATGAAACAGATGGGAAGGAGCTCGATTCAACTCTTGTAAGCTTTCACCAATGATCTTTGGGAGGTGCTAGGGTTTCTGTTTGCAAAAGAAATGGTGGAAGATGCTTGGATTCTTGCCTGCACTTCTGATATGGATTCTTGCAATGTGAAAGCTAGCTCTTCAATCCTCCATTGTTGGACCTCTGATCTTGCTTACAATCACTCACCAACTTCAATGGATGATGGATGAAGAAAAGAAATGATCAGAAATGGAAGATTATGATGATTCTCTCAATTTCTTATAATGGAAGCAACTTCTTAATTCTCTCTATTCTCCCCTTCAATGCACCAACCTCTTGCACAAATGACTTCACTTCATTATATAGATGATAACTAACAGCTTGAGAAGTTTCTAGATGGCTCTTGGAGGATTCTAGAAAGTTGTGGAAATTTCATGAACTTCTCACTTGATGGTATTTTGAATTCCCATGATATCTCTCCTTTATCTCTTGGGAGCCCCTTAACCATGAGTGAATATCTCCTTGCATGACAAATTGGAATGATAAGAGAGCTTACATGCCTTTATTTTTGCTTTATGTTGAACTTCTCATGTGTATCTCATTATGCAAGTAACAAAATAACAAAGCAAGTCCAAAAATTGACCCTTAACTCAAAAGAGTGGATGAACCAATGTCTTTAGAATGATGGTGGGAATCAATTTGGTATATTGGATGACCCATATTGGATTTGTATATCTCTCAAACCAATTTTTCATTTCAACTTTTTCAACTTATATGCCTTTTTAGGTCATTTTTCACCAACCTTGGTCAAGTCTCATTCTATGCATTTCCAAACTTCCATGACTTCTTTTCTTGACTTAAAATGACATTTTGAGCAACTTTGATGTTGTGAAGTTTTTCATTTGAAGCTTCCTTGTATGAGTTTTAGGCATATGCTAAGAATGACTTGTAATCCCCAAATGACCAAAATACCCTTTGCTTGCCAAGACCATAAGTAGAGTTCCACAAATCATATGAAGGCATACCATACCATTCTAGAAAGCTAAGACAATAAGGAACAACTCTTATGTTGTCCAAGAACCCATTTGAAATACCCTTGAAGGTCAAAAGTTGCTTGGAAGACAGACAATTTTCACAGACAAATTTCAGTGCCCTCAGATGACCTGTAACTTGCAAGAGCCATAACTTGAGTTCTATAAATCATCTTGATGACTTCCACCACTCAAATTAAATCTATGAAGATACTCTACAAGTTTCATGTGGACCAAGAATTAATATGAAGCTTGTATCTTGAGTTACACTGCTTTGAAGTTTGACCTAAATTAGGGGATTTTACAATAAAACCCTAATTTAGTAACTCCAGTTCTCCTTGACTCCTCTTGATTTTTCTTTATCACAACATCATATCCATATCCACATAGCAAATAATGAATCCCACATTCTTCAAATGATCCTTGATGCCCTTCAAAACACTTCTTTGACCCAGAATTGACCCAGTGTTGACCATAGTTGACTGACTTCAACTGAGGCTCTTGCAATCATTCCAATGACTTGGTTCTCCTCAAAAATGATTCTCTAGACTCTTCATAACATCCATACACACCTCATGCTCTGGGCTCATAGCTCACATTTCCTCTGATGATCCCCCACTAGCCTCAAGATATGAGAGAATCCACTGATCAACCTGGCAGCTCTTCAAAGCTCACATTCTCCTCTGATGACCTGAGTAGTCTTGAATATGAATGAAACCCTTGGATATATCTCTTGAGATAAGAATAGCACTTGATTCCATGATAAAGGATAGCTTGCCTATGCTATGCAATGCAGATGAATACACTATGTACATGATGACAATGCAAATGACTATGCAATTGAAACATAAGCCTAGGTTAGAAAAGGTTGGGCAAATTTTGGGGTGCAACAAACACATACTCCACCAATGATGTTTGACTCGAATGACGCTAATTTGATGACACAACATGCAAGCAAATGAGACGTAAGTGATAAGGTATGCTTATGCCTTGTGGTGATAATGCCAAGTACCGATTCTTCCATGTGGTTGCGTTTTGACATCATCGAAACACACATGTATAGTAAATGAGGCTTTGTACTCACTATTGCACCCCAAAATTTGACCAACATTTATTTACCCATCAAGTGTTTGAAGGTTGATACCTTTGTCAGAAAGCTCAAGAGATCCTCAGAGGAATTGGTTGAAACCAAGGTTGTGTGTCTCATAACTTGAGAGTTGTGGGAGCTCCTCAGATGATTCTGAGACTATGAGGATGGACTTGAAGCTTTGAGAAAGCTTATGAGATGTCTTGAAAGCCATCATGAAGCCCAGAGAGGTCATTGTACAAGAATTCAGAAGATTCAACCATGAATGGTGGAATTAGGGTTTGACTGGGTCAACCCTAGGTCAACTGAAGATTTGGAGAGGGTTGAGACCTAATCCAAGGGCCATGTGATCATGGAATGATGTATTGAGATACTATAAGGATGATTCCTAGACCAACTCATCATGATTGAGGAGTTTGAGAAGTTTCAAGCTAGGGTTTCTAAGGATTGACAGTGTAAAATCCCCTAGTTTGATCCCTATCTTCAAGGCAGTTTTAGCTCAAGATGTGATTGTCATCTCATCTTCCCCACAACATGAATGTTGTAGAGCTTGTTCTTAGATTTAATTTGAGTAGTATAAGTCCTTGATAGGATTTGTGGAGCTCAAGTTATGGTTTTGACAAATTACAGGTCATTTGAGGTATGTGAATCTGGGTCCTTGAAAGTCACCCAACTTGCAGACAACTTTTGCCCTAGTAGGATGATTCCTATGGATTCTTGGTCAACATGAATGTTGAATAGCATCTTCTTAGATTTCTATATAGTACTAGAAGTCCTTGATAGTATTTGTAGAACTCAACTTATGGCTTTGACAAGCCAAGGGCATTTTGGTCATTTGGAGGTTATAGGTCATTTCAAGCATAAGGCCATATCTCCTACTTCCAAGCTTCAAATGGAAAAATCTTCAACATCAAACATGCTTAGAATGATGTTTTAAGGCTAGTAGGGAGGTCATGAGATGTTGAAAAGGCTCATATCAAAAAGTGATAAAAATGGCCTAAAAATGAGGCATAAGTTAATTCAAGTGAAGTTGAAAATCATAAATCATAAGCTATAAGTCCAAACTGAAGGTGAGATAATACTTAGAAGGGGGGGTTGAATAAGTATGGAAAATTAAGACTTGAAAATAATCACACAATTATTTTTATCCTAGTTCGTTTAACAACTACTCCAGTCCACCCTTCCAGAGTGATTTGCCTTTCTCAACAAGGACTTAATCCACTATTAAATCAAACTGATTACAATAGTATCACCTAAGAAAAACAGTTCTTAGTCTTCTCAAGAGCTACTGATTCTAACGGAATCCTCTTAAGGAATATCCTTTACAATCAATGTAAATTAAATACAAGAGATTTAATGCTTCTAAAAAGCTTTTATCACAACAATGATTTTTCTCTTAAGTTTAAGTACAATGAGATTCTATGAAGAATAAGAATGAGAGCTTTTAGAATATTATGATTTCTTTTCAGCAAGTGTGTAACTGAAGAATGAAGTGAAGATCTCCTTTTATAGGCAGCTGAACCATGCAAGCTGAACGTTGAAAAGGGAGTCCCAAAAGGTCTGAGCCTTTTTGTCTTCACATCAACTGACCTTTCCTTGAAATAGATGGCACAGAAAAATCCTTTTTGTCTGTGTAAGTGTGTCTAGCACAAATAAGGAAAGAGACGTTGAATAGTTCCAACGGATATATTCTTGAAAATACTTCTTCAGTTTCAGCAAGTTCTTCAGAGTCTGAATGGATCAGAGTCTTCTAATGAGATTCAGAACTATGTTGTATCAGAGTCTTCTGCAGCGTGTGTGCTTCTAGCGTGTTTATCATCAGAGCATTTTGACACAGAACTTCAGTACTAGGCAGTGTAGGTACTTTCAGAAACTTCTGTAGACTAATGCTTTGAGAAACTCTTCAATCAATATTCTTCTATACTTCTGATGCTTCAGCTTCAGATGCTTCTGATTATCTTCAGATGCTTCTGACTCAGAATGTTCTGGAGCTTCTTTCTTCATATCCTTCTGGAGACAACGCTCAGGATCTTCTGTAAGGAGCAAACAGATTCTTCTGTAAGGTGCATCTGGCGCTTCAGAGTCAGAATAACTTCTTGTATTCAAGGCAGATTTGCTTCTAGAGAGTTAATATAATTTCAATCTGCAGTAAAACTCTCAAACAAATTTTAGAGTATATAATTCTTAAATATAAATTTCCTAACAGTTATCATCAAAACAAAGAGTAATTATTAAGAACTAATCAGTGTTCTAACAATCTCCCCCTTTTTGATGATGACAAAAAGTATCAGAAATATTATTTAATTGAACATAAAGAATTATAACTCCCCCTGAGATGATGAATCTCCCCCTGAGTTGAATATGAAAAAGGAGTAGAAACTTCCCTTTTTATCTTGAGTAATCTTCAGAGTCAGATCTTGTTTGTCTTTGTAATAATTAAGGGTCAGACTATCTTGCAGATATGAGATTCAGAGTTTGATAAAAGATAAATGATCTGAGAAACTCAGAGATCCTTTTATAGAGTGTTCTTATCAAATGTTCTGAAATAGTCAATTTAGATATTAGAAAGAGTAGATATGTCTGAAGATTCATTCTAGTGAAATTATATTAAATAGTTCAGATCTTTATTTTCTCCCCCTTTTTTGTCATAAGCAAAAAGTAAAAACTTTTAATAAAGACAAATAAAAGGAACATGAAACAGATAATTCAATGGAGAATAACAAACTGATTCATTTAATCATAACAGAGCAAGAGTACATTGGAAAATATCAGAAGATATAACAAAACATTCAGATGCAAAACAACAGATGCACAAACATAAGAAAAAAATCTAAGAGTGTTTTGACAAAAGCATCTTCAATAGGTCTGTGATCTCAGATGATGATTGCTCTTGCTTTGACATCCACTTAGTCATTGTCTCATTCTTCTCATCTTGTTTAGACATCCACTCTGACATGTCCTCAGATTTCTTGTCTTGCTTCGCCATCCAAGATTTTATTTCAGATTGACCAGCTTCCAGAGCAGCAATCTTGTCTCCAAAATCTGGATTTTTTGTCTTTATCTCTGATGAAGAAGATGGAGGTTCTGCAGCCTGAACAGAGTCAATTGCCATAGGTTCTGGAGATCCTGAAGATGGTTCTACCAGAGTCATAGTCAATGCATTGGCAGTTGGTTCTGGTGGAGGAGGAGGAGGAGCATCCAAACAAAGCAGAGGTTCAGTCTTGTTGACAATCCAGAATTGAGTTCTTTCAGCTCTGAGCTTTGCATCATCTGAACAGATGTTCTTCAGATTAGAAGCTACAGCGTTGAATCTATTGATAAAACCTTTCCAGATGATGTCAGTCTCATTTGCATCCATAGTTTCAGAGCATCTCTTCTGAACAGTACCTAAAGACATCTGTATTTCTTGCAAAAACGTTTGAAATAAATGATCAATATTAAGTCTGGGTGGTGGTTTAAGCAAGGTTTCCAGAGTCATCTGTTTAGGTTTGGGAGTTGGTGGTATCAGTGATTTTGAGATGGAAATCAGAGGAGGGGGAACATATGGAATGAATGGAATTTCTGGTTTTTGAGGTAAGGATCTGTTTAAAGCATTAAGCAGATTTGGTTGAGGTCTTGTGCGTGGGTAAACAACATCAAAAGATGCATTGGAGTATGGTACGAAAGCAGAGTTTGATGGTTTATCAGATGCAACTGTGTTAACAGATGCAGGTTGCAGAGCTGAGACAACAGCTTTACCAGATGTAGCAGATATGGTGGCTAAGGATCCTTCATTGTTCATAGATTGAATATATGAAAGGATTACAGATGGAAGGGCTTGTCTGAGTTTCGGTTTCAGAGGTTTCAAAGGTTCAGAAGGCTCAACTCTATCATAAAAATCTTTCAGTTTGAAACCATAAGATAAATTATGATAAAGAGAAGACACTTGGGCACAAGATATTCCAGATGATGAGGGATTGGAAGTGGGAACAATCATCTCAGATGAAGTTGTAGGTGGAGGCATAGGGTCTGGAATGGTATTTTTAGCAGGTAAGGTTGATTCAGGTTCAGGTTCATGCACAGGGTATTTGTCAGATGGATTAATTAAAAAATCAGGATGAATTTCTGATTCTGATGAGTTGGAGGATGTTGTAGGTGTACAAGAGGTAGAAGAAACTTGAAACACTGTTTTTAATGGAGTGATATCAAGAACTTCTGTCTCAGGAATATGAGAAGGTTCTGAAGGAATATCAGATTGTTGAGAAGGTGGTTCAGATGAAACAGGTGCAACAGGTTCAGAAGATGGAATGTTTGATGGTGGTATGACAGAGTCTTTTTCTGGTTGATCTTCTGTGGTTTGTTTTTCTGGATGATCAGAAGTTTTTTGGTTGATTTTCTGTTTGTGGTTGAGCAGAGTTTTGTTTATCAGAAGTTTGTTGTAGTTCTGATGATTGTGGTTCTGTTTGTTGTGAAACTGATGGTGATGGACGTGGAGTGAAGTGTTTGATGTGTATTTTGGGTTGAGGTGGTTTTGATACAGAGGCAGTGGTTTGTTTTTGAGGTGAGACAGAACTAGGAGCAGCAACAGATGTTGTTTGAGTGACAGGTGGTTTGGGAACAGACTTAATAGATGAATCATTAATAACAACATTTTTAGAAATAGCAGAAGTCTTTGTACCTTTGAGTTTAATCCTCTTAGCAGATGCAGAGGTAGCTTCTCCAGAATCCTTTCTCTTTAAAAGATCCTTGGGTTTCTCAGCAATCTTAGCCTTCTTCTGGACAGGTTCAGATTCTGCTGCAGGCTGAGATCTTTTCCTCTGAAGTGGAACTTCTTCTTCTTCTTCTTCTTCTTCTGCATCTGGCAGTGGTTGCTTGACAAGTTGAAACACATTGGCTGGAACAGGCACTCCTTCCTTTTTTCATTCCTCTATATACATCAGAACAATATGTCTAGGTTCTTCAGCAAAGAATAGAGGAAAGTCAGATACTGGAACCCTCTTATTCAAATCAGACATATTTAACCTCTTTGGAGCAGTAGTGAGTTCATCTACAATCTTGAGTCTCAGAAGGCTTTTAGCGTTCAGAGGCTTTCCCATAATGAACTCTAATTCTTCTGTAACACCAGCATCATACAGAGCAGCCACTAAGCCATTTTCAGTGAGAAGATCTGAGAGCAACCTTCCAAAAGGTATCCAAGTCCTGATCTTCTGGCCTTTTTCTTTTACAGATTCTCTAGATGCATTGATGTGATTCCACAGATGCATGAACAAAATGTAAGGAAGATCTACCTTGTTGCTCTGACTAAGGCAGTACATAAAATAGATCTGTTCATTGTTGACATAATCTGGGGAATTTGTTGACTTTCTGTGATGTATGCATCCCATGAAGATCTTGGCCCAGATCTTGTAATCAGGCTTCAGATCTTTGAATCTGTTAGAGGCTTGTCCAGCAGTCATAACTTCCTCATAAACTTCATCCATATCCACACGCCCAACTGGCAGGTGGGAAACACCATCTGTTTCTTCATAACCAATCAATCTTCTGGTCAGATCCTCTGTGATGATAATCTCCTTTCCCAGCACAGATGATAAAATGAACATGGGATACACAGATGCATGAATCCAGAATTCCTTAACAAGTAGAGGGTAAACTGGTCCAAACAATCTATCAAAGTATTTCACCCAACCTTGAGCTCTAACAATGGAGCGAAAATCAAACCCATTGTCAGCCAGAGAATCAAATTCAACCATGGATTCACATAACACTTCTAATTTATCAACAGGTGTGAGGAGAGTTCTCTTTGGAGGAGTATATGGAACAGCACCTAGGTTATCTGAAGTCACAGCAACCATTGTAGATTGAAACTGTGCAGTGGTTGATGAAGAAGACGCCATTGAAGATTGCTTTTTCAAACACTTAGGTTTTGAGTTTTTATGCAGAGAGAACAATAGATGAAAACGCATGTAAATTCTGAGAGTGAAAAGTGTGAAAGTGAATACACAACAAGTATTTATACTAATCACATAGGCACACCAAAAGACAGAAAGAACGCACGTTTGAGCAGCATTAAATGAAGAGAATAAAATCATTTCAAATAATAAATGCTTCTGACAATTTTTTGGGGGAAAACCAAGATATTTACTATTCAAATTTCACCTCAAACGTCTTTTCAGTTGTGTACACGCCACCTCTTCAGATTTTGTGGGACACGTGTTTGCTTGCATGCTGTTCTGAACTCTCTCAAGAAATGAAACGTTAGTCAATGTTCAGATCTTCTAAAGATAGTTAGTTCAGATTTTCACATCAGAAATATTAATCAGAATAGAATGAATGAACAGAAGAAATACTTCAGATGAATTAAGCATTTTTGCATCTGGAACAATTTGCTTCTGATAAATATCATTCTGGACAAAAATCCATACCAATATTTTTCAGAATAAAATTGAATCTATCTTCAACAAGGGGTTTTGTAAAAATATCTGCCCATTGATGATCTGTATCAACAAAGGCTAAATTTATGATTCCCTTCTGAACATAGTCTCTGATGAAATGATGCTTAATTTCTATATGTTTTGCCTAAGAATGTAAAATGGGATTCTTGGACAAACATATAGCAGAAGTATTATCACAAAAGATAGAAATGTTACTCTCAAAAATTTGATAATCTTCTAGTTGACTTTTCATCCAGAGCATCTGCGTGCTACATCCAGCAGCAGCAATGTATTCAGCCTCTGTGGTTGAAAGTGCAATTGTGGGTTGCTTCTTGCTGTACCAGGAGATTAGATTGCTTCCTAGAAATTGACAACTTCCAGAAGTGCTTTTTCTTTCCACTCTGTCTCCAGCATAGTCAGCATCACAGAATCCAACTAATTTGAAATCATCAGATTTTCTGTAACACAAACCCATATTAGAAGTACCTTTCAGATACCATAGAATCCTCTTGACAGCTGTCAAGTGTGATTCTCTAGGATCTGATTGGAATCTAGCACACAGACAAACACTGAATATATATCAGGTCTAGAAGCAGTAAGATAGAGAAGAGAGCCAATCATACCTCTGTAGAGCTTCTGGTCTACTTTCTTACTTACCTCTTCTTTGCCAAGTGAGCTAGTAGGATGCATTGGAGTCTTTGCCACCTTGCTGTCAGACATGTTGAATTTCTTCAGAAGTTCTTTAACATACTTTGTCTGATGTATGTAGGTGCATTCTGGAGTTTGATTAACTTGGATTCCTAAAAAGAATCTAAGTTCTCCCATCATGCTCATTTCAAATTCTGCCTGCATACATGTAGCAAACTCCTTTCCAAGCATAATATTTGTTGATCCAAAAATAATATCATCTACATAAATTTGGCAAATTAGAAGATCTTTCTTTATGGTTTTATAGAATAGAGTTGTATCCACTTTGCCTCTGATGAAATTCTTTTCCAGAAGAAAATTACTCAATCTCTCATACCAAGCTCTGGGAGCTTGTTTTAATCCATATAGAGATTTCTTTAATTTGAAAACATGATCTGGAAATTTTTCATTTTCAAAACCAGGAGGTTGGTGGACATAAACTTCTTCTTCTATAATACCATTAAGAAAGGCACTTTTAACATCCATCTGATACAGAGTGATGTTATTCTGTGCAGCAAAAGAAATAAGAAGGCGTATAGATTCTAACCTTGCCACTGGAGCATATGTCTCAGTGTAATCAATACCTTCTTGCTGACTGTATCCTTGAGCAACCAGCCTTGCCTTATTCCTCTCAACTTCTCCTTTCTCATGTAGTTTATTTCTGAAGACCCATTTTGTACCAATAATATTAAATCCTTGAGGTCTTTGAACTAGATCCCATACATCATTTTTGCTGAATTGGTTAAGCTCTTCTTGCATGGCAATAATCCAATCATTGTCTTGCAGAGCTTCTTCTACAGAAGATGGTTCAATTTCTGACACTAGTCCAAATAGTGATGCCTCAGATGATCTTAGAAAGGATCTTGTTCTGATGGGATCATCCTTCTTTCCAATAATGACATCCTCTGGATGAGAAGCTTTAATTCTGGATGATGATCCTCTGATAGTTGACTCTTCAGAAATATTTAAATTATTCATCTGAGAAGTTAAGGGAGTAGCATCTGGAGTTGCTTCTGGTTCCTTTACTTGAAGTTTGTCTGCTTCTGGGACTTCAGAGTCAATAAAGACTACTTCCCTATCTGCAGAGTTATCAACCTGCTTTGGCTTTTCAGAGCCAAGCTTATCATCAAATCTGACATGAACGGATTCTTCCATAATCTGTGTCTCAGTGTTGTATACTCTGTAGCCTTTAGAGCGTTCAGAATATCCAAGCATGAAACACTTCTGTGCTTTGGAATCAAACTTGCCCAAATTTTCCTTAGTGTTTAACATATAACAGATGCATCCAAAAGGATGAAAATAAGAAATGTTGGGCTTTTTGTTCTTCCACAATTCATAAGGAGTCTTCTTCAGAAGAGGTCTAACAGATACTCTGTTCTGAATGTAGCATGCTGTATTGATTGCTTCTGCCCAAAAATGTTTTGCCAGATTTGTCTCATTGATCATGGTTCTGGCCATTTCTTGCAAAGTTCTGTTTTTCCTCTCTACAACCCCATTCTGTTGTGGAGTTCTAGGACAGGAAAAATCATGAGCAATGCCATTTTCAGAAAAATATTTTTCAAAATATTTATTTTCAAATTCACCACCATGATCACTTCTGACTTTTATAATTTTGAAATTCTTTTCATTCTGGACTTGCTTGCAGAAGTCAAAGAACACAGAATGTGACTCATCCTTGTGTTTTAAGAACTTTACCCATGTCCATCTGCTAAAGTCATCAACAATGACCAATCCATACTTCTTGCCTCTGATGGATGCAGTTTTCACTGGTCCAAACAGATCAATATGAAGTAGTTCTAATGGTTTAGAGGTAGAAACAACATTTTTTGATTTGAAAGATGTTTTTGAAAACTTCCCTTTCTGGCATGCTTCACAAAGAGCATCTGAAGTGAACTTCAGATTAGGGAGTCCTCTGACAAGATTAAGTTTATTAATCTGAGATATACGTCTCATATTAATATGGCCCAATCTTCTGTGCCAGACCCATTGCTCTTCATTCACAGACAAGAGGCATTTAACATTTTGAACTTTAAGTTCTGAAAGATTTATTTTATAAATGTTGTTTTTCCTCTTACCACTAAATAGGATAGAGCCATCCTTCTGACTAATAGCTTTACAGCATTTTTGATTAAAAGTTAAATCATAACCATTGTCACTTAATTGACTTATGGACAATAAGTTATGTTTTAACCCTTCAACAAGTAAAACATTAGTAATAGCGGGAAGTTTACCATTTCCAATAGTGCCAGATCCAATGATCTTGCCCTTCTGGTTCCCTCCAAACTTCACGTCCCCTCCAGATCTAAGTTCCAGGCTTTGGAACATAGACTTTTCTCCTGTCATGTGTCGTGAGCATCCAGAGTCCAGGTACCATGATTGGTGTCCTGACCTTGCTGCTAAGAACATCTGCAACAAGAATTATTTTGTTTTTAGGTACCCAGATCTTCTTGGGTCCTTTGGGGTTAGTTGGTTTGTAGGTTTATCTAAACTTCTGTTTTGCAACATAATGTTTATTCTGACTTGCCTTAGGTTTAAACACATAAGTACTCTTCTCAGAGCTTGTGTGTTTAATGTCATTCAAGTGACCAAATTTGAATTGAGAATACAGAGGTGTCTTCCTAATTAAAAGTTTGTCAACAGGTTTTGGATTGCTTCCAGATCAAGACTCATATCCAATGCCTCTTCTGTTGTTTCCACTAACACCATAGATCATGGAAGCCATCTTGCTTCTGTCTATGCTCTTAGTGAGAAATCTCTGAAAACTAGAGTCATATTTTTCTAAAATATTTTCACAAGACTTAGTCTCAGATTCAGATTCTTGTTGAGTTCTATCAAAGTCATTTTTGATTTTTACATTTATTTCTTTCTGCTCAACAAGTTCTGTTTTCAGAAGATCAATCTCAGATTCAAGATTGCTTTTCAGCTTCTTGTATTTAAGTTTGATGTTGTTGTAACTTTTAAGAACTTCTGTTAAAACTTTAATGAGTTCTTCTTTGGTAAGTTTAGCCATTACCTCTTCTGCATCATCATCAGATTCATATTCTGATTCATATCCTGAGGTACCTTCCTCTTGATCTTCTGTCCTGGCCATCAGTGCAACGTTTGCACATTCTTCTTCTGATTCAGAAGATGATTCACACTCATCTGAGTCATCCCATGTTGCCATCAGAACCTTCTTCTTTTTGTTGAACTTCTTCTTAGGTTTTTCTTTCAGAAGTTTGGGGCAGTCATTTTTGTAGTGCCCAGGTTCTTTGCACTCATAGCACACAACTTCTTTCTTGGCAGATCTTCTGTGACTAGAAGATTCCTTTCTGTTGTCAGATCTTCTGAAGTTGTTGAACTTCTTTCCCTTGTGCTTCCAGAGTTTGTTAATCCTTCTGGACAGCATGGATAACTCATCTTCTTCTTCAGAAGAAGATTCTTCAGAGCTTTCTTGAATGACCTGCAAAGCTTTAGCAGTTTTGTTAGATTTTAATGCTACAGATTTACCTTTATCTTTCTTCTGAGGTTCATCTTCCTCAAGCTCAATCTCATGGCTCCTCAGTGAGCTGATGAGTTCTTCTAGAGAGATCTTGTTCAGATCTTTGGCCATCTTCAGGGCAGTCACCATTGGTCTCCATCTGATGGGAAGACTTCTGATGATTTTCTTTACATGATCTGACATGGAATATCCCTTGTCCAGAACTTTCAGCCCAGCAGTGAGTATCTGGAATCTGGAGAACATGGTTTCAACAGATTCAGAGTCTTCCATTTTGAAAGCCTCATACTTCTGGATCAGAGCCAGAGCTTTTGTCTCCTTAACTTGAGAATTTCCCTCATGGGTCATTTTAAGGGATTCAAACATATCAAAAGTTGTCTCCCTGTTTGTGATTTTCTCATACTCTGTATGTGAAATAGCATTCAGTAATATGGTTCTGGCTTTATGGTGATTTCTGAAGTCTTTCTTCTGAGAATTTGTCATAGATTTTCTGTCAATCTTTTTGCCATCTCCATCTGTGGGATGTACATATCCATCTATGACAAGATCCCATAGATCAGCATCATATCCTAGGAAAAAACTCTCAATTTTGTCTTTCCAGTAATCAAAATTTTCTCCATCAAACATTGGAGGTTTGGTGCTGATCCTATCCCTCTCTTCATATTTATTGTTAATATTTGACATTGAATTATCAGCCATGATAACAAATAAATATATTTATCAAAGTATATCTCTCTGGATCTTTACTGACACTGTTAAGTGATAGCACACTCAGAACAGGAGCTCTGATGCCAACTGAAGGTGAGATAATACTTAGAAGGGGGGTTGAATAAGTATGGAAAATTAAGACTTGAAAATAATCACACAATTATTTTTATCCTGGTTCGTTTAACAACTACTCCAGTCCACCCTTCCAGAGTGATTTGCCTTTCTCAACAAGGACTTAATCCACTATTAAATCAAACTGATTACAATAATATCACCTAAGAACAACAGTTCTTAGTCTTCTCAAGAGCTACTGATTCTAACTGAATCCTCTTAAGGAATATCCTTTACAATCAATGTAAATTAAATACAAGAGATTTAATGCTTCTAAAAAGCTTTTATCACAACAGTGATTTTTCTCTTAAGTTTAAGTACAATGAGATTCTATGAAGAATAAGAATGAGAGCTTTTAGAATATTATGATTTCTTTTCAGCAAGTGTGTAACTGAAGAATGAAGTGAAGATCTCCTTTTATAGGCAGCTGAACCATGCAAGCTGAACGTTGAAAAGGGAGTCCCAAAAGGTATTAGCCTTTTTGTCTTCACATCAACTGACCTTTCCTTGAAATAGATGGCACAGAAAAATCCTTTTTGTCTGTGTAAGTGTGTCTAGCACAAATAAGGAAAGAGACGTTGAATAGTTCCAACGGATATATTCTTGAAAATACTTCTTCAGTTTCAGCAAGTTCTTCAGAGTCTGAATGGATCAGAGTCTTCTAATAAGATTCAGAACTATGCTGTATCAGAGTCTTCTGCAGCGTGTGTGCTTCTAGCGTGTTTATCATCAGAGCATTTTGACACAGAACTTCAGTACTAGGCAGTGTAGGTACTTTCAGAAACTTCTGTAGACTAATGCTTTGAGAAACTCTTCAATCAATATTCTTCTATACTTCTGATGCTTCAGCTTCAGATGCTTCTGATTATCTTTAGATGCTTCTGACTCAGAATGTTCTGGAGCTTCTTTCTTCAGATCCTTCTGGAGACAACGCTCAGGATCTTCTGTAAGGAGCAAACAGATTCTTCTGTAAGGTGCATCTGGCGCTTCAGAGTCAGAATAACTTCTTGTATTCAAGGCAGATTTGCTTCTAGAGAGTTAATATAATTTCAATCTGCAGTAAAACTCTCAAACAAATTTTAGAGTATATAATTCTTAAATATAAATTTCCTAACAGTTATCATCAAAACAAAGAGTAATTATTAAGAACCAATCTGTGTTCTAACACAACCCATGTCATGTAATAGGTCATTTTGACTCCAAATGACATTCTAAGAACAATGGTTCAGCCACAATTTTGATTTGAGGCTTGCATCATAAGGTTGCTTTGGAATTTGATTACTTGCACATGAAGGTACCATAGCAAAACAAGGAATAACTCAATAAACAAGGAAGATATGCATTGTATCTCATCCAAAATATCATATGGGGATAAAATCAAGTTGGTTACAAAGATTACAAGGGTTTTGGCATGAGATACCATGTGGTGAGAAATGAAAATTCAAAATACCATGGCATGAAAAGATGAAGTTCTCATTAGATGATCCTAGATGGTTCTAGACTGTTCTAAGCCATTCTATATAACCATTGTGACTTGCTCATATGCAAGGTTGGTGTTAATTGGTGTAGAGAAGAGAGAGTGAAACCAAAAAAGCTTCCATTGCAAGTTACATTCAAACTCTTGATTCTTCTTCATTGCAATCCATTTTTTCTCCACAAACCTTCTCCATAGACCTTGCTGAGTGTGTTCATATTGGTTTGAAGCTCCATTGATGGAGAATTGAAGGGGTTCACATTGAATTTGCAAAGAAGCAATTACCATTGGATCTTGAAGTACAAGCTCTCTCCTCCAAATCTTTTGCAAACAGAAGAAGATTCATCATCCAAGGAGTGTTCTTGAAGAGTTTCAAGCCTTGAAAGCAAGGATTTCATCACCTACCATTCCAAGAAGCCAGGTTTGCAAAATCACTTTCACAGCATAATCTAGGCATGGTTAGGGTAATTTATTAGTTTAGAACTGCTAGAGACAATTAGGTGATCATGTATGAAGAGTTTAAGAGCATTTGGTGAAGTTTCAACTATGGATGTCAATTCTTGATGGAGTGAGAACTAGTGATATAATGAGTGTTAATGCCAAATTAATAGCTGATTTTGATTAGGACAACATGAGGATCATTTTGATACCAAGAAAGTTGAGTTTGGTTGAGGTCGAAGGTTGATGATATTTTGAGATCCATGGAGTTTCACATTCGGTTTGGATAATAGAGAGTGTTTCAATGGAAACCAATGCCACAGTCGTATTCAGCGTGGAAAATGGATCAAGATCATGTTTTATTTTGTTAAAATTGATGCTGAAATGGAGAAGAACGAGTTGATGGAAGAGCTGTGCATGAGTTCTGCGTTTTCATGGGGTTTCTGAAAACCCTAATCTCAAGGTTGAAGACGACTCCACCGCCGTTGGATACGCGCTTGATTGTTGACTGAGAAAGAGATCCTACGGTCTGGATTTAATTTCAATTTTGGGGGGAATCTGAAGGCAGCTTGAAACGCTGCGTTTCATTAATAGCGAGGCTGGGCTTAGTGCATTGGACTTCTATTCCCATCCCTCTTCAGGCCCAATTCCAGTTTTGAACTATATTGCATTGCTAGTTGCACCGAATCTCTTTCATTTTTTGTCTGATTTTCCAATTGGTTTTTTCTGATTTTAATGGGCCCTAGCGTATTTCTTTTCAGACCCCCCAGTCTGGGCCCAAGTTTGATTTGCGCTGCATATTGTTTCTATCTGCACCCCAGCCATTCATTATGCATTTTATTTTTCACCATTTTTCTCATACTTTAGAAAATCATATTAAATTGAAAATTAAATATTTTTTAATGGGAGTTTTTTCTCCCTTTTCATATTTCTGTCTAGAAAAATATCAAATAAAAACATTTTGCATATCATGTATTTTAATATTTTTTGCATATTTTCTTCTTTAATTGCTTTTTAATGCTTTTATATTGATACATGATTTTGTAGATTTTAGTTTAGGTAGCTCCCTTAGTATTTTTAGTTCAATCTTTTTAGGATAGTTAGATATATGTCTTAGGTTCCCCCTGGATTAATTCCATATTTTTGTGATGATTTTTAGGATAGTTTTGATTAGATAATTCTAGGTTGTATAGAATTAGGTTAAAACTTCAATATAGGTCCATAATAACTTTAGATTTTGGGTTTTTAGGACAAATTAGACTATGGGGCATATATGGGTCTTAAGGGTAGGTATGTAGGATCCCCTAGAAATTATATTAGGATTTAATATAGTAGTATGCTATTTTTAGTTGATTTTTGCATTGGTTGATTGTTTGTGTTGCCTTTAGGGCATGTTTGTTTTAGTTGCTTTGCTTTGTGGGCTTGGAAAGCTTGGTATCTCATTGTGGAGCATTGAGGAGCATAGTAGAAGACTTGAAGATGCCTTGAGGAGCTTGAGAGCTTGTGTTTCTTTTCTTTTCTTGTTGTTTTAGGGTTAGGGATTAGGAAGAGCTTAGATGTAGATAACTTCTTTCTCAAACATGGATGGTATCATTCACCTCCATTCCTCCCTATGATTCAAAGTCCTTCCATGGTATTCACCTCTCTCATTTGGAGGGATAAGTGATGTACCTAGGAAGTAGAACTTTTGAGGGAACCATTCCTTTGATGTTGAACCCTTATAGGTCACCTTTGGTGGTCAAATAAGCAGTTCAATATCCCCCAGCTTATCCAGTAAGTGATTTTCTCTGGTTTGATTGTCTTGAGAGATGCTGAGCCTGAGCATGAAGATGAAGACTTCATTGAAGAGTGTTGAAGAGGATGAATCCTTGAGTATTGCCATTCCAGCTGAAGCTTGAAGAGTAGCAAAAGCAAGTTGATACTTGAAGACCCCTGATGATTGATGGTGAAGCCTGAAGGTGGAGCTGATCAAGAAGCTGAAGCTTAAGGGAGAAGATGAGTTGAAACTCATGTTGTAGGGTTGAAACCTGGAAAAGCAAACTGATATTTGTCTAGAGTGATTGAAGTCTGAAGACTGAGTTGCTGTTGGAAGAGCTGAGGCTTGAAGTTGAGAGAGGAGTTGATCTGCTTTCTTTTTCTTTTCTGTATTGTGTGTTTTGTTTGACTTGTCTGATGCATTAGAATAAGTCCATATCTAGAATAGGTAGAATCTAGGAGCATGATTGCATTAGAGGTTGAGTTGCTCCCTCTGCTTGTATTTTTACTGTGTGGCTTTGCTTGCGGGTATTCGGTAGAGCCCAGCTCCCTTGCCCATGTGGTTTGTTTGCCTGATGGCATTTTATTTCATTTTATTTGTATGATTGCAGGTTACTGTTTATTGCTTGATAGCATGTTGTTTATATTTTAGTATGATTACTGTTATTCCATTCTGGCTTGAGGTCGAGATGAGCTTGTGGAGGCTGATGCCCCACACACATTTCCTCCCTCACTTGCATTGCATGCATTTTACTGTTAAGCTGATGCTTTGTCTGTTTTGGTGTATCATTGACATGATCCCTTAGGACTCTCATCTCCTTTGATAAGGACTTGATGATAGACTTTTAGGTTGAAACCTATGCATGACAACTTCTAGGAGTTCCCTGTTCAAACCTTAACCATAGGATGAATCCATGGCATGATAACAGTAGGACTTGATAGTCTCCCTCCTAGTCGGGCCTGTTCTCTTCTCATCTCAAAACAGTTTAAGATACAGTAATCGTGAATGATTTCTTTCGTACGTTACGAGCCTTAAGTTATCTGAGAAAGGATTGTGGGAGAGTTTCTTTTCCACAGTCTGGATGTTTAGTATGGTACCCTTTGGGTGACATGCGACGCATTCACTCTCAGGTCATAGTCTCTAGTGCGATTGAGATCGCAAACATAATAAAAAAACACTTCTTTCGTAAAAGACAGGAAATAAACCGTAGTTTCCCGAACTACGTGAGCTCTGATCTCTCATGCCTGTTGAGAGTACGTAGGCACAAGATGGCGATGTCTCGGCGAGCTACCTTCCCCCATAACCCTTCGTAGGCCGAACTACGTTGACTCTGATTTCTCATTCTCTAATGAGAATACGTAGGCATAAAGTGCGACGCTTTGCCGAGTCATTTTCTTTTCTTTTTCAGCCAGCCTTGATAGGTAGATAGAATAAAACCAACCCGTCCAAGTAAACACAACAAGCGAGGATCCCGTCGAGTACGACGGACGTGAGGGGTGCTAATACCTTCCCCTTGCGTAACCGACTCCCGAACCCAGACAATGGTTGCGACGACCTTGTCTTACCCTTTTTTGTTAGGTTTTTCCGATCGTTTCCTTTCCCGTTTTGAGGGATAAATAACGAAAGGTGGCGACTCTTCTGTTGTGCCGGCACCTTATTTTCGCGCAAGCGACACTCACATACTCCCCCTCTTTTTATGATGGCAAAACATATGAAACCAGCTTGTGTGATGTGCGGTATTAACCTCCCCCTTGCTTGATGCCTCTATGTGTGACGTCTTCCATTTGCAACTCTCATAGTTCTTACTATCATCTTGGCACACTCTTCTCCCCCTTTGACAACATCAAAAAGAATGAGAGATTGGTTAAGAAATAAAGGCTCAAATCAAAAAGAATGTACAACAGGTAACAATCAACATGAACAATTATCCACACATGATAACGTCAATGATCAAGAGATGAATAGATGAATAAACCATATATGAATAAAACACATAACAATTAGTTCTCAGGAAGTCATAAAACATTCAAAAATGCAAAGCATTGTCACAATTAGAAATTATTTAATACAATGCAAAATAACAAGACAACATAAAAAAGGATGAAATACAAGGATGCTTCAATGCAGAGGCTTCAATATCCCATCCCCCTGAAGTGTTGGCCTCTTCAATGATACGGATCTGCCATGTCGGTAAATTCCAAAACAACACTGTTCAAGATATTGAGGCTGTGTGAAATGGCTTGCTCCTGACTTTCATTCAATCCAACTAGAGCATCTAATTGTTCATTAATATTCGAGGAGAAGGTGTTGAATATTTCAATGTGTGTCTCGAATTGGCTCTGAATTTGGGTGAACCGCTCATCCTGAGCATTCATGAAGGTATGTTGCTCTAACTGCATGGCCCTCATCATATCTAGAAGCTCTGAAGACTGTGGCTGCGGGGAATTCGTTGGCTCTTCATAGCCCCACTGTGAAGGCTGATAGTATTCACGCAATGTTGTCCACCCGCAGTGTTGCCACTGATCCCAACCTTGGTCATTACCATCTTCTGTGGATGGTGTATGTTGAACCCAATCCTCATTTATTTGATCGTAAGCCTCCATTAGTTGTCGATCATCTTGCTCCTCTTGTTCTTCTTCTTCTTCATCATCCTCTTCACTCTCCTCTTCACTCTCATCGGAGTCTTCTACCCGAGAAGTAGTGGCTTTAACAACAAATTTGTACCGCTGTTCTTCATGAAGCCAAATATAACCCATCATGGTAAGATTTTTCTGACAAAACTTGGTCAGAAGTGAGCGATTTATGCGGAAATTCTAGAAGTGCAACTTTAGCACTAGTTAGTAACTCTTGAATAACAGACCCATAAGAGAGAGTTGTACCACGACCTGAGTCCCTTAAAGCGTAAATCCTACTTGTAATGTAGTAAGGCCAATTAATTTTAATCTTGTTTCTAAAAATGTACATCAAGTGAACTTCCTCCTGATCAATGCGAGAAAAACCACCTTTCTTAGGCCAAAGAATGCGAGCCACTATCCATTGCAGAATCCTATCCTGTGGTTTCAACTTTCTTGTGGTGACGAACTTCAGAAATAAGTCACTTGCCACAATATGATCAGCATACGGCTTTTTCAACATAGATTTCAAAGTTGTCATGAACTCATAGCCTTCCACCGCGCGGGTGTCAGTGACCTTAAAGAGAGGCTTGTCCGAATCAAGAGACATATCAAAGTATTTTTTCCAGACATCAGTAGTGACACTAACCTTTATGTTGCCAATCTTAGTGTGAAATTGAGAACCCGGAAATTTGTCGTGAAGACATGTGTAGAAGATGCGTACAATGTCTTCATTATATTTTTCATTACACTCCAAAAAGTTGTTTACCTCTTGAAAATCAAGAAGATCGATGATGCGAGGAATGTGCATGCGCTCCACCGAGAGACGATAATAAGCGTGTTGCTTGACCACAGATCGTTTACTAAAATTCTTGGTGAAGCTTTCAGTAAACTCCAGAGGCATTAAGGATACGGCGGAAATCGGAATGGAAGCAGATGAGGAGGCCCTTAAAGTTCTTTTACCTATCACTCTTATTGCAACCATGGTTGTTAAGTTCAGAGAGATGATAAGAGAGATAGGATTATGATGATTTGCAAGGATTGGAGAAGATTGTTGAATGTGTAGAGAGATTAAGATCTTTACCCTTTTTGTAGAGTCTATTTAGGTTTTGGGGAGAGAAGAGTTATAGAGGGTAGATGTAATGTAGTGTCAAGTTACAATGCAAAAAGTAATGATAGACAAATAATGAGTCATCAAAAATTGAAATAATGGGGATTTTGAACGGTTTTCAAAATAAATTGACAATTTTCACGCGATGCGTCGACCGCTCCTTTGTATGCGTCGACGCATACTATATTAAAATAGCCACGTTCAAAAATCAACAGGTATGCATCGACCGGTAGGTCGACCTGAGCATACCCGAACAAAATTTAAATTTTGGGGACATTTTTGTGAGTCGACCGCACCCTATTTGGGTCGACTCATGCAAACAAAACATGCATATTTTCACATTTATGAACATATAAGCAACAAATATGCATAAATAAACAGCCACAACAAACTTCAAGCATTCAAATAGACAAGATACATATATTATGACATATATGACACGTATAACACACAGTTTAAAGCATTTTGTGTGAACATAAAAATCGAGAGAGAGAGAGAGAGAGAGAGAGAGAGAGAGAGAGAGAGAGAGAGAGAGAGAGAGAGAGAGAGAGAGAGAGAGAGAGAGAGAGAGAGAGAGAGAGTTAAGGAAAGATATCACCTTCATGCCAAAAGTAGCTTGATGAATATACGCTTATACTTACAACATCTTCAATTGGTTAGATATTCGATGACCTAAGTAGGTATAAACATAGATGAATAAAATATGTGCAAGAAATATTACTAAACACGATCCGAAATATCGAGAATACCAAGTTCTCGTTGGATATGAAAGAAAGGTTCAGTAGCAAGCGGTTTTATGAATATATCCGCTAGTTGGTTTATAGTGTCAACGTGTTCAAAAACAACATCGCCTTTCTCCACATGATCCCTAAGAAAATGCTATCAAATTTCGATATGTTTAGTGCGTGAATGCAGCACGGGATTCTTGGTAAGATTAATTGTACTAGTATTGTCACAAAAGATCGGAATACGCTCAAGTTTGAGGTTAAAATCTAACAATTGTTGCTTAAGCCATAAGACTTGAGCGCAATAACTGCCGGCGGCAACGTATTCCGCTTTGGCAGTTGACAAGGCAACATAAACCTGTTTCTTACTATGCCAACTGTCGCTACACGAAAAATGACACAGAGTCGCCACCGGATTTTATTTATCCCACGGAGGGAAAGGGAAATAGCGATAAAACCTTTGGGAAAAGAGTGTGGTCATCGCAACAAAGTCTTAGGGTTCGGGAGTCGGTTATGCGAGGGGAAGGTGTTAGCACCCCCTCGCATCCATCGTACTCGATGGGAACCTCATAGGTTATTTAACGTGAATGGGTGTTTTTATTAAGAGTTTGCTTGTTTTGAGAAAAGGGGGGTTGGGTTTATTTATTCTAATGCTCGCCAAGGATTGTGGCCCTTGTGCCTACGTATCTTCACTCAAAAGAAGTGAAGAATCAGAGCTCCGTAGTTCGGAGGCTTGTGAAATTGTTGTTTGTTGGTTGATTTTATACCTTGAAAAAGGGTTTTTGAATTGATGCCCTAAGGCGAAAATAGGTTTGATGAGTTGATGTTATTTTTAAGTTTCTTAAGATAAATTGTTCTTGATTAGGATTATACACAAAAGACTTTGGATAGAAATGAATGTTTCGAATAACCAAGTCGAGCGCCTTGTATCCAAAACATTCGGAACGAGTGTAGGAGGACTCCATTCTCATTCCTTTTCTACCACTTTAAAGTTCGTGGTGCATAATTCTAATTGTTTATGTTATTGTGTTTTGGATTTTTTATGAGAAAAGAGAACCACTTGACGTTGAATCAATATTTATTGTTTGTAAGAGTATTTGAGGTGATACGAACAAGGTCGATGGCGGACGCACAAGGCGGCCGACTTACAAGGGTTGAAAATGGCTCGATAAAATCGAGGGTTTGTTTTTGAAAAATGGTTTTTTGGAATCAAAGGCCAACAAGGACCACAACAACATTCACACACGAAAAACATACAAACATATCGGGTTAGTCGCATAAAAAAAAATCGAGGCATGCACTAAAAACGGGAGTTCGCCGTGCGAACTCCTTGAAAAAAAATTTTTTGGAGGTAAAATATCGAAAAAAGTAGCGAAACAGTGATGTAACACGGGTGGCCGTGTTGTGTGACACGGCCCGTGTCATAGGGTACCTGCAATGTGAGTTTTAGAGCGTGACAGAAGTGCAACACGGTTGGCCGTGTTGTGTGACACGGCCCGTGTTGTAAAGCCTGGTGGAAAATGATTTTTAGGGCAAACAGGGGTGCAACACGGGTGGCCGTGTTGTGTGACACGGCCCGTGTTGTGAGGCCTGGGGTTTTTTGGATCTTGAAATGTCAAACAGAAGTGCAACACGGGTGGCCGTGTTGTGTGACACGGCCCGTGTTGCGTGACACGGGTGGCCGTGTTGTATGACACGGCCCGTGTCGTGCTACCAGAGTAAAAAACCTAACTTTTTCTATGTTTTTCTTTCGTTTTTGTGGTTTCTTAAGAACGGTTTCTTGGTCCCTTTTGAACATTACATGAAACATACAATACAACAATACAAAAAGAGTAGACAAAATGAATGTAAATAGCAAAAAAGTAAAGAGAGAAAGGTTGGAGGAAATGGATACCCAAGAACTTTCTATCCTTCTTGCAAATCCTCCTTGGTCTTGGTTGAATGTACCTCACGCCTCTTCACTTTATGATGTGAAGGTTTTGTTTCTCTATGATCCTCTTGGTTCTATATCACTCTCTTTTTCCGGTTTGCAAAGCTTCCTATTTTTCTGGTTTTTAGGGTTTTGTTTGCTCTCTCTATTTTTTGGTTTTTTTGCCAATGTGTGTAGAATGAATCTTGAATGAATGAAGAGTCCCCTTTTTGTTTACAGCCCCCTCCTCTTATCTCAGCTCCTCTAGGGTTTTCACTTCTTCCCACACTTCAGATTTTTCATGGGGCAATGTTTCTTACCACCTTTCCTTATGTCACTCTCTTTCTTTCCATTTCCATGCAAGGTGCTATGCTGCATTTTTCTGCACTACTTTCCCATGTTGTCTTGTTCTGCAGCCCTGTACATTGCCCTCAATCCTTTCACCTCTTTGTTGGCTTATGCTTGGACTACCCTCTTGGTCAATGTTAACCTTTGGACAGAATTTTGAAATTATGATTTTTAGATGCATTATCACATGCCATTCCCTTGGTCTTGTGACATGTATATTTTGTGACATGAGGCAACTTGTTACTTCTTACATGGGGCTGCTTTGGATTGCATTCATATTGCCTATGGTTGAACATACTTGGTCTTGATCTTGAAACATACCAATGTTAAATCTTAAGTATTTTCTTTGGATGTTTGTGGGCATAATGTAGCACATGAAAACTTGGTGTGGCATGAAGATTACCATATCATGGATTTGATTAGAGACTTGAATAAATTAATTTCTAAACATTACTTAGAGTTGGAAATCTTGCAACAAATGACATTCTTGTAATGTCATAAAATTTCTCTTTGTAATATTCTTGCCTCTAATCTTGAATGATGGATTTCCCTAGAACCATTAAGTTTGAAATGGATGAAGTCTTGAGTTATGGACTTGCATATCCTAACATTTTGTCAAGTAACTTCTCTTTGAAGAAATCTACAAGAATAGACTTTCCAATTTAGATCAAACCTTAAATGATGAACCTTTCCTTCCATGTGGTCCAAGATAGACAAGTTATCACATGGAAAATGACAAATCGACCCAATCCGTACCCACATGCTCGATATGCAATAAAATGATGTATGATATGGCGAATGTAGGGTAAAAAGGCTAAAGGCGAAAATGAGGGTGTGACACCAACTAACCAAAGAGTTTGAAAATAGGTGACACATACCACTAGTACTTTTCTTATCTGATTTGCACCTGGAAAAATCAAAATTGGAGAACCCAACCAAGGAACAATCGTTTCCTTTGGAATACCATAGCCCATACTTTGGAATACCCGAAAGGTATCGAAGTATGCGCTTAACAACTTTTTAATGGGATTCCTTAGTAGAAGATTGATATCTAGCACACATGCAAACACTAAGTATGGTAACCATTCATTTCTTGGCCACATAGGCGTCAAGCGTCCAGATAGATCGAAGATACCCAAGACAAAGTTTTGTCGCATGTAAAAGACAGCGAGAAACGCTTACAAAAGGGAAGCGAATGGAAAAGATTTCACGCAAAAGACAATGAAATCCCTTACGAAAGGTAAGGTGAGAAAATATCTCATGCAAAAGGCTCAAAGGACTTACAAAAGGTAAGTTAATGGATAAACACTCCAAAAAGGATCCTACCAGGATTTCCACAGGAAATTCGCATCTTTGAGAATGAATGGCTAAGCACATGTAATGATGCAGTATGTATGCAAAAATGTCAGGGACGTAAGGATATGAAGGTTAGGGGTGATAATTTACGCCAAGTGATCGGGCTTTGATTTGGGGCGTCGAATTTGACTTCCCAACATCCTCGTGACGAAATTTGGATTATCTCCAGATGGTCTTATCAGACAAGCCGTGCTGGTCAGTCAGGTTGCCCCTGATTTGGTCAAATTCCCGGCAAACCTTATGATCAGACGATGCTTAGTGTACACGTGCGCCTACTAGAGATCGTTTTTATCCTTCATACACCTAGGTTGAAGAACAACTTTATGTTTTCTTTTGTTATTGTTATCGGTATCCCACAATTTTCAATGCAATATTTATTAAGAATGAAAATTTCACTTTTTGCAAACATAGAAGAAAATAAATGTGACACACGAATTGATGAAAGAGATTTTTATTGATGATAAAGTGAACCATAAATGGGTAATTTTACATATGGATACAATTCCTAAAAGAGGTAATTGCAAAAAATATGATAAAAAGCACGGTGGCAATGTGAAAAAGGGATCAGATTTCCATTGAGTTCCAATTCTGCTATGATCCCTATGGCCTTGAAGCGTCTCGTACATTGCCCCTGAGGAAGGTGGATGAATTGGTCTTTCCCATGTGATTCTCTTGATTCGGATGATGAGCTCACAGACTTTTCGCAGACCTCAGTCTTTTCTTTTTTAGGTCCCTAACTTTTGCCTAGACCGCCCTTTCGGGTTTTCAGTCTACCGGGATACCCATTTTTGCCTAAGTTGCCCCTAAGGGTTTTCAACTTATCGGGTATTATTATTTTTTTATTTTTAGCCCTAATTTTTGCCTGGACTTTTCTTTTTGTTGTCCACCGGGTCTACTCTCAAGCGTAGTATTTCTTGACTGCGTCTGCGTTTACAGGGGATGACAGATCTTCACCGTCCATGTTGGATAATATCAAGGATCCTCCGGAGAAAACCTTCTTTACCACATATGGACCCTCATAATTAGGTGTCCATTTGCCCCTTGGGTCTGTGTGGATTGGCATAATCTTTCTCAATACCAAGTCTCCCGCTTCGAAGTCTCGAGGACGAACTTTCTTGTCAAACGCCCTTTTCAACCGTTTTTGGTAAAGCTGGCCATGGCAGATGGCTGCCATGCGTTTTTCATCAATGAGATTAAGTTGATCAAATCTCGCCTGCACCCATTCGGCTTCGTCAAGCTTGACATCAGTCAGAATTCTCAGGGAAGGGATTTCTACCTCGACAGGGAGTACCGCATCCATGCCATACACAAGAGAAAATGGAGTTGCCCCAGTTGAAGTGCGCACTGAAGTGCGATAGCCATGTAAAGCAAATGGTAGCATTTCATGCCAATCTTTATATGTTTTCACCATTTTCTGAACAATCTTCTTAATGTTTTTGTTCGCTGCTTCAACGGCGCCGTTCATCTTTGGGCGATACGGTGACGAATTGTGGTGTTCGATCTTGAAACTTTCACACAATTCCTTCATCATCTTGTTATTGAGGTTGGAACCATTGTCAGTAATGATTTTATTTGGGACCCCATAACGACAAATGATTTCCTTTTTGATGAAGCGAGTGACCACTTGTTTGGTGACATTGGCATAAGATGCGGCTTCTACCCACTTAGTAAAGTAGTCAATGGCCACTAAGATGAAACGATGTCCGTTTGAAGCAGTTGGCTCGATGCGTCCGATCACATCTATGCCCCACATGGCGAAAGGCCAAGGCGATGTCAAGATATTCAGAGTAACTGGCGGCACATGTATCCTATCTGCATAGATTTGGCATTTGTGGCATGTTTGCACGTGACGATAGCAATCAGTTTCCATTGTCAACCAATAATAACCAGCTCTCAAAATCTTCTTAACCATCGTGTGTCCACTGGAATGTGTACCAAAAGAGCCTTCATGGATTTCGTTTATGATCCGATCGGCTTCGTGTCTATCCACGCATCTGAGCAAGACCGAGTCATAGTTTCGCTTGTAAAGCACATCTCCACTTAAGAAGAATTTAGACGAAAGCCTTCTTAAATATTTCTTGTCTGTGATTGAAACATTTTCTGGATACTCTTGCTTTTCTAGATATCTTTTGATATCATAGAACCAAGGTTGATCATTGGTTGCTAACTCTGCTTCCAGGCAGTGAGCAGGCTCATCAAGATATTCAATACAGATAGAGGGTGCCTCATTTCTCCATTTAACTTTGAACATGGATGACAACGTGGCAACAGCGTCTGCCAATTGATTGCTTTCTCTAGGAATGTGATTGAAAGTAATCTCATCAAAGTATGGGATTAATTTCAAGACGTGATCCCGATATGGCACTAATTTGTTGTCACGTGCTTCCCAATCGCCTCTGACTTGGCTGATGACTAGAGCTGAGTCTCCATACACTTCCAGAATCTTGATTCTATGGTCAATTGCGGCTTCAATTCCAAAGATACATGCTTCATATTCTGCCATATTGTTGGTGCATTCGAAACATAATCTTGCGGTGAATGGAATGTGGAAACCGGTAGGAGAGGTGAGGATTGCCCCTATCCCATTGCCTTGAGCATTTGCGGCACCATCGAACACGTGCGTCCATCGTGATCCTGGTTCGGGTCCTTTGTCTAGGCCTGGTATTTCGTAGTCTCTGACAAACATGATGTCTTCGTCAGGGAAGTCAAAACGCATGGGCTGGTAATCTTCCACAGGTTGGTGGGCAAGGTAGTCAGATAACACACTCCCTTTGATAGCTTTTTGCGAGACGTACTGAATGTCATATTCTGTCAGTACCATTTGCCAACGGGCTACTCGTCCGGTGAGAGTAGGCTTCTCAAAAATGTACTTGACTGGATCCATCTTTGATATCAGTAATGTGGTATGGGTCAGCATATACTGCCTTAAGCGTTTGGCAGCCCATGCGAGTGCACAACAGGTCTTCTCCAACACTGAGTATCTCGTTTCACAATCAGTAAACTTTTTGCTTAGGTAGTAGATAACATGCTCCTTTCTACCTGTTTCATCATGCTTCCCCAACACGCATCCCATGGATCCTTCCAGAACAATCAAGTACATGATGAGAGGTCTTCCTGGCACGGGAGGCATCAAGATCGGTGGCTCTTGCAGATATTCTTTTATTTTCTCGAATGCTTTTTGGCAATTGTTATTCCACACGATTGCTTGATCTTTGCGAAGCAGCTTGAATATTGGCTCACAGGTGGCTGTTAAGTGAGATATGAATCTGGAAATGTAGTTTAATCTCCCTAAGAAACCACGAACCTCCTTCTCGGTTCTTGGAGCTGGCATATCTTGGATAGCCTTTACTTTGTCAGGGTCGACTTCAATCCCTTTTTGGCTCACGATAAAACCTAGCAATTTACCAGATCTTACCCCAAAGGTACATTTATTCGGATTGAGCCTTAGCCTGAACTTTCTTAACCTAGCAAACAGCTTTTCCAAGTGGATGAGATGTTCCTCTTCAGTTTGGGATTTTGCGATCATATCGTCTACATAGCATTCAATCTCTTTATGTATCATGTCATGAAAGAGAGTCACCATTGCTCATTGATATGTCGCGCCAGCGTTCTTCAGACCAAATGGCATAACCTTATAGCAAAAGGTTCCCCAAGGGGTAATGAAGGTAGTCTTCTCCATATCCTCTGGAGCCATTTTGATTTGGTTGTATCCGGAGAAACCATCCATGAAGGAGAAGACAGAGAATTGGGCCGTATTATCCACTAACACATCAATGTGTGGCAGTGGAAAATCATCTTTTGGGCTGGCTCTATTTAGGTCTCTGTAGTCAACGCACATCCGCACCTTACCTCCTTTTTTAGGCACAGGTACAATGTTGGCGACCCATTTAGGGTATTTTGATACTGCCAAGAATCCGGCATCAAGCTGCTTTTGTACTTCCTCCTTAATCTTCAGGGCCATGTCAGGTCGAGTTCGTCTCATCTTCTGCTTTACCGGCGGGCAATCTTCCTTGAGCGGCAATTTGTGCACCACGATGTCTGAATCCAATCCGGGCATGTCTTGGTATGACCAGGCAAACACATCTGCATACACGCGTAGGAGCTCGATCAGTCTTCTCTTCACACCCTCTTTGAGGGCAGCGCCTACCTTGACCTCTTTCCTGTCCTCTTCAGTTCCAAGATTGACAACTTCCAATGACTCTTGATGCGGCTGGATGATCTTTGATTCCTGCTTCAATAGCCTGGCTAACTCTTCGGGGAGTTCACAATCTTCTTCACCATCCTCGTCGGCGTGGTAGATTGGATTATCAAAGTCATATGGAACCGTAGTAGTATCGTTATCAATGGAATCCGGGGTGGATCTGCATGATTGGTGATTTTATGCTTTATTTTCAGAAGATGAAAAAGAAAAATGCGAGAAAACATTGCCATTTATTTATGCAAAAAAGTAAAAAAGAAAGACAGGGAGCACAATTGAATGCAAAGAGGTTCATTTCATTCATGATAAACATTATTTGAAAACATGGGGGCCCTACAAAATAATCCTTATGCCTTGGGCAGAGCATAGGATTTGAAAGCTGAACAAGGAAAAATTACTCTTCAACAAGGGTGATCTCCGGTATTTCTGTAATGGTCCAATTGTTGAGCTGTTGGTTTGGCGCCTTTGGGTACACCATGCAGACTTCCTTTAATGCATCATCTTCAGCTTCCACAACGGCCACCTGATCATCCACCATATGTCCACCACTAACAAAGGAAAGTGGAGAAATAAACCTTTTGCCTTTGTCAATGGTTGTCTTCTGCTGATCTTTGTGATTGCCTGGGTAACCCAAACCAGTTCTGTTTTTGTTGACGGGTAGCTCCAACACTCTTCCCCAACCTTCGGGGTGACCGGCCTCAATTACGGTCCTTGCGTCCTTCCAAGTAATCATGGGGGGTCCTGCCCTTTCTGATTTCTTTTCCTCCTTCTTAGCAGGGATCATTTCTACACTTATCACGTCAAACGCTTGAAAAGGGGTCTCATGAACTTCCCCTCCCACTTCAATATAACGGAATGAAGACAGATGGCTTACTAGCATGTCCTCCTCTCCCTCGATGACAACAAGTTGGTTATTAACCATGAACTTTAGCCTTTGGTGAAGAGTGGACGTTACAGCACCGGCCGCATGAATCCATGGACGACCTAATAGGCAACTGCACGCCGGGTAGATATCCATCACATAAAATGTGATAATGAAAGTGTGAGGTCCTATTTTGATGGGGAGATTAACCTCCCCTATCACGGTCCTTCTTGCCCCATCGAAAGCTTTCACTATCACTGAACTCGGTTTCATCATTAATCCTTCAATGGTCAGCTTGGCCAATGAATTCTTTGGTAAAACATTTAAGGATGACCCAGTATCTACCCATACTCTCGACAACACAACATCCACACATTCAATGGAGATGTGCAAAGCCTTATTATGGTTCCTCCCCTCGGGGGGCAACTCTCCCTCATTAAAGCTCAGAATATGTGCGGAGGCAATGTTCGATACCACTCCTTCAAATTGTACAACGGATATTTCTTGAGGAACATGAGCAGTCTTCAAGAACTTGATCAATGACTCCTGATGGGCAGGAGAGCACATTAGCAATGACAACATGGAAAATTTTGAAGGTGTTTGGTTGAGCTGGTCCACCACCTTATAATCGCTTTTTCGAATGATTCGTAAGAATTCTTCGACATCTTCATTGGAACTCCTTTTTTGGGTAGAAGTCTGCCCCTGCTTAATCATTGGCTGCTTTTCACTTGTACCGTTTGGCGGTGGTACGGGCGCAAAAGTTCTCCCACTTCTGGTTATTCCACCGGTCCCAACCATGTTCTCTACAGAATTATCAACTTTCACAGCATCCTCTTCCACCTTCTGCCCATTAATGTAAACATTTGGCTCATATTTCCAAGGGACAGCCTTGGTGCTCTCAAAAGGGAAAGGAGCTGGTGTAGATATCACTAATGGAGCAAGTGAAGGTGGAGACAATGGAATCTCTACTTGGTCATATGGTATTTGCAACGGTTCACGAACTTGATTGTAAGGGGTCTGAACAGAATGCCAATCATAATCACATGGGATTTCCAAGGGCGCACGAGGCTGGTCACATGGAATTGTCAGCGGTGTAACATCATACGAGATTTGTAGTGGAATTTGGGTAGGATACCAATCTTCATCGTACGGAATTGTCAAAGGTACACGGTTTTGACCATACAAATTGTTCAACAGTTCTTCATCATAAGCAAACTCCATTGGATCATAGGGAATATCAAGAGTGGCCACTTCTTCAGCACTAGACATCTGCTCTATCAATATGACACCTTGATCTAACAAATTTTGGATGCCCTTCTTCAATTCACGACAGTTTTGGGGATCTTTCAAACAGTGTTGGCAATCCTCGGCACATCCTGGGACAATATTCTTCATTAACAATTGTTCTTTAACAACAGCAAAGGGAGTCTTCATTTTATCAACTTCTGATACCAACTTCCTTCCTTTAGATTCTTCAACCATGTTTGTGGCATGGTGCGGCATTGGATTTTTAGTCATGTTGAGAGTGTTCTTGGTGAAATTGATGGCTTTTGAATCAATGAGATCTTGTACCACGTATTTCAAAGTCTTGCAGTTTTCAATGTTATGTCCGGGAGCTCCAGAATGGAATTCGCAACGGGCATTTGCATCATAGCCGGGAGGTAGAACAGCTGGGGGAGCCTTCATTTCTCTTAACTGCACCAATGAACTTCTAAGCAAGAGCGGAAGCAACCTAGCGTACGTTGTAGGAATAGGATCAAATTTTTTCTCAGGTCTCCTTTGTCTTGACGGACCTTGATAATAGTTTTGACGTTGTTGTTGATAGGGAGCTTGAGCAGCCGGTTGACTTGCGGGTATGGAGAGAGGCTGATTTGGAGTAACTGCGGCCACATGATGATAAGAGCCTTGGTATGCTTTGGCCTTCCCTTTGTCCATAAAAGCAGCGCTCGTTTCGCCTTCCCTTTTTCTTGCAAAACCTTGGTAGGGCTTCTTAGAAGCTCCATCAGCAATTTGAATCTTTCCAATCTTTATCATATTCTCTATCCTCTCACCAGCCATCACTAAATCTGAGAACACAGTAGATGTGCATCCAGCCAAGCGTTCTAGGAAAGGGCCTTGAAGAGTCCCCATGAACATATCGGTCAATTCTCTTTCAAGGAGAGGAGGCTGGACTCTAGCAGCTAAGTCCCTCCACCTTTGAGCATAATCCTTGAATGCTTCACCAGATTTCTGGGTCAAGCCTTGGAGTTGTGTGCGATTAGGCGCCATATCAGAGTTGTATTGGTAGTGTTTCAGAAATGCCTCGGCTAACTCTTTCCATGTCTTGATGTGCGTACCTTCTAACTGCATGTACCATTCAAGGGAAGCTCCACTGAGGCTATCTTGAAAGAAATGCATCAGTAGTTTTTCATCATCAGAGTAGGAAGCCATCTTCCTACAATAAGATCAGATGTGAGTTCGGGGACAGCTTGTCCCTTTGTATTTTTCAAAGTCAGGGACTTTGAACTTGAGCGGAATCTTAACACCGGGTACCAAACACATATCCGCAGCCTCTAACCCAAAAGTGCTTGGGCCTTGTAGTCCTTTAACCGTCTCTTGCAAGGCGAGTACCTTCTTTTCCAAGTCAGTAGTTGGTGCTCTAGAGCCGTCTGCAGCCAAGTCATTGTGAGAGTTGTAGAAACCTTCATGATCGTCAAAGTGGATTTGAGGGGTAGTCGTACCACTACGAGGAATAGGGATTGCACCTGCGCCAGCAGGAGTAGGGATCGTGCCACCAGGAACGGGGATTGCATTTGTAGGAGTTGGAATGACTTCTCCAGGAGTGGGAGTTGAGCCTACAGTAGTAGGAACTGGAGTGTTGGCAGCGTTTCTCTCCATGGCTTGCTTCAACTCTTCTTGTCCTTTAGCCATAGCTTGGATGACTTCCATCAACTGGCCCATCTGAGTCTTCATGTGGGTCATGTCGTCTCTGAAGGCGGCTTGAGTCTGCTCAATCTGATCCATTAGTAACCTTTGCTTGCCACGAGTATAGTAGGGGTGTTGGGAAGTCAGCTTGTTTACTGCGAATGGAGGTCAAGTTTTTTGTAAGTTTTTGGTTTTGTTTTTATGAAATGCGACATGATGTGTATGGAATGCATATGAATAATGTTATGCGCAAAGCTCTTAGTAACCTTGTTAGTCATCGTTGAGAATATAAACATTTTCATTGCAATTAATCAGAAGAAACATAATAGAACAAACTCTCATTTCATTAAGGCTCGAAGCCAAGTTCAAATACAACATACAAAAGATACATTTCTTAAGCAAATTACAAATCGACTCTAAATGTGACTCCTTGGGCTCTGCGGACAGCCTCTAAATCTGTAACAAGTTCCCCCATTGTTTCCTTGCAAAACTTCACAAAGTCGAACACAGGGACAGGAGTGTTTTCAGGAGTCATCACTTGATCGGCTACCTTCAATCTTTTAGGGATCTGCTGAAGCACAAAGTTGGAGAATCCCGCCAAGTTTATGAATTTTTCCTTCCACTCCTCATAGAGAATTTGGAGATCATGGATGATATCATCTCTCTGAAGTACAGCAGCTTCCGCCTGACGACAACTTTCTTCCCAATAGTGGCAGCTGTCCTTCAACTCCAGATATAACTCATCATATATTCCATCTTTCAGTCTTCGGATTTCTTTGATAGCTCTACCCAACTGATACTCTGCTTGCATGAAGTCTCGCTGCGCATTCTCCTTTTCCAATAACTCACGAGCTAATTGATCTTCACAACCTTTCATAATGCCTTTCAACTTGTGAATCTGAGCTTCAAATTTTTCCCTTTCATCTTTCTTCATCTGGGTGGCTATTTTCACATCATTTTCTAAGTCTCTGACCTTTCGCCACACTTGGTCCAATTTTTCATTTTGGTGATCCAAGTTGGCGTTGGCGTTTTTGAGAGCTCCACCAACCCATTCTTTCTTTCCTTTCTCTTCCCTAACCCTTTTCCTGCTATCCTCGAACTTTTCTTTCAACTCTTTGCTTTTGTCTTCCCAAGCTTCGCTTTTCTGCTTAGTCTCGTTGAGTCGAATTCGAAGCTGAGTGTTCTCATCTTCGAGTTCCTGGATCTTAGCCTTAAGTTTCTCCATATCTTCGGGCAAGATAGGCTCGGGTTCAGGATGAGATAGGAAAACATATGCATCAAAGATAAAAGGTAATCTGACCTCTTTCACTCTCTCTTTTACCCATTTGACATAAGGTTCACGAGCAAGGATGTTCTTCCGCCCATTGTCTGGATTGCTTCTTTGGATGTTTACCCATGCTCTTCTTGCTCTTCGTACAGACAGATCACTTGGATCGGCTGTATTGACAAGGAATGGCACCAAATCTTCTTCCTTAGGAGGGCCATCCATGGAGTGTCCAAACTATCTCTTGAGTAACACCAGGTTGTAATTGATGCAACCTCGTGTCCCCACAAGAGGCACGTTGGGAAATTCTCCACAAGAAAAGATAATATCTTTGGTTTCCCATTCCCTCTTGTACCATGTGATGGAACTAGCGGTGAGTGAAGCGAATCTTTGAGGCCATGAGAGTTCCTTGGAAGCAAAAGGACCTTTTTCGGGCATGTGGGTCCTTAGCCACTTATGCAGGAGTGGGGCGCAACAAAGGAACATTCCACCTCCTTTTGTATGTCTTGTATGGAGTGTGTGGTAGAAGTCACCTAAGAGGAAAGGCACAGGGTTCTTGGTCAAGAAGATTTCCACAGCTACTTGGTCCACAAAATTTTCCCCATTTGGAAACATCACAATTCCGTAGACTAAGAGTGCTAGAATTGAACCACATATTTCCCATTTCTCTTCCTTGGCATACTTCCACGCTTGTTCTTCCAAGAATTTCCTCGAGAAACCCCTAGCTCCTTTGGGTGCCCAATTGGATATCACATCTGATGTAGGAATCCCTAAGGCAGAAGCCACTTTCTTCAACGTGAACTCTTCTTCGAGCTTGGGAAAAGGATTGCGATCCTTGATAGAGAGGTTCAAGATCTTCTCAAACTCTTCCAAAGTAGGAGCTATTTGAAAATCGGCGAAATTGAAACAACGGAAAGACGTGTCATAGTACTGAGCCAAGGCTGTGAGAGCTTCAAACTCCACCTTCTCTGTCAACAGATCCAAAATTCTCCCATAAGAAGAGTGAAATTTGTTGTGCTTGATGGGAGTGATTTTGGCACTTAGAGCTTTTAGACTGTCGATTGAAGGATCTTTGTATTTGAAAGTGAAAGTGCTCTTTCGGTCGGTTTTCTTATTTAGCTTCATTGTTCCTAAATTCACATTCATCATGACTGCTTCTGAAAAATGCTTATATCTGCAACAAGAACAAGACACTAAGAGCTTTGTTTTTTTTTATGAAGTATGTATGTATGAACGGATGCAGAATTCGAGCATATGGGTTCATAAGTCCGTGGTATGGATATGGTCGATACTGTCTGCTTTATGGAAAAGGTTCTCACAAGGTGTAATCTAGGGTTTAAAAGGGATCCCAAAGTCATGGATTCATATGACTGTTCATCATACATGACATGAATATGTCGGAGGATGACTCCATCACATGAATCTCTTTTGGGTGAGGTCCTCGTATCGACCCACATGAGAAGAACTTCTCGGGGGCCTATACTACGAGACACATCGACATTGGGTTCTAGACAAGGATTTCAGAGTCATGGACATTCTTGACTGTTTGTTACGTATGTCATTCATTGCCAGGCAACAACTCCATCAAGAAAGTCTCTTCTGAACGAGGTCTTCGTATCGATCCACACGAGAAGAGCTTCTCGAGGACCCATATTACGCGACCATCAATCTTAGTTGGCCAAAGGTTTAGGGTTCTAAAAGGTCCTTAGAGTAATGGATTCTTGAGAAAACGTTGATCAAACACGCTAAGAGCTTGACGGTTCTCATCATTCTCAAATGAATCTACTCTAAGTGAGGTTCTCGTATCGACTATCACGAGATGAGCATCTCGGAAGCCCATACTACTCAACCTCTCCTATCTCAATTTTAACACTCTAGACTCGGGTATAGAGTCTTTCCCTCAAGGTTTGCCACCAAAGTTTTCAATCCATACCAAGAACCAATGAAGCCAAAACACGGTGAGATACAATTGAAAAAACAAGGAAAGCGATAAACAAGCAAAAAGGAAAGAACCCAAACACGTAAAAACAACCTAGGTTAGGCTTGACTCGCTTAGGAAAAAAAATCCCCAGCAGAGTCGCCAGCTGTCGCTACGCGAAAAATGACACAGAGTCGCCACCGGATTTTATTTATCCCACGGAGGGAAAGGGAAATAGCGATAAAACCTTTGGGAAAAGAGCATGGTCATCGCAACCAAGTCTTAGGGTTCGGGAGTCGGTTATGCGAGGGGAAGGTGTTAGCACCCCCTCGCATCCATCGTACTCGATGGGAACCTCCTAGGTTATTTAACGTGAATGGGTGTTTTTATTAAGAGTTTGCTTGTTTTGAGAAAAGGGGGGGTTGGGTTTATTTATTCTAATGCTCGCCAAGGATTGTGGCCCTTGTGCCTACGTATCTTCACTCAAAAGAAGTGAAGAATCAGAGCTCCGTAGTTCGGAGGCTTGTGAAATTGTTGTTTGTTGGTTGATTTTATACCTTGAAAAAGGGTTTTTGAATTGATGCCCTAAGGCGAAAATAGGTTTGATGAGTTGATGTTATTTTTAAGTTTCTTAAGATAAATTGTTCTTGATTAGGATTATACACAAAAGACTTTGGATAGAAATGAATGTTTCGAATAACCAAGTCGAGCGCCTTGTATCCAAAACATTCGGAACGAGTGTAGGAGGACTCCATTCTCATTCCTTTTCTACCACTTTAAAGTTCGTGGTGCATAATTCTAATTGTTTATGTTATTGTGTTTTGGATTTTTTATGAGAAAAGAGAACCACTTGACGTTGAATCAATATTTATTGTTTGTAAGAGTATTTGAGGTGATACGAACAAGGTCGATGGCGGACGCACAAGGCGGCCGACTTACAAGGGTTGAAAATGGCTCGATAAAATCGAGGGTTTGTTTTTGAAAAATGGTTTTTTGGAATCAAAGGCCAACAAGGACCACAACAACATTCACACACGAAAAACATACAAACATATCGGGTTAGTCGCATAAAAAAAATCGAGGCATGCACTAAAAACGGGAGTTCGCCGTGCGAACTCCTTGAAAAAAAATTTTTTGGAGGTAAAATATCGAAAAAAGTAGCGAAACAGTGATGTAACACGGGTGGCCGTGTTGTGTGACACGGCCCGTGTCATAGGGTACCTGCAATGTGAGTTTTGGAGCGTGACAGAAGTGCAACACGGTTGGCCGTGTTGTGTGACACGGCCCGTGTTGTAAAGCCTGGTGGAAAATGATTTTTAGGGCAAACAGGGGTGCAACACGGGTGGCCGTGTTGTGTGACACGGCCCGTGTTGTGAGGCCTGGGGTTTTTTGGATCTTGAAATGTCAAACAGAAGTGCAACACGGGTGGCCGTGTTGTGTGACACGGCCCGTGTTGCGTGACACGGGTGGCCGTGTTGTATGACACGGCCCGTGTCGTGCTACCAGAGTAAAAAACCTAACTTTTTCTATGTTTTTCTTTCGTTTTTGTGGTTTCTTAAGAACGGTTTCTTGGTCCCTTTTGAACCTTACATGAAACATACAATGCAACAATACAAAAAGAGTAGACAAAATGAATGTAAATAGCAAAAAAGTAAAGAGAGAAAGGTTGGAGGAAATGGATACCCAAGAACTTTCTATCCTTCTTGCAAATCCTCCTTGGTCTTGGTTGAATGTACCTCACTCCTCTTCACTTTATGTTGTGAAGGTTTTGTTTCTCTATGATCCTCTTGGTTCTATATCACTCTCTTTTTCTGGTTTGCAAAGCTTTCTATTTTTCTAGTTTTTAGGGTTTTGTTTGCTCTCTCTATTTTCTGGTTTTTTGCCAATGTGTGTAGAATGAATCTTGAATGAATGAAGAGTCCCCTTTTTGTTTACAGCCCCCTCCTCTTATATCAGCTCCTCTAGGGTTTTCACTTCTTCCCACACTTCAGATTTTTCATGGGGCAATGTTTCTTACCACCTTTCCTTATGTCACTCTCTTTCTTTCCATTTCCATGCAAGGTGCTATGCTGCATTTTTCTGCACTACTTTCCCATGCTGTCTTGTTCTACAGCCCTCTACATTGCCCTCAATCCTTTCACCTCTTTGTTGGCTTATGCTTGGACTACCCTCTTGGTCAATGTTAACCTTTGGATAGAATTTTGAAATTCTGATTTTTAGATGCATTATCACATGCCATTCCCTTGGTCTTGTGACATGTATATTTTATGACACGAGGCAACTTGTTACTTCTTACATGGGGCTGCTTTGGATTGCATCCATATTGCCTATGGTTGAACATACTTGGTCTTGATCTTGAAACATACCAATGTTAACTCTTAAGTATTTTCTTTGGATGTTTGTGGGCATAATGTAGCACATGAAAACTTGGTGTGGCATGAAGATTACCATATCATGGATTTGATTAGAGACTTGAATAAATTAATTTCTAAACATTACTTAGAGTTGGAAATCTTGCAACAAATGACATTCTTGTAATGTCATAAAATTTCTCTTTGTAATATTCTTGCCTCTAATCTTGAATGATGGATTTCCCTAGAACCATTAAGTTTGAAATGGATGAAGTCTTGAGTTATGGACTTGCATATCCTAACATTTTGTCAAGTAACTTCTCTTTGAAGAAATCTACAAGAATAGACTTTCCAATTTAGATCAAACCTTAAATGATGAACCTTTCCTTCCATGTGGTCCAAGATAGACAAGTTATCACATGGAAAATGACAAATCGACCCAATTCGTACCCACATGCTCGATATGCAATAAAATGATGTATGATATGGCGAATGTAGGGTAAAAAGGCCAAAGGCGAAAATGAGGGTGTGACACCAACTAACCAAAGAGTTTGAAAATAGGTGACACATACCACTAGTACTTTTCTTATCTGATTTGCACCTGGAAAAATCAAAATTGGAGAACCCAACCAAGGAACAATCGTTTCCTTTGGAATACCATAGCCCATACTTTGGAATACCCGAAAGGTATCGAAGTATGCGCTTAACAACTTTTTAATGGGATTCCTTATTAGAAGATTGATATCTAGCACACATGCAAACACTAAACATAATATCGGGTCTAGAGGCGGTAATATAAAGAAGTGAGCCAATCATACCTCAATATCTTTTTACCTCTACGTCCTTACCATTTTCATCTTTATTCAGATTTGCACATGTCGGCATCGGTATGTCAATGGCTTTGGAATTTTCCATGTCAACCCTCTTGAGAAGCTCCAGACAATACTTCGTTTGACTTACAAACGTCCCTTCCTCAAGCTGTTTGATTTGTAATCCAAGAAAGTATGTGAGCTCCCTCATCATACTCATCTCGAATTCACCCTGCATAAGGTTAGAAAACTCTCTTACGAGATTTATGTTAGTTGATCCGAATATAATGTCATCAACATAAATTTGTACCAAGATTAAGTGTTTTCCTTGACGCTTAATAAAGAGGGTTGTGTCGACCTTGCCTCTTGAATACCCTTGATCAAGTATAAACTTGCTTAGGCGCTCATACCAAGCACTAGGGGCTTGCTTGAGTCCATACAAGGTACGTTTTAACTTGTATACATGATCGGTATATTCATGAGACTCAAAACCCGGAGGTTGTGCAACATAAAATTTTTCATTAATATAACCGTTAAGGAATGCACTTTTTACATCCATTTGAAATAGCTTTAAAATTTTCGCACAAGCGAAGGCAAGTAAAAGGCGTATAGCCTCGAGTCGGGCAACTGGCGCATAAGTCTCCTCATAGTCGATGCCTTCCTCTTGGTTATACCCTTGCGCGACTAAATGCGCCTTATTGCGGGTTATTACCCTATTTTCGTCCAACTTGTTCCTAAACACCCATCGGGTGCCGGTTACTCGATGACCTCGCGGAGGAGGGACAAGGTCCCAAACCTCATTTCTCTTGAACTGATTAAGTTCCTCTTGCATAGATAAAGACCAGTGCTCATCGAGTAAGGCGTCTTTAGGGTTTTTAGGTTTCATTTGTGAAACAAAAGCGAATTGATAACAAAAATTACTTATCTTAGACCGAGACGTAACTCCCTTTGATATATCACCGAGGATGTTGTCGATTGGATGGTCTTTGGAAGACTTCCAAGCTGGAGGGAGATCATCTTTTGTAGACGGATGAACTTCCTCGGTTTCCTCATGACGGTCATCTTTCTCCTCCTCAACTTTGGCTTGGTCAGGTTGATCAATTCTCGACTCGGCACTTTTGAGTATGTCTTCCGTAGATGTACCTACACCATGAACAACACTACCTTTTCCGACGTCTCTCGGATAAGATTCATCAAATGTTACATGTACAGACTCTTCAACGGTAAGTAATCTCTTATTATAAATTCTATAAGCTTTACTTGACTGAGAGTATCCAAGGAAGATACCTTCGTCAGCCTTGGAATCAAATTTGCCTAAGTTTTCCTTTCCATTATTCAACACAAAACACTTACAACCGAAGACATGCAGGTGAGATACATTCGGCTTGCGCCCTTTTAAAAGTTCATACGGTGTTTTATTTAGAATGGGGCGGATGAGCACCCTATTCAAAACATAACATGTCGTACTTATGGCGTCGGCCCAAAAATATTTAGGTAATGCACTTCCATTGATCATTGTTCTTCCCAATTCTTCTAAAATGATATTTTTGCGCTCCACAACCCCATTTTATTGAGGAGTACGTGGAGCGGAGAAGTTGTGATCAATTCCGTGTTTACCGCAATATTCTTCAAACAAATAGTTTTCAAAATCACCTCCATTGTCATTCCTAATTGAGACAATGTTTGTGTTTAATTTATTTTGGGAAAACTTAGCAAATCTTTCAAAGGCGGCGAATGTATCGCTCTTGCTAGCCAAGAAGATAGTCCAACAGAATCTAGAAAAATCATCAACTATTACAAAACCGTAATAGTTACCACCTAGACTTTTAATTCTAGATGGCCCGAATAAATCCATATGGAGAAGCTCGAGAAGTCTCGTAGTTGAAATGATATTTTTGGATTTAAAAGAGATCCTCGTTTGCTTTCCCATTTGGCAAGCATCACAAAGGTGATCCTTGGTAAACTTTATTTTGGGCAGACCTAGGACTACATCTTTGGAAACTACCTTGTTAAGCAAGTCAAAGTTGACATGTGTTAAACGTCTATGCCATAACCATGAGTCCTCACTCATTGTCATGAGACATTTGTCACTTGTCAAAGATACTTCATTCAAGTCTAGCATATAGACATTGTTTACTCTTAGACCATTAAACACACTCTTCATTTCATCATTATGCACAATTTTGCAACATTCTTTTGAAAATGATACATTGTATCCTTTGTCGCATAATTGGCTAATGCTAATGAGATTATATTTAAGACCCTCGACAAGCAATACATCAGATATAGTAGTGGAAGAAGGGTTACCTACACTACCTTTACCAAGTATTGCATCACGATTGTTATCTCCATAGGTTACATACCCCTTCTTCTTTGCCACGAAGTCGATGAAGAGAGATATGTCTCCTGTCATGTGTCTTGAGCAGCCACTATCAAGAACCCATCTTCTCTCAGTGGTCTCAAGACGTTGTACCTATGAAAAAATAATTAACAAGAGGAGGTACCCAATGGCTTATTGGGTCCTAAGTCGTTAGTGACAAAATGGTCTCATTTAGGCGACCATTGACAAATGCCTTTAGGAACCAAAAATATCCTAAAACGCCACTTAGAAATGGAATGGCCTTTCTTGCAACAATATAGACATGAAAAGTTAACTTTTGAATTACCTTTGCTATCGTTATCTCTTACAACATATTTGTATTTTTGATATGGATTAATGTTGGAGAACATGGTTAGAGTATCGGGGTTTGTTATCGTCCTTAGGGAATTATGTGATATTGTCGTCGTTCGATAGTTTCTAAGTTCTTAACTTATAGTAACAAGGGGGTTTAGATTTTTGGTTACGGTAGCTTGCATAAAAAGTAAGAAATTGCAGTAAAAGTTTCGGTTTTACGATTTGAGAAAGATTGTCAAAGTTAGGGTTCGACAATCACATTGCATGGATATGTTTGATCAAACAAAACTTATAAACTCCATTAGATGATAAACACATTCACAATATCCTCTCAATGTGATTATTTCTAACACACATTGTGGGTTTTTTCCATTTTGATCCATTGTTGATTTCTCACACAATCTATCAAAATGACAACTTTTAGGTTTGACATTTTAGTGAACAAATCCATTCAAAACTATCTCTAGCTCAAGAACAAAGATGGATGAAAACCTAGGTAAAGAGTTGGAAAATACCTTTCAATAATAAACCAACACAAAGAGTTATCAATAAAATAAGGGTTTCACCATACATTCATCATCAAAGAGTTTACAAATGAAGATCAACCCATATACACACAAAGCTTATGACCATCTACATCTAACCTTGACAAAATGGAAGACTTAGCTACTCATTTTCATGGTAGCTTGAACAAGAAGAAAATGGAGAAGATGAAAGTACATCCGCGTCGAAGAATCGAAGAAGGATATGATTCCACTTCTCTTGATTACACAATGAGCAAAAGCAAGAAAAACTATTGTTTTTTAGGAGTTCTAGCCCTAGGTTAAAATGTTACAAGATAATCTATATCAAAAAATTGTAAGTTATGATCCCTATAAAGCAAAAATAAAGTACAAAATATCTTCTGTTTTCGCCCATTCGCCAGGCGAACAGGGGCCTTCGCCACGCGAACCAAATGAAACAAGGCACTTCAAAGTGCCTCCAGCAAGCAAACCGCCCTTCTGAGTAATCGCACCTTCGCCAGGCGAAGGAATTATTCGCCAGGCGAACCTTCGCTGGCTTCACTTGTCAGGCAAAGTTTATGTTGGTTTGCTACTGGAAAATCCAAGGGTCCTTCGCCAGCTCCTTCGCCAGGCGAATGGTAGCGAAGCTTTGGTGGAACCACTCGCCAAGCGAACTTCATGCCCTTTTGGTCTGGGAGTTCAATTTGAATTACTCTCCCTGTCTCGCCAGTACTCGCTAGGCGAACATTCGTTGCCACTCGCTGAGCTTTGTCAGGCGAACTTCAGATCTTTTCCAGCTTCTTCCAGCAGCTCTGTCTCATCTTTTCCAAGATGCTCCAACACTCCAACTAGTGTCAATCCTGCACACTAACAACAACATTACAAGCAGCATTCACTTGGACCAAAACAAATTGAAACTAAGCAAATCAATCTACTAATTCACACACTAATAGATAAAAACAAGTAAAAATACTACAAATTAGAGATCAAATATATACAATAATTGGGATCTAACAATTAACTATACTCTTTCTAAAATCAGATTTATCGATGGCAAAAGTAATTTTGGGCTCTAGAGCCTTGTTAAGTTTGGAATTTAGGTTTCTAACTTCATTTTTCCAAATGTAGCAAGTGTCACACCCAAAGTTAACTATTCTACTTCTTAGATCCTCACAACCTGCTTTAGACCTTTCCACTATGGAAGCTTTAAGTGCCTCAAGTTTCTTTTCGGAGTCTTGAATCTTTTGCTCTAAGTGAGCAAAATTTTGATTGTTTGAGACAAGCCTTTTAAAGGCTTCTTTTGCTTCACAATGCAAAGTATTAAGCGCAGTTTGTAATTCAAAATGAGACATGTTAGAGGAATTTTCATATTTAGCATGCCGTACCTATTTTTTTCTTGTTCTTTTGGTGAGCGGAAAGACATAAGTTTACGTATTCATCTTCATCACTTGAGCTTTCATCCTCAGAGGAATCGATATCGCTTTCCCAAACTATATATGCTCTCCTTGGCTTTGATTTCTTCTTATATGATCTATTTGATTCCTTTTCTTTTCCCTTTTTGTTTAAGGGACAATCCGGTTTATAATTTCCGGTCTTTCCGTATGTGTAACATGACCCTCTTGTTTTGTTCCCCTTGATGTCATCATTTCTAGAGTGCCTAGATTGTTTCCAGAAGTTGACAAGATTCTTCTCGGAGTGTTGGATGCCATTGTTTATAACATAGCGGTTGTAACGCTTTACGAATAGCCCCATGTCCTCTCTTGTCGTCTTCTTCGTCATCACTCGACGTGTAATCACCATGCTCCTTAGATTGAGACTTTGAGGAAGAAGTCTTGAGAGCAATATACTTCTTTTCAGTATTCTTTGTTTTGTCCTTCTTTTCTTTCTTTTCATGTTGCTCTAGGCTTATGAGCACTTGTTCGTGCTCTTGCAGCTTTGCAAACAATGTTGTTAGATCCAAAATTATGAGGTCATTAGCTTCTTTGATGACGGTTACCTTCGGCTGCCATTCCCTGTTAAGACATCTCAAAATTTTGTTAGTAGCAACATCATTGGCCACTGGCCTACCTAGTGAATGCAATCTATTGATAAGATGAGTAAATCTCTTTTGCATGTCCACAATGGTTTCCCCTTGCTCCATGTAAAAGAGACCGAACTCTTGTGTTAACATGTTGATTCTTGTTAGCTTAACATCATTGGTCCCCTCATGGGCGACTTACAATGAGTCCCACATAGATTTTGCCGTCAAACAATGAGAAACCCTATAATATTCATCAACTCCTAATGAGGAGATCAAAATATTTTTGGCTTTCCAATCGTAATTATATTTTTTCTCATCATCATCAGTCCATTGTGCTTCGGGCTTAGGCACAACCACATTATTTGCATCGATCATAGTTATTTTCATTGGACCGTTGAGAATAACATTCCATACTTTTCTATCTATGGAATTAATGTGCACCCGCATACAGTCCTTCCAATAACTGTAATTTTCTCCATTAAAAACGGGAGCTCTATTATTGGCCCCTTTAGGTTCGTTAGCAAATTTTCTACAAAGTTATACTTGAAGCACGGAGTGAACCGGTGCTCCTAATACCACTTGTTAGACGATAGCACGGATCTAGAAGGAGGTTGAATAGATCCCTTATTAAAAATCAGTCGGCGCTACTAATAAAATTGGTTTTAAAAAATTGTTTAAATTGCGGAAGCTGCCGTGAAAAAATTACCGTCTATAACGAACCGTTACTAGAAGATCGGATATGCGTCTAGCCTTTGGAAATTAATAATGAGAAATGAGAAATGAGAATCACCACGCTAGTCACACTATCAATTGATTTATATCACTACTTGGTATGACTAGTTCCAATGCCTTAATATGCCAACAAAATAATTGGACAGCACAAGACAATTTTTGTTCAGACAATTTATCAAACACTTGTACAATAAACTATTGTACTATAGTTAAAATTACTTCAGCACTTAATCAACAGTCCTTAATTTGATATTATTGTTTGAACTAAATACACGCAAATATTAAGCAAAATGAAAATGCAGAAAGTAAAAGGCACAAAGATTTGTTGAGGCAGTTCCCCCACCGTCCTCGCTTCGGGGTACGTCTGCCCTCAATTATAACAATAGAATTGAGCCCGTATAATATAAATGTAACTTGTTGTTGAATCGTTTATACAAGAATGGAATAGAAAATGAACAAACAAACTCCCTTGTTGTTGAATATGCTTTCACTTCTTGTCCCTTGATTCGAGTCGAATCAAGTCCTTCGATTGCTTGTGGATGAACCTTCGATTATAGCTCATTGGTTGAACAACCTTGCATTTTCAAACCCCGGCCCGGATGATATCAAACACTTGCTAATCGAACTCGAACCTCTCCTTCACAATTCACTTATTCCCGCTACTAGATCGACGAACCCACCGCTCCTCGATCACCTTCGCTCAGCTAAATATATGTTGAGAAGATTCTTACCAAAAAACCCCCAAACTCAGTAAATCTTGAAGGACAAAACCCTCAAGGTTTTATTCCAAAAAAACCTGCCAAAAACTTAACCCAAACTGGATTCCCAATCAACGGCTTCGGACGTTAGCACTTCAAACAAACCATAATGCACAATAAAGATTATTGTGTGTGATTGTTGTGGTATGAATTGTAGAAGATGAAGATGATTAGAACTAATGGCACCTCTTTCACTTTTCTTGTTTTAAAATTGATTCAATTGTTGTTGATGAAAATGAGCAACTTTTTATTTATAGTATGCCAAAAAATAACAGACAAAACCACTTTCGAAATAAGTGGAAAGACCAGAATTATGCAGAAAAAACAGCGAACGGTCGACCATACAAAAGGAGTGGTCGACCGGAACTCCCCAGACAGAACAGACTATGCAAAGCAACAGGCTATGCGTCGACCAAAACAGGGTCATGCGTCGACGCAAAGTCTGTATTTTTAGACAAACAGAAATAACAATCAGTATGCGTCGACCGGAGGTCGACGTGCGCCAACCTGTGGAAAATACCCTTGTAGACACCTTCTATGAGTCGACTGGAGCAAAATGAGTGGTCGACTCAAAGACCTGTATTTTGCAAAAATGCCTATTTTTATGTTTTTGACACTTCTAGATGCAACACATACTCCACCAATGATGTTTGACTCGAATAACGCTAATTTGATGACACAACATGCAAGCAAATGAGACGTAAGAGATAAGGTATGCTTATGCCTTGTGGTGATAATGCCAAATACCGATTCTTCCATGTGGTTGCGTTTTGACATCATCAAAACACACGTGTATAGTATACGAGGCTTTGTCCTCACATATTATATACTATCATATACACTAGTAATCATATCTGAATTATATTATGGTTGTTACAACTAACTACTAACTAGTAATAGCTTCTGCATCAAGTTATTTGCATAACCATCATGCATGGTGTTTTTCATCTATAGTCTTATGCATGGAGTTTAAACTTACGTCATAATATCATTTAATAAAGGGATTGATTTTTATTTTATATACTTAAATTGATCAACCCTTGCAATTTTAATATCAAAATGATGATTTACTCTATAGTATTTACTCTATAGCATTTTTTTTCTTCATATTCTTATGAATATGTTCCACAAATATATATATATTAATATTGTTTGTAATGTGAGTCAGAACTTATGTTATTTGTATAAAATGAATAATAGGCTATAGCATTGTATGATACATCAATAGGAAGCTGATTTAATATTAATTTAGAATCATATGGTTTTCTTTTGTATGTGTATATAATTTTAATTTACCAACTATTAATCAAATTATATAACTAAGAAAAAAAATACATCTATTGCCCTTCTCATAACATTAATCTATGCTAACAAAAGATTAAAAAAAAGATTAGTTAATATTTCAAAAATTTCCATTTTAACCAACCACTAAGTAACCCTTATTTTTTAACTTTAAATTTTTTACTATTTCTTTTTTTTTTTTAATTCAAATTTTAAATCTCTTTACATTTTTTCACAATTTTCATACTTGCATTTTATTTTATTTTATTTTCTCTTCATTTCCTCTTTTCCTCTTTAATATTTTTAAACATAAATAAATAAAAAATTGAACCCTTTTCAATATAAGGTAGAAGAAATCAAAAAAATATTGTCTTTTCAAAATGCAAAATTTAATTTCAATAAAAAACATAAATATTTTATAGTTATTAAAAAATATTCCTACTTATTAAAAAATAATTTATAGTTATAAATTTAATAAATTATTTTATCAAATTACTCAGACAACTAACGAGTCATTATCAACACAATATTTATTTTATTTTTAATTAACAATTATCTTTATTTGATACACAATCTTTTATTTCAAATGTTAAATTTTTATTTTATTTCTTTCTCTATTTTACATGTTCTTTTTTCTCTCTTTTTTGGTATGATTGTTAAATACAATTAATCATTGTTTATTTTATAATTAAATGATTTATTTCAAATTTACATGTATAATTAAATATATTTTATATTGTATCAAATTGAATAATACTCAACAATGGTAGAGACAAATAAATTTTCATGTCATTATTAAAATAATATCTATTTTATTTTGATCAACAATTGTTTTTATTCAAAAATATAAATTATATAGGTTAGTTATTGAATAAATTTAAAAAATAAACTTTTTTTTAATAATTAAGATCATATTTATAAGAAAAAAATTATTTTTTAAATTTATTAAATAGCACATCTAAAAAAAATATAAACATATATATGAGTTATTAAATGAATTTAAAAAAAAAACTTTTTTATATGGCTTTGGAGTTTCCACTACGTGTTTTAAATGTTAATAGTTGACTCCCATGTTAAACGCTTAGATTTTGTGGTAATATTCTTTAGATTGATCAATTTTGGAGCTGCTGTTTCCAATTAGTTTTTAATTATTTTTATGATACACATGTGTATCACACTTCTTTTAAACTGGTTAAGAATGCATTGGCAATAAAACTGTCTTTCAATTTAACTTTATATTATTTTGAGTTACATTGTATGTCTTTGGGTCACACAAGAAGAAAATTGTCCGCAAAAAATGAACGCTAATAAATGGACGAAGACGCTGCATGGAAGTTAGTGTTGGTTTACTATGAGGTAGAATCGATAATATCAGTGTTTTAAAAACCGGACCGGACTGACCGATCGGACCGGTTAGACCGGGAACCGACCTAGTAACCGGTCTGGTTTACTAGTTCGATCGTCTGTGTCATCAAACCGGTAAAAACTGAAAAAAAACCGGGTTAGACCGGGAAAAATCGAGTTTAGGGTTGGACCGGTTCTAATGCATTTTTTATTTTTTAATTAAAATTTAAATACAAAAGTTATAAAAATTAAAAAAAAAAGTTTAAAATTAGATTATACTGCAATTATTTTGTAATTTTGTATTATTTTGTTATGTGTAATACATTTGTTTAAAATTTAAATTTAAATTATGAACTTGTGAATTTATGATATGATATTTTTAAAAAATTTAAGTACTAGTTATATTTTTTTAGAAACTGAATCATCCGGTTCGACCGGTTTTATATCTATATAATGACAAGTCTATTCAACCGAGTTATCCGGTTTAATCCGATTTAGTCATGCGGTTCGACCAGTGACCAAGTGGTTCAACCGATAAACCAGTGATCCAGTATCCTCACCGGTTCAATGACCGGTCCGGTTTTTAAAACACTGGATAATATAACTCATATCGCGGAAATTCGTTGGAACCCGTTTTAAATTTGATGAAAAAAATTTATTTTGATTGAGTTTGTGTTTGAGTTAGTGTTGTGCCTCAAAGAACGATGTTAACTAGTCATACATATAACATCGACTTTATGAAATAGTTTTTTTGTCGATCAATTTTTGGGAATTTACTTTTTTTTTTGTCAATCTATTTTCAAAAATGGATTCCTCATATTTTTGAGAACTGTATTATCTCTATATCTTATAATAGGTACAACGGTGATACAATTTTATGTGTTAGCGGGCAATAAAATATATTTTTCAACAAATGAACTTGGTGAGTAGGGGTGTAAGCGGATCAGAAAAAATCAATTAAATAGACAATTCAAACCAAATCAAACAAAAAAATTCTTTTTGGTTCAGTTCAAAAACCGAACCGAACAAATAAAAATTAAGGTAGTTTAGTTCGGTTTTCAGTTTTAGTTTTTAGGAACCACCAAACTGATGAGCTGAGATAATGACTATAAATACCTAATTAATCTTTTATTTAAACCTTTATTAAACTCAAAATTTGTATCGGTCCAACATTTCTCCATCTTTATTTATACTTCCTTTTGTTGAATAAAATATGTAGGCAAAAACAAACTCTAAACATAAAAAATAGAAATCATAAGCCATAAAAACTTACTCTCATCAAACTGCTGCTCACGCTGCCTGTCACCACTGTTTTTCCCGCCAACTTCACTCTTAAGGTTATGGTTGCCTTATTCGTTTTCAAGTTCTCTTTTTTAGTTTTCATTTTTTTTTTACCTTTTATGTTTCTTCTTCAATGAATTTCCTTCTAGTCTTGTTACAAAATAGTTTTAATGTATGTTTGAGACGTGAAACTTGTTAATTTGTGTGTATTAAAACCTTTTATTTTTATTGTTGTGTTTTGTTTGTTAAGCTTTCAAATCCCTTCCCAACCTTCTCATGTCAAGTGCCAACTTTTGTATTCGTTTGTGAACTTATTCTATGATGCAATAAAAATTATGTCAATGATTTGTATATATTAAGAACAACTTGTAAGTTGTTTGAAAAGTAAAGCATGAAATATATTATATGAAATGAATTATTTCAAAAAAATAATAAAATACACCAAAAAATATGATAGCAAATAATACACAAATAAATATAATATTTAGAAAAAAGTGTTGTAAACTGATATGTTGTGATATAACCCAAGTTCTGTAGCCTAATCTCAAAGTTAATTAGGGTTTAGGGTTTGTTACTTAGTATACTAGTTAGTTGTATATAAATAGACATATTTTGTAATTCAATTAACACAATTATAATTCAATAATATCAATCCTTATTCTTCATTCTCTCTTTTATCTCCTCACAAAAAGTATCTCACGTACTAATAAATTGGTATCTAGAGCTCCGATTAGATTCTTGATCGTGTTTTCAAGAATCACACGTTAGTGATCATGTTTCCGGGATCGTGGGTTGTTAATCGTGTTTGCTGCAAAGATGAATGACACTAACAGTATTTTGAATTCTCTTCCAATTCTTGACGGCAAAAATTGGATATGATGGAGAAAACATATCCAATCTCTGTTTGGATTTTATGAAACCCTTGAAGTGGTTATTAATGGCGTCCCTGAGCTTGCTGAGAATGCAACTGATGCTCAGTGAGTCACAAACAATGAGGCCAAGAAGAAAGATTACAAGATTGCGTATTACCTTCAATCGATGGTAGATTCGATGAATTTTGACAAGATCGCTCATGCTGAGTCGACGAAGGAGGCACGGGATATTCTTGTCAAGTACTATGAAGGAGACGAGAAATTGCAAGTCGTCAAATTGCAGACTTTGCAACGACAATATGAATTACTACATATGGAAGAAGATGAAAAGATTGCAGACTATGTGTCGAAGGTGCAGATCTCGACCATCTCATGAAAGGTTGTGGTGAAACCCTAAATGATAAGATGATAGTTGAGAAGGTATTGCACACATTAACATCTCACTGTGATCATATTATCGTAGCTATTCAAGAATCTAAAAATCTTGAAACCCTAAAACTGGAGGATTTGGTTGGTTCGTTAGAGGTGCATGAGATTAGTATTGTCGAAAGGAAAGGGGTTCAAGATTTGACACAAGCACTACAGGCTTAGTCATGGAAGAAGCATGGTGGTTCTAATAAATTCAAATGAAAATGAGACAAGACTGGGAGCAAGAAGTCTTTGTCAAACCCTCAAAAGCATAAGGTTGATGATAGGGCTTCTGAATCCTCGAAAAAAAAAGGAGAAGGAAAGTGCTATAAAAAATAAAAAGAAGAGAAAAGGGGGTGTGCAATGTTATAAATGTGAAAAGTGAGGTCACTTGACCAAGAATTGTTGGTACAAAAAAAAGGGAGCAACATAAGGCAAGGACAAAGGAGTGAACCTTGCACGCCAAGATTCAAACGATTATGAAGATATGATGGTTATGGCTGCAATTGCAGATGATCATGTCGACTCCAAGATCTAGTTCCTCGACTCAGGATGCTCAAATCACATGACTGGTTAAAAAGTGTGGTTAGTCGATTTCGAAGACTCGAAGAGGAGCAAGGTCAAATTTGCTGATAATAGCTTAGCAGAAGGTATTGGCGACATAGTTATTTAAAGGAGAAATGAAGTAAAAGCTATGATCAAAGATGTAGTCTATGTATCTGGGATAAAGTGTAATATGCTAAGTGTTGGGCAACTGGTCAAAAAAAGGTTTCTCAGTGGTTATGAAAGATGGAGCCTCGAAACTATTTGACACTCATAATAATTTGGTCTTAAAATCTCCTTTGTCTAAGAATAGGACATTTAAGACCATGATCAGTTCGACTGAGGTACAATGTATGAAAATATTTGTTGACCACAAGAATAGTTGGTTGTGGCATTGAAGTTTGTACATTTGAACTTTCGATCACTCAATCAACTGATTACTCAAGATATGGTAATTGGTATACCAAGTCTTGAGATTCCCAACAAACTTTGTGAAGGTTGACTATACCAATGAGATCCTCATGCATAAGTAGTACATTCATATGTTTGTGGCCCGTTTGAGGATCATATCATTGGTGGAAACAAGTATTTGTCTCATTATCGATGAGTATAGTCAAAAGCTTTGGATCTATGTGATCAAGCACAAGGATGAAGTATTTTCAATGTTTTAGAGATTCAAAATACTTGTCAAAACCATAGTGAAGAGAAGATCAAGATTCTGCAAACAGATGGAAGTGGCGAATGTAACAGCCCAATTTTGATTAACTAATTAATTTATTTATTGGAATTATTTTAATTATGGGATAGTGTGATAATATGTTAAGTTTACATATTATGCTATTTTATCATTTGGAGAGTTTTGGAAAATTAAGTTGGAAATATTTTGGATATTCTTAATTAATGGTTAAGTGGGTGATTTATGGAAAATGATTGGAAAATATATATTATGGAGGAAATAGAATGGAAAGAAATATAAAGAATAGAAATAGAAAGAAAAGGAGATAAGAGTTGGTAAGAAAAAGAAAAGGGAAGAAAAAGAGAAAAAAGGAAAAGGAGGAGAAAAGAGAAGAAGAAGAAGAAGAAAAGTGTGAAAATCATCAAGAGCAACTCAAAGCTTCGATTTAATCAAGGTAAGGGTGAGAAACATTATTATCTAATCCATGTATATGATTATGTATGTGTTGTGTGGGTTGTTTGGGTTTTTTTCTATACTTTTCATTTCTAGGTCGAAAATGAATTAATCGGTAGAATGGTATTTTAATCGGTTAGAATCGAGGATGGATGGAGTAGTATGGTCGGGTATTATTGGGTTGAGCTTCCCGGAGTTGTTTGGTTTGGAACCGGTTGATTTTTGTGAGGTTTGGGCTTTTGGACAGCCATGGGGGTTCTTGTCTCGCAGGTTCGCCGAGCGAACATCAGCGAGCATTCGCCGGGTGAAGCCTAGCGAATGGTAGCAAACCCAAACAGAACCAAGTTGCCCTGTCTTCGCTGGAAAATTCGCCAGGCGAATGAGTGTAGCGAAGGTTCGCCAGGCGAAGGTTGGCGAATGCGACAGCATTTTCCTGTTTTCTGTGTTTTTCCTTCCCACGCGGATTTCTTTGTTCGGTTATGTCTAATCCTTATTTGAATGGATAGTTTGTGTGTTGTTGTGATATGACATGCTGTGGGTAGCCATGTGGCGTGAATTCTAGGTTGTGGGTCGTGGAGTGTGAAACATGGCCATTTGGCAATTTTATACATTTGTCTGAATTGAATAGAAATGCATGATGGATTAGTACGAATGTACATAGATTGTGTGTACTTGCATGAGATGAATATGCATAGAGATATATTTGCGAATATGAATTGCAATCTTTGGAGAAATATTTGTATGCATTATTTTAACATGTTTAAAATGCATGATTATTGTGATGAATTCGTCGTCGTTTGGCACGATATTGTGAATGTATATTGGTTGGATGCGATTATATATGAACAATGCACGAGAATATATTGTGAATATATGTGCATTGCGTGGTAAATGTGTTATACGTGTAAGCATGATGTAATTCTTGTATGATGAATTACTTGAGAATGCATGAGAACATATTGTGAATATGTGTGCATTGCTTGATAGATGTTATAAATGCATATTGTGTGCATGTGATTAAAGGTGAAGAATGCATGGAAATATATCGTGGATATGTGTGCATTGTTTAATAATTGTGAGAAATGCATGGGAACATATCTTGGATATGTGTGCATTGTTTGATGATGTGATAATGATATTGATAAATGAATGCATTGATGATTGTTGTGATATGTTGTGTGTGCAATCATGTTGTAATTCTTGAAGGGATGAATTATTTGAAATGCATGGGATTAAGATGCGGGAACGGTCTTAAGTGCATTTTGTTGGTTGATTGCATATGCATCATTTAGTCAAGAGGCAATGTTTGCTAGTTTCGTGGAGACTAGTGGCTTGTCCCAAACCTAGAAGGGTGGGTTTGAAAGCCTAGGGGACGGACTTTATTGTTATCGGTCTAGAAGGGTGGACCCGGTTTAAATGTAAAAACCGAAAAATGATAACAAGTGTTGGTACCACATAGCATTGAGTTGCATTGAGCCGTGATTGAGTCACATAGCATTGATGTCATTATTATATGAATTATGCTTGTGTGTGAATTGGTAAATTGGTGAGTTGTGAATGATGGATTGGTGCATGACGAAATGTGTTATATTATTATTCATATGTGTTTATACATGTCGTGAAATGTATGATGAGCTATGAATGAATTGTGGTGAGAAATGTGGATTATATGTAATTGTTACTTGTATATATATAATCTTATGCATTGATTATTATGGTAATATTTCTCACCCTTCTGCTGGAATGATGTCCTTTATGACATCGTGCAGGTGTCTTGGTGTAGTACCGCTAGTAGTTGCGAGTTCGCTGTTGGTGCAGCTGTTTAGTATTTAATTATGTTGGGTCAGGTCATGCTTTGGTTATGTAACACTGAGATCGTTGGGTTTATGCCTTAGAGATATACTATGTATTCTAAGCTGTGTTTTTAATGTATTTGAAATATTATGATAATGGCCTCTGTGCCCAAGTGTTGATGATTATGAGATGAACATGAATGTTATGTGAAAAGAGTTGTGTAAACCAAATTGAATCCGCTGCTTCATGCAAGAGGAAAATTTAATAGAATGACTATTTATTTCAAGGATACATGAGTATGACAGATGAATGTTGAGATTTTGTAATTTTGTGTGACGCCCTTTGTGAAAGCATGTTAATTACTCTGATTAATTATGTATTTTTCCGTGGGGATTAGAAGGGTGTTACATTAGTGGTATCAGAGCAGGTCGGTCCGTCCGGCCATGTTGTCTAATGTTATTTGTTCCCTTGTATGTGACATGTGTGTGAAAACACTGTCGATACATGTTTGTTGTTTAACCTTTGTCTGCAGAAGTGGAAATGATCAAAGTGGGGGAGAAGCTTGTGATTCCTCAGAATGCTGCAAGTGTGGAGTTGTAGCTCAGTGTGTAGTTAAACGCTATTATAGTTTGGTAAAGATGGTCTATGCCCCATTATTATTTCGGCTATCTATTGACAAATTGAGGAACTGATCACCCTTAATCTCTTGTTGATAGTAGTTGGGATTGTGTTGGATGGGATGGACGTGTCTTGCAAGCTTAGATGGCGTGAGCAGAAAATGTTTTGGAGTTAAGCCAAGTGCTTAACAATTGTTTTGACGAGTCGGCGCATGACAGTGATGAGGTGGTTAATTTTGATGGGAATTTGGAGTGCTAATGAAAGTGGGAGGTTGGCGGTTCGCTGATTAATTATGTCTGTTTGGACAGTCAAAGAATTAAATTGATTGAGTGGTATGAGACTTGCGTCTGGTATGTGCTACGGCAACAGATTGTGAGGTCGAGTATGTTAAGGGTGGATAGTGACTTCTGGTGATTACTAAAGGAAATTAGATGTGGAATACAAGGTTGGTATAATTATACCTTTAAACATTTAAAGAGTTGGAGATGTATTGAATGACCTTCTAAGAGTGGAAACGTTATTTTCGTATTGTCGCTGCAACGGGAGAACCGTAACTCGGAATGACACAAAATTAGAAGCGTTGGAAGCTATTACAGTGTCCTGTGTGATGGTGAAGTAGTAACATGGAATTAAGTATTTATTGATGAAATATGTTTGGATGTTGTGGTAAGTGTGGTTCGTGTTTCGCCATAAGTTCACAACTGAGTGTCCGTTTGACATGGGGTTCTCCATACTTAATTGAGTGAGTAATGGTTGTGTAATCGATGGTGTTTGGATGCGTCGAAGAGTATAGAGGATCATGTTGCACATCGAGAATTAGAGTTATCAGTATTGGAGAAGAAGTAGTGATATGCCACTGTGAAGAAGTTCAGAGAGTTTTTGGAAAGTTGTCAATAACTCGTGTGTTGGTTTTGCCGAATCTGACGGAACTATTCGTTGTGTTGTAATGCTTTGTTAATATGACTAGGAGATATGTTAAATGCAACATCAATGAGTTTTGGCTATGATTTGAAGCAACTTAAAGTACATAAGGGAATTATCAGACAAGTGATTTAAAGTTGGTTGTGTTTGTGTGTTTGTATCGGAGTTTGGAAGCCTCAATTGTTTAGTTGAGATTTGAGATGGTTAATGATCTTAAGATCTCAAGGTATTTGTTTGACTTAAGAAGTTGAATATGATGTAGAGGAAATAATTGGGACTTCCGAAAGAGTATGGTTTTGGTTGAGTTACCATTCAATTGAGACCAAGTGGTAACTGAGTTATTGCATTGGAAATCTCTGTATGTACCGATGATGATGGTAATGAAGTTAGGACTGATTAAGTAAATTCGGAATATGAGTATGGTCTGTGAAGAGACTTCTCATGGAGTTGAGCTTTATATGATGAGACTGACTATTGGTATTCTCGATGAGATTCGAGGAGGTCGAAATTCTAATTCGAGTTAATAGATTGATTGAATTTAAGGGATAAATGTAATACCCCAAATTTTGCCCTAAGATTAGTGGTTTCATCTTGCATCCCATTTCATTTTGCATTGCGTTTAAACTAACCACTAACGGGTTGTGCAGTTGTGTGATTGGTGCAAGAAAATATCATGTGGCACACTCTTTTAGTTTACAGGGTTTCTAGTGCCACTTTATTTTGAATGAATAAAATAACACAATTGGCAAGAGACCCTGTGTAAGGAGTTGTGAGTGTGAGAGGTCGAGAGTGTGAGAGGAGTTTAGAAGAAGAGAAGGTTCAGAAGATCAACAAGAATCATCATCACCTTTCTTCATTAAGCATCATCATCAACAAATCCCAACCGCTAACGAGGTGAGCATTTAATTTTGTAAATAACGGAATTTCTGGGTTTCATTTTTCAGGTTTCAGCAAGACAAAGAGGGAGGGATAACAGGCAAAGAAGAAGGAAGGGAAAAGTTTTTTTTCCCAAACCCTAAAATGAAGGGAAAAGGTTTCTTTCCAAACCCTAAAATGAAGGGAAAAGGTTTTTTCCCAAACCCTCAAAATAACACTGCAACACCATCCACCTATCCCCACTCCTTTTATTTCTATTTCTATTTCGTTTTTTTTACTATTATTATATTATATTATCTTTTTTTTAACAGTAATTAGTAATCACATTAGGTTTTAATTTATTACTAACACTTCTTCTTTTTTTATTAAAACCTTTTCTTTTTATTAAAACTTTCTTTTTATTATTAAAACTTTCTTTTATTAAAACTTTTTATATATATTAAAACTTTTTTTATATATAGTAAAACCTTTTAAAATTAAAATATTTTTTATTTTTATTTTTAAAACTTTTTAAATAATCAACACTAACTATTTTTTTTAAATATAATAAAAACTAAAAACCTTTTGATATTAACATTAAAATTCGTCTTTTATTTCAAAAATTAAAATTAAGATCTTTTTTCAAAAAGTATTAAGAACGATAACAATGTCCAAATTCGTATTTTTTTCTTTTTCACTATTTTGTTATTTGCCATTGAATTTCGTCTAACCTTTCACTAATGTTCTCTGTTTCTCTCCTCAGATTATCCTTAAATTCCGATTAATATTTATTCAGTTTATTTTGTTCCATGGATGTAATTTACGCGAGGCCATGGTCGCGGTTTATTTTATTTTGCATTTTTTTGGAGATTTGTAATTTACGCGAGTGATCGTCGCGACGCTTTTTTTACCGTTTTATTTACTTTTCGCACTTTAATCTTGCCGTATAATAATTTGCCGTATTTTGCACGTTTAGCCGTTAGAATCCCTCTGAAGGAATTAGGTCTAGCCGTTTGACCGCCGAGTCAATAACCCTAACCCTTTTTAGCCTAGGCGTCCCGCCGTGGACGAAAATACCATTTACCCTAGCTTTTATGTCAAAGAGTCGTCGTACTCTGTTTTAGGGTTTCCCGCCGTGGAATCCCTAATTTCAACCCTAAATTTTCAATTAACAAATATAACATAGAAATAGGAGTTTCAAGACTCCACGTAAGCGATTCCTTAAGAAATGCTTACTTCCCTTGAAACCTTGACCATAGTCAAGACGTTTCTAACCTCCCTTTCAAGGGGAACTACGATTACTCTGATTCCATTCCCTATCTAGGATACGTAGGCACAAGATGTGATGTCTTGCCGAGTAAACTTAGGACTAACCCTTAGGTCTTTAGGTCACTCTATCCCTTAGCTCAATATATATTAAAGCTGATAATAAAATAAAAAAGCATACAATAAACAAAAGGTTCTTGTAGAATACTACAAAAGTTTAGGGTGCTAGTACCTTCCCTAAATTTAACCAACCCCTTACCTAGTTCTCTCCCTGCATTGTGTTTACGATGCAAAAATAGGTTTTCCCTCTTTTGACCTTTTCCTTCGGATAAATCAAAGAGCGGTTGTGAATTAAGAATTGTGATTAAAACTAATTAATAGTTTGATATCCTATTTCCATCGCAACAGAAAATGACGACTTCACTAGGGACCGCCATAACTTTTAAGGGTTATCTGTATTTTGTTTATTGTATGATATTTTTCATTATTTATTCTCTTGTATATATTATTATTGTGCCTTGCTTGGGGGGTACCCTGTTATTGTGAGATAAGTCCTAACCCGGACTTGAGTGACCTTATTATAGGAATGTGAGATATTCGACGAGGCTTGTCGGGAGTGAGTCCCGACCAAGTTGACTCGAGAATCACCACTCAGTTGAGACCCTTTCGAAAATGGTTCGGTTGAACGAGTGTAGTCGTGAAAACTTTTACTATTTTCGATTGGTGTCTATGATATTGGGGACCGTAGTACCTTAACACCACTTTGGCCTTATATAGGACGTAGTGCGGGAACTATGTGGGAGTAGTCCTACAATAGTTGCTACGCGATACTACACTCAAAAGAGGTTCTCTTGAGAATATTATCGACCCCCGAGTCAGTCGGAAAGTTGATAATATCCGAAAGAAGGGCTGATGACTTTGGGAACTTTTTAGAACCTTGTTTGGCAGGTACAACTAACCTTAGTACATACCTTATTGGGATGGGTATACCCTAACTCCTTGCACATACCTTTAACCTAGGACTTGTGAATATATGTGCATTGCATCCATCAAAGCATCACATTGCATCACATTTCATGGAATCCAAACCTTATTTATGAATATTGCAGGATACCATGAATTACAAAAAAAAACACTTTGAGATATTCTTTTAAAAGTCTTAAGTTAGAGGACTTAAGGAAGCTAGGAACTTTGGTTTGAGATCAACAAAGGATTCAGAAACAAGTATGGAAGGCCATTATCTCTGTTGAAACTTCAAGTAGACGAAGGTTTCCTTTCAAATTTGTTACAGTTCTAGGATCCAGATGATCTTTACCTTTAGATTCCTCGAGTATCAGCTCTTGCCTACCCTAGAAGAGTACTCTCAATTGGTGGGGTTATCTATTCTGAAGGAGTCTCTGTTCCCTTTCTTGGAGGTGAATCTTAAAGAGCGAGACATTGCTTAAGCCATAGGTTTAAAGGTATCTGCCATCAAGGGCAATATGATCACCAACAATTGTAAAGACTTTTCCAACGTACCCTTGCTTGGTTTTGATGAAGGATTCATTTTCCTCTAACTCTCGATCTACCTTTTGAAGATAGGCTCATCCTCAAAAAGGCCTAGCCCGAAGAGCAGAGCAAGGGGCAGAACAGGAAGCTTCCTTAGGCTCATTATTAGCTTTTATTTAGCTATTACGTCAAGACTTTTCTAAGAATGTTATTCGTAATCCGTTTTCAAATTAATAAATAAAGTTTTGGTATTCTGCGATATTCGTAAATATTTGAATTCCATGAAATCATTTCATTCGCATTTCGCATTTTTTTGCATCATATTTTTGTATCACATGTGTCTCCCGGTTTCTTATTCTCGGTTCTCTCGCCTGCCAGTTTCGTCACCCTGGATCCTCCGCATCAGTACAACACTAGAGCCCAAGCTCGAAAAAGGATGGAAGAACAAGCTCAAGAGATCGACCGTGTCAGCCATGAACTCGAGGATCTTCGAGGAAGTGTGGGTCAGATTATGGAGATGCTACAAGCTCTTAATGTGAAGATGGATACTCAGTCTACTGTTGCCTCTGAGAGTACCAATACTATTGTAGGTCCTCAACCGGCTGTTATTGTCAAGGGTACACCGCCTCAAGGTCGTCAATCCAGCTTAGTGCCTTCTACTTTTGCTCAACCAGTTCGGCGAGTTCCTCCGCCAAATTACAAAACTCCGGGCTTTGACCATTAAAGGATATGCACGTCCGAGGAATCACTTGAGGGCTACTCATCAACCTTGGTGACCTCAGCAGAATTATGTTCACGGTTATCCAGTTCAGTATGCTCCACAATCCTATGTGGTTACTGTTGCAACTCCTATCAATCCTCAGTCTCCTACTTATCAACAGCCTCCTGTTAATCAGCCTATACAAGCTTCGGTCAGCTGTCAACGAGCGCCCAATGCTCCTTCCAATCCACAGCCTAAGAAGAAAACACCTCGCCAAAGTGCTCCGAGGAGACAATACAAGTCTTGTCCTCTGATTCCAATGATGTTCACCGAGTTGTATCCCTACTTAGTACAACGAGTTTTGATTACTACCAGAGCTTTGGGTCCGCCTCCAAATCCGTTGCCTGCCAACTACAACGCCACCACTCATTATTTATTTCATGAGGGTGCGCTTGGTCACGATTTGGAAGGGTGTCATGCGCTCCATAACTTTGTCAGAAATTTGTTGGAGCAGAAGATATTGTCTTTTGGTGATCATCGACCCGAGATCAAGACTCCTCTCCTGGTATTCAACATGCCTCAGCCAATTACATCTTGAAGGACTTGTCATGCAGTTCATTTGTTTAATTATATGTATTTTTCTTTTGATCAAGCATAATTAGCATGTACGAACTCGTTTATTTTGAATAATTAATGCAATGCATGTTTGTCTTGAATAAATCCATTCGTTTCACTCATTAAAATATTTTTCAATGCCAACTTTACTCGATCCCTTGCTTTGATAGAGAATTGGGAGGAGGATGATGAACCAAAAACATACAAATCTCTTGTCGTATGCTTCCAATTGAAACCTGCTGATGATGTAAGGCATTGTTTCAAATCCCAAACACCGGAGATATAAGGATGATAATCCCTCTTCAATCCCGTTGAGCCTGGAAGTAGGAGTTTTTTTTTCATTCCAAATTAAAACCCTTACTTTAACCTGGGGCAGGGTAGTTTTTCAGTTAAACTGATTGAGCGCTCAGACTCTCAAAAAGGAGGAGCGAACCTTCGAGAACCTATCCTTAACATCCTAGGAAGTTAGAAGTCAATGACTACCCCTATATTACTAAAAGAGTGGGGCAGTCACAAGCCTTTCAAAGGAGTCACGCGACTTATTCAACAAAAATAAAAAATATAGCCCGCTAAGTCACAACCTGTGAAGGAGACTTAGGCAAAACTGGGGCATCCCGCTGAACTCCAAAGGCAAATCCAAAAGGTGTCGCCCAGGAAAAAGTTAGGGAATGAAAAAATATAATAAAAACAAGGGATTACCATAAAGAATCCCCAATAAAGAACAAAGTTGTGTGATTAACCAAAAAAAAAAGATAATAGGTGAATGACTGCCATTGTCCAAAGCCTTGATGAGTTCTCGACCCTATCAAATCCGATTGAGGTATGAGCACCCGTATCCGGTTAACTGAATTAGGATTGGAGAACATCACGAAGAATGGGTGGGTGCAAATAACTTTGAGCCTTTATCCTTTGTTTCTTAAAACCGTGAACCAAGCCACGATACAACCTTTAAAAGACCTAATTGAAGTAGGATTTCTTTTGAAAGCATACTCGACGAGATAATGTTTCCTGACTCCTTTGAGCTAGGCTCAATTTAATGTTGGCATTGTAAATTAAACTTATATCCTAACTAGTGATTTCAGTCACAAGATGTTGCGATATCTTTTTCAAAACAAAAACAAAAATTTTAAGACAAATATACTGTTGCATTGATAGTGTCAAGATAGCATTTCACGTGTGTTGACTTTGCTTGATGTCTTAGAAACTTGCATATAAATATCGTCAATGGAACTAGAAGATCCTTCTAGACAGGGGCATGTGGGTTACCAAGTTGATTATTGATGCAAGCCTGACCTTCTTGAGAGCTACTTCTTGAAGACTCAGTCACGTCATCGCCGATCTGAGCCAGTTACGTTGAGATCTGACAGACCTCTCCAAGAGTTTGAAAACAGTGGGCATCTGGACTCCATGTTTTTCTGTAAAATCCTCTTGAGCTTACTTTTCCTCACAAAGCAGGTACTCTGGGGCATGATATTTTCAAAATGGCGACTACGACATAGTCCATTGAGATCAAAGTTAGCTTCGTTTCACGACATTCTTCATGCACCCGATGGATTTTACTCCCGGCGGTCTTCATTCCCCAGTAAATCTCATCGTTGCAGAATCTACATCTTAACCATTGCCTCAACATAGTCCCTAGAAAGACTTTAAGCCGACGCAGTCCCCAGAGAGAGACTTTAAACTGACAGTCCCCAGAGAGACTTTAAGCCGACACAGTCCCCAGCGAGACTATAAGCTGACAACACTTTGGGCTAAGTCGGTAATCTCCAAGACAGCAGAGATCATACCAGCATCTTCCCAATAACAGTCCCCAGCGAGACTTTAAGCTGACAACACTTTTGGGATCCATCTAATAAAACCCCAGTGAGTCTCAAGACTGCAGAGATATCCCTGGTATCCTCCAGAGATACATGTTCTTGAAGACCCATTCTCAGTGGAATCATTTGTTCCTCAGTGAAGTTTCCTTACCTTCCTCAGGGATGTTCCCCAGGAGATTTCCATATTCGCCCCCAAGAAGTCAAGATACTGTCCTCAGGAACGTCTATGGATTTCTCCCCAGCAAGTCTGATGAGCTCTCTGCAGGGAAATTTGATATCGTTTATCCCCAGTTGGATGTACCTTTTCCCCAAGAAGTCAAAGTATTATTCCCAGGAAGTTGCTACGCTATCTCCATGAAGTTGCCTAATTCCACATCTTCCCCACGAAGCGGATATTTATTTTATCCCCGAAAATCTCTGATCCCAAGAGTTCTTTGGCTGATTACAGTTCATGATAGCAATCCCTCCCGTGAAGTCATGACATCATATCCTCGTGCAGAGGTCATGGATCCCCAGTTGAAGTCGAGACATCGTACTCTCCAGTGAAGACGTATCCCCATGTGGAAGTCATGATCTTTTCTCCCCAGGGAAATTTTAACTTTGAAGCCAGATTCGGTCTTACCGTCAACTATTCCTATCCTCTAATAGATGTACTGTTGCAGAGGTCACCGGGTATTCTTGTCGAGATGTTTATTTCATCTCATGTCTCCTCTCTCATCTGTTTTGTCAGCATAAGCATAAGCATGAGCATTACATACTCATTTTCATTTCATTGTCATACACATGAACATACACATTCGTATACACTTTGGCATACGCATTAGCATTTGCATGCTTGCTATTTATCGTCATCCTTGTCGTTACCGCCGAGTAACTGGGTTTGTCCGCTCTCTCCAAGTAGATCGTCAGTCCAAAGCATAAAATACCTACTTGTTTCCAGTTTCCCCATAGAGTTCAACCCTCGTGGACGATGGTTATTTCCGTTACCTTTCCGCGTTAAGATAAGGTAGTCCCCATTCGAGTTCGTTTCCTCAATGGAGTTTTGTTTATCAGTTCTTTCTAGCCCAATTCTAGATCGAATTTCAGTCCTGTCGGTCACCGAACATACCTGGATGTGCATTTATTTTGCACTATCTTTCAAGAAAAGCATTTACAATCCTTTGCAGATATGCGACAGTTCTCGCCTGAGAAGCTTATCACTACATTGCACAATAGACAAGCAACAGTTCCCAGCTGAGGAGCTTATCACCTACCTTACACTTTACAATACACACTATAATTGATCTTCTCATACAAGGAGCTCATTATTACATTACAGTGATCTAGATGTTTGCCATCATCACAACATTCTTGACAATTTACATTACAGTGATCTAGATGTTTGCCATCATCACGACCTTCTTTACAATTTATGTTACCTGCTATCACTCAGTGATCTAGATGTTTGCCATCATCACGACCTTCTTTACAATTTATGTTACCTGCTATCACTCAGTGATCTAGATGTTTGCCATCATCACAACTATCTTTACAATTTACATTACCTGTTACCACCTCTACAAGCAGTTCTCACCGAGAAGTTTATTATTGCCACTCTTGCAAATAAGCGGCATTTCTCGCCCAAGAAGCTTATCCTATCTTCGTTATGACTTGCAACAAATGGCCATCTCCAGCGAGAAGTTTGGTTTCCATTTCGCGTATCATTTTGAAGAAAGGGGAGGTTTGAGCGGAATCATATTCAGGAGAGTGTGAATCTTGAAGTATGAGGAAGTTCAATTTACCCTTTAGTAAAAGAAGGAGCAGAATCATATTCAGGAGAGTGTGAATCTTGAAGTATGAGGAAGTTCAGTTTACCCTTTAGTAAAAGAAGGAGCAAAATCATATTCAGGAGAGTGTGAATCTTGAAGTATGAGGAAGTTCAGTTTACCCTTTAATAAAAGAAGAATCTGAATCATATGTCCAAGGCGTCGACCTTAGATATGAGGAGGTTTATTAATTAGATAAGCAACAACCTCTTTATTTGAGAGCTTATCCAGTTTGGCATATAAGTCCCTTCCAACGATAAGTGGCTATTCTCTCTCGAGAGGCTTATCAGGGCATTTCCCATTAAAGTCCATTTATTTTGGCATACAGTCGGTTTTACCCTGTATATTTTCTACGGATTCCTAAATTCCGTCTGATCCTGTCACGAGGGAGAGTTTCCAGAAGCTCGGATGTTATTCTTTGCTCAATGCTCCAGCATCTTGTTAATCGATCCTACAATCGTGCAGATCCAGTTTTTATCTCTTACCCTAGAGTATCAGTCGGTCACGCCTGAACCTGTTAAATAATTACTCCTAGATTTTCCCCATTGGAGGTCGTCTCATCGGTGCCATCTCCATTGAGGATCTCGCTCTTACCTTTCCTTTCTAAAGGTGAAAATTGGTCATGCTAGCACCAGTTGACCATCATCGTAAGAATTCCCCCAGGATCGTGCTGTCACCCAGTGCGTCGTATTCCCCAGTGTGGTTCGTCGTGCCTTTCCCCGGTGTCGTCGTGTTGTCTGCATCTCTGCATTTACCATTCCATCATACGCACCATACTAAATTCATGGCATTGTCAGCATTATAATTTATTTCCGTTTTGTCCATAGCATTGCATATCACTGCATCTAAGGGAAAAATTTCCGGTTATTTATATTTAAATCCCTCCCCCATGATTTCTCGAGCCTTTGTTGCTCCAATCATCTGGTGAAGTTATTTAAATAGGGGCAACTGTAATACCCCAAATTTTGCCCTAAGATTAGTCGTTTCATCTTGCATCCCATTTCATTTTGCATTGCGTTTAAACTAACCACTAACGGGTTGTGCAGTTGTGTGATTGGTGCAAGAAAATATCATGTGGCGCACTCTTTTAGTTTACAGGGTTTCTAGTGCCACTTTATTTTGAATGAATAAAATAGCACAATTGGCAAGAGACCCTGTGTAAGGAGTTGTGAGTGCGAGAGGTCGAGAGTTCAAATCCCACCTTCTTCACTTTTTGTTTTGTTTCTTTTATTTTTAGTCTAACTTTTCTATTTTCATAAAAAAATAAAAAAAAAATAGTTTTTTTAATTATTTATTATTCTTTTAAGTTTATTTTAGTTTGTTTTTTTAGCTTTGACTAATTATTTAAGTTGGACTTTAAAGTGGGCATTAGGTTAGAGTTAACCCTAATTTGTTACCTATATAAACATAAGTGAGGGGAGAAAACTTCAGGAACATCAGAAGATCAAGAGCAGGTCATCAGAGGAAGAAGAAAAGGAAAAGAGACCGAAAGAACTGAGGAGGAGTTTTGAAGAAGAGAAGGTTCAGAAGATCAACAAGAATCATCATCACCTTTCTTCATTAAGCATCATCATCAACAAATCCTAACCGCTAACGAGGTGAGCATTTAATTTTGTAAATAACAGAATTCCTGGGTTTCATTTTTCAGGTTTCAGCAAGACAAAGAGGGAGGGATAACAGGCAAAGAAGAGTTTTGAAGAAGAGAAGGTTCAGAAGATCAACAAGAATCATCATCACCTTTCTTCATTAAGCATCATCATCAACAAATCCCAACCGCTAACGAGGTGAGCATTTAATTTTGTAAATAACAGAATTCCTGGGTTTCATTTTTCAGGTTTCAGCAAGACAAAGAGGGAGGGATAACAGGCAAAGAAGAAGGAAGGGAAAAGTTTTTTTTCCCAAACCCTAAAATGAAGGGAAAAGGTTTTTTCCCAAACCCTCAAAATAACACTGCAACACCATCCACCTATCCCCACTCCTTTTATTTCTATTTCTATTTCGTTTTTCTTACTATTATTATATTATATTATCTTTTTTTTTAACATTAATTAGTAATCACATTAGGTTTTAATTTATTACTAACACTTCTTCTTTTTTTATTAAAACCTTTTCTTTTTATTAAAACTTTCTTTTTATTATTAAAACTTTCTTTTATTAAAACTTTTTTCATATATTAAAACTTTTTTTATATATAGTAAAACCTTTTAAAATTAAAACATTTTTTTTTATTTTTAAAACTTTTTAAATAATCAACACTAACTATTTTTTTTAAATATAATGAAAACTAAAAACCTTTTGATATTAACATTAAAACTCGTCTTTTTTTTCAAAAATTAAAATTAAGATCTTTTTTCAAAAAGTATTAAGAACGATAACAATGTCCAAATTCGTATTTTTTTCTTTTTCACTATTTTGTTATTTGCCATTGAATTTCGTCTAACTTTTCACTAATGTTCTCTGTTTCTCTCCTCAGATTATCCTTAAATTTCGATTAATATTTATTCAGTTTATTTTGTTCCATGGATGTAATTTACGTGAGGCCATGGTCGCGATTTATTTTATTTTGCATTTTTTGGAGATTGTAATTTACGCGAGTGATCGTCGCGACGCTTTTTTTACCGTTTTATTTACTTTTCGCACTTTAATCTTGTCGTATAATAATTTGCCGTATTTTGCACGTTTAGCCGTTAGAATCCCTCCGAAGGAATTATGTCTAGCCGTTTGACCGCCGAGTCAATAACCCTAACCCTTTGCATGGTAAATGTGTTATGCGTGTAAGCATGATGTAATTCTTGTATGATGAATTACTTGAGAATGCATGAGAACATATTGTGAATATGTGTGCATTGCTTGATAGATGTTATAAATGCATATTGTGTGCATGTGATTAAAGGTGAAGAATGCATGGGAACATATCGTGGATATGTGTGCATTGTTTAATAATTGTGAGAAATGCATGGGAACATATCTTGGATATGTGTGCATTGTTTGATGATGTGATAATGATATTGATAAATGAATACATTGATGATTGTTGTGATATGTTGTGTGTGCAATCATGTTGTAATTCTTGAAGGGATGAATTATTTGAAATGCATGGGATTAAGATGCGGGAACGGTCTTAAGTGCATTTTGTTGGTTGATTGCATATGCATCATTTAGTCAAGAGGCAATATTTGCTAGTTTCGTGGAGACTAGTGGCTTTTCCCAAACCTATAAGGGTGGGTTTGAAAGCCTAGGGGACGGGCTTTATTGTTATCGGTCTAGAAAGGTGGACCCGGTTTAAATGTAAAAACCGAAAAATGATAACAAGTGTTGGTACCACATAGCATTGAGTTGCATTGAGCCGTGATTGAGTCACATAACATTGATGTCATTATTATATGAATTATGCTTGTGTGTGTATTGGTAAATTGGTGAGTTGTGAATGATGGATTGGTGCATGATGAAATGTGTTATATTATTATTCATATGTGTTTATACATGTCGTGAAATGTATGATGAGCTATGAATGAATTATGGTGAGAAATGTGGATTATATGTAATTGTTACTTGTATATATATAATCTTATGCATTGATTATTATGGTAATATTTCTCACCCTTCTGCTAGAATGATGTCCTTTATGACATCGTGCAGGTGTCTTGGTGTAGTACCGCTAGTAGTTGCGAGTTCGTTGTTGGTGCAGCTGTTTAGTATTTAATTATGTTGGGTCAGGTCATGCTTTGGTTATGTAACACTGGGATCGTTGGGTTTATGCCTTAGAGATATACTATGTATTCTAAGTTGTGTTTTTAATGTATTTGAAATATTATGATAATGGCCTCTGTGCCCAAGTGTTGATGATTATGAGATAAACATGAATGTTATGTGAAAAGAGTTATGTAAACCAAATTGAATCCGCTGCTTAATGCAAGAGGAAAATTTAATAGAATGACTATTTATTTCAAGGATACATGAGTATGACAGGTGAATGTTGAGATTTTGTAATTTTGTGTGACCCCCTTTATGAAAGCATGTTAATTACTCTGATTAATTATGTATTTTTCCGTGGGGATTAGAAGGGTGTTACAGCGAATACACGCTCAAGATGTTTTAAGAGTTTATGCAGAACACAACATTGATCATGACGTAATTGCTCCTTATACGCTATAATGAAATTGCAGAAAAGAGAAATGGAACCATATTGGATATGGAGAGATGTATCTTGAAGTATAATAATCTACCAAAATTATTATGGGGTGAAGTAGTTACCACTGATGTTTATATTCTGAATAGATGCCCTACCAAGAAGCTGATGAACAAGGTCTCGAAAGAAGTGTGGAGTGGCAAACGACTATCAGTGAGTCACCTGAAGTTGTTTGGCGCTATTTGCTACAAGCATGTTCCTGATGCAAGGAGAAGGAAACTTGTTGATAAAAGTGGACCTATGATTCTGGTAGGATATCACAAAACTGGAGCTTACAGACTATTCAATCCTATCAATGATAAAATCGTGATGAGTCGAGACAATGTGATTAATGAGAATTCTACCTAAGATTGGAATTCAGGTGATGCGACTAACAAGTCATTGATGGGCTATGAAGTTGATGAAGAAAATAGTGAGGACAAAGAAACTCTAGTCAATAATATTCCAATCATTGTCGAAGTCAAAGAGGATAATCGAGAGGATGTGGTCAGCACATGCCATAGACCTCAAAGAACCAGAGTATTCCCAACAAGGCTTCAAGATTGTGAAGTGGTCAGTGATGATGAAGTAACACCAGATGGAGATTTGGTTCATTTTGATTTACTTGCAAGTGTTGAACCAATCGACTATAGCGAGGCCTTCAAAGATAAACAATGGAAGGAAGCTATAGTCGGAGATTTACAAGCAATCAAAAGAAATAATACATGGGAGTTATTCGAATTTCTGGCACATATAAAAGCTATCGAAGTGAGGTGGGCGTTCAAGATGAAGCATAATGTTGATGGGTCGATAGCAAAACATAAGGTAAGATTGGTAGCTCAAGGATTTCTTCAGAGAGCAGGACTCGACTGCTCTAAACTATATGCACTTGTCAATAAGATTGGAGACTGTCAGATTGGTTGTATCCTTGGTATACAAGTAAGGTTGGTCGGCATTTCACTTAGATGTGAAATCAGCATTTTTGAATGGTCCCTTAGACGAAGAAGTCTGTGCCACACAACCTACTGGGTTTTTGATATAGGAGGAAGTAAGGAAAGTTTATAAGTTCCACAAAGCGCTATATGGCCTTAAATAGACACCTAGGGCATGGAACAAGAAGGTCGACTCATACTTAGTCGAATTGGAATTTGTCAAATGCAAATCTGAGTATGGTGTCTATGTTCAGGTTGTGGCACATGATATAATAATCATCTGCTTATATGTCGATGACTTGCTGGAATCTAGAAATATCTTAGAGAACTTGTCGAAGTTCAAAGAGTTGACGATGAGGGAATTTGAAATGTCGGATCTGAGAAACTTGTCATATTTCCTAGGAACTCAATTTTAAATTACCAAGCAAGGTATGATGTTGCATCAAAGGAAGTATGTCAAAGAGATACTCAAGAGATTCATGATGGATAATTCGACTCCTGCATCTTCGCCCGTTGAACCAAATTTGAAGTTGGAGAAGAATGGAGACGAAGACAAATTTGATGCAACTTTATTCAAACAAACTGATCTGATATAGGATTCTCAGTTGGACTAGTGGGCAGATACATGAGTAAACCAAGGGTGTCACACATGAAGGCGACAAGAAGAATCTTGAGATACTTAAAAAGATCGACAAACTATGGAGTTTTATTTTCATGAGATTCTGAGAGCAAAGAAGTTGAGATAACTTGTAATTCAGATGTTGATTGGTGTGTAGATAAGGAAGATTGAAGAAACACAACTAGTTATTTTTTTCAAGTATTTGGTGCCCCAATATCATGGTGCTTGAGAAAGTAACCTGTGGTGGCATTATCATCGTGTGAGGATGGATATATAGTAGGATTCTATCTTACGTGTCAATAAATCTGGACCAAATCTATGATGGAAGAGATTGAGGTCGAAGTGAAGAAACCTCTTGTGTTGCATATCGATAACAAGTCAACCATAAATCTTGTGAAAAATCTAATTTCGTATGGAAGGAATAAGCACATCGAAGCTAGATTTCACTTCTTAAGGTAGAAGGTAAATCGAGGTAAACTTGAAGTAAGATATTTCTCAAGTGAAGCACAATTGGCCGACATTTTCACCAAAGAACTGAAGATTGACAGATTATTGAATTTCAGAAAGAAATTAGGAATAGTTCAGATCGACAATGATTATCGTTTGTTCAACAACTTGTATTACAGAGGGTATGTTATGATATAATCCAAGTTATGTAGTCCAAGACCAAAGTTAATTAGAGTTTAAGGTTTGTTACTTAGTATATAAGTTAGTTGTATATAAATAGACCTATTTTGTAATTCAGTTAACACAATCACAATTCAATAATGTCAATCCTTTTTCTTCGTTCTCTCTATTTTCTCTCCTCACTAAAAGTGTCTCACACACTAACACGACCAACCAAACCAAATCGGTTAGATTGATTTGGTTCCATTTTTAAAAATCACTAAAAATCAAACCAAACCAAAACGATAGAAATATCATCGATTCAAAAAAATTTTGACCTAAAATCGGTCTACACCGAACATATTACACCCCTATCAATGAGAAGTATAAGAAACTACTTAGATCATTTTGGATTTAGAATTAATAGATTTACGACTTGAATTTTAGAAATTAATTTTAAAATTATATTGTGGTTAGAGTAAAAAAATATATTATAAATGGTATTGTTTTTAGAGTTTAATGCATATGTACTGACAATGTAAAATAATTTTACACTATCATTTGATAAAAATCAATGGTCTATCATGTCATCAAAATAATTTTTAATTTTAAACGTGATTTGTCAAAATACACGTCGATGATTAATTGTAAATAGGAAAAAAATGAACTTCTTAATACCAACGGTAACCTATATCTTTATAGTTCATGATACGTATATTACATGCTTGACAAATGACGTTATCTAAACACAAATTAACCCAAGGGGTGGGGCTTAAGAGTCAGTTTGTTTTAACTTTAAAAATCTTTTGTATTTTTTAAAATAGATTTTAAAAAAATATTTTTTTAAATATTATAAATTTTTTAAAATTTATTTTTTATAAATTAAAAGATTAATTTTGACATTCTATAACATCAATATACATTATTGAAGATCAAAACATAATCAAAATTATAATTTTTTCAAAAAATTATATTTAAAAAATAATTTTTATAAAAAACTATTTGAAATAACTTTAAAATAAAGTGATTTTTAAAATTTTGATATCCAAAAAAAATTAATAAAATAATGAAATATTTAAAATAACATTGGCCTTCAAGGGAACCATAATGAACATTGTAGATCTTATAACGAACCCTAATTTCAACTTCAATGTGAAAATCCATGAAAGTTTGTTATCTAACATGTCATGAGGCCCTAAGTCCTATTATGTCTTCTTTAATTTCATCATCAATAAAACATGCATGAGATCTGTTATTTCTCATCCATCTATAGGTATAATATTCACCTTAATCCTTATTTCAACTTTATCTTGTATAAACAAAAGCTTAAGATGTCCCTTCATTTTAATTTTAGTAGGACCTAAGTATGTTGAATTCTAAAATAGCTTATATACAATTCTTAGGACATCTGCAATCATACTTGAGCTTTTTATTCATTTTAACCCCATTGTTTTCCTATGCAAAAAAAATAAATCATATTTATCATACTTGTTAAACAATATGCCTTCACTTGATGAAAACAATTGGCGTAATCATCAATTGATTTAATTGTTCATCTTTGAAAAACTATTCATAAAATATGGTTTCCATGTGACCCTAATTATTCATAGAATATTGTTCATCAATTGATTTAAATGCATTATGATGGCCATAGCTCAAAATAAAATGGATCATGATTAAATGAAAGTGTGCACATCTTCTAAACATGTTATCCAATGATCCTAGATGCCTAGATTAATCAAAATCAGTTCCAAATCAAAATTGGCATGTAAGTTGCAATTATGGACAAAAATGCTTGGTATGCAAAATGCTAGCTACAATTCATGACAACAAGGAATAAAGTTGTGTAATAGTATGCACAAGTCACAAATACTTTGTTCATGGGATTTGGATGCAAAAAACTATGTAAAGACAACTTCAAACAGAATCTGGTGTGTGACTGCTAGGATGTGAGCTAGAATTGCTTAAAAATGTTGTTTTGGCCAAAGAGTGAAAGTTCAAATGATGCAGCCTACACTCATCATACACAACATGATTTATGCACATTTAAAAGATTCAAACATGATGGCACATGAAGTTGGAACAGAAAACAGAAGCTGACAGCAAAGATTATGACAGTCAAGATCAAATTCACACCAGTCACACATCTGCAACTTTGCAACGTATTTACAACAACCAAACATCTAAGCAATTTACATTAGTTCAGCAAAATTGGTCTATTCTTGACAGTTCAAAAGTTTGGTGTTTATGGACTAGCAATTGACAAATTGGTTCCAACATGTAAAAAGCACTCATATACACAACAACCATCAATTGGTCTTCAAAGTAGAAAACATGCCAAGCATACCAAAATCTCATCAAGCCTTGAAAAGGGATGGTTACAAGCAAGAACCTAGACATACTCCTAACAAGCACTTCATGTTGATAGCAAGTAATGTAATATGACAGTTATCATCAGCAAGACATGTTACCAACAAATCACAAAAATGCAAACTTGACAAAAGAATAGCAGCAAAATCATGTTCATGAATTCAGGCAATTTGGAAACACAATATGACAGAACCAAAGGTCAATGAACAACCCTAGTTCTATATGCACAAGTCAATTTTCAAACATATGTCACCATGTTGGCTATGACAGAAATGGTGCTATGGCAATTTCTAGTGAGTCTAGGCATATGGCAGCAAGCATGAATTTTGCAAAAAGGAAAGGCTAGCACAAATCATTCAAGTCAGTCCTAATGTCTCTAATGCACACACTAGTTGCAAGATTAACAAAGCATCATGGCAGTTGGTTTCTCAACAGAAAAATACATGATACAAGAATGCAAGTACTCAAAAATGATCCAAAGAGGCTGTCTAACAGGTTCAAAACAAAATGACATACATTGTGTTCATGGTATATGCAAGTTATTCACAAAGATGCAACATCAAGACAATGGATTTGAGCATGGCATATTATACATCTTGCAGAAAAAAGGCATAACAGAAATTGTTCCATGCTATACTTAAGCAGCAAAGATCAAGCATTTCAAAATCATGTTAGGCACAAACACATAAGATGCTCAAAAACAAGTCAACATCCTATTTTGAACTAAAACAACACCAACATCAAAATGTTCATGAAAGCAAACTTGATATTCCAACCAAACATGCACAACAGTTGTGAACTAAAAAACTCCTAGAGTTCAAACATGACTTAGGTGCAAAGATACATCATGAAATGGTTAACAAACAATTTAGGCATAACAATGATCAAAACAAACAACAAGACTGGAAGATTTGCATATAGACCACATTTTGTATTTAAACACCAAGCATATCCAATATGTTTATGATAGAAATGAAAGGGATGGTAACTACCAACCTCTTGTAGACCTCCAAGCAAGCTTGTTGCAATATGGAATGCCTTGAGAAAACTCCAGCTGTTGTCCAACTCTGCTTGATGAAAACAGCCCTTGCTTACACTTGAAGGAACTTGTGACAAATCTCAAAATAAATGAGGATGAGGTTGTTTTATGTTGTGGACAGTTGGGACATCATATATTAAAGGTGTATGGAGGGTTTCAAAGATCAAAACAGGCCTGATGTGTGTTTTGACAAATTTTGAGTATGAGGTCAAACTTTCCTTGGTTGAAAGTTGACTTTTGGGAGAATGGAGTTTTTGAGTGGTTTAAGAGTATGAACACCTTCCACACATCATTTGTGGATTGTGCAGATGGTTTTTGAAGGATTGGAGTGTGTGGAAATGGATTTGGGAAGCCAACTGCCCAAGGCAATTTTTGATGAAACTTGGAATTTTGAAAATGAGGCAAGCAAGAAAGGAATGAGATTTGTGGTTTTATCTTGGTTCTAAGAGTGCTCTGGTGTAAGGAGTGATATAGAGGGAGCCTCTATTTATAGGAAAAATGAAGGGTAAGGACAAATTTGTAACTTGGCACTTTTGGAGGGAGTTTGAAAAAGTAACTTGCTTGATATTTTGATGCAGCTGCAAAATCAGATCTTTGGATCAAGCTGATGCATTACTCAAGTGGTATGAATGACATAATGGTGATTGGAGTGGCTAGGCAGTAGGAGGGCTGTTTGCTGCAAGTGTGTGTCGCTACTGCGAAATCGGCGCCGGCTGAACAGAAGAGTCGCCACCGTGCGTTATTTATCCCACGGGAGGGAAAGGAAACGCTCAGAGTAAACCTCGCACAACACGGGAAAGGTATGGTCGTCGCAACCAAAACCTGGATTCGGGATTCGGTTACGCAAGGGGAAGGTATTAGCACCCCTCACGTCCGTCGTACTCGACGGGATCCACGCTTGTTTTCGGGTATGGATTGTTATTCTATCTACTCTACAGGTCTGGGGTTAAAAGAAAGTAAAATGACTCGGCAAAGTATCGCACTTTATGCCTACGTATTCCCGTCTGGAACGAGAAATCAGAGTCAACGTAGTTCGCCTACCTACGGGAAAGGAGGGGAAGGTTGCTCGCTAGGATATCGCATCCTATGCCTACGTACTTTCATACAGCATGAAAGATCAGAGCAAACGTAGTTCGGGCCACGTATGACACAAGTCTGTCTTGGTTGATTTTATTCCTTCTGAAAAAGGTTTTCCTGATTACTGGTCCAAGCGGACAAAAATGACGTTTTGATGAGTTCACATTCTTTTACGGAAGAAGTGTCTTTTATTGTATTTGAAATTTTATTGTGTTTTTTCTGTTAGTTTTGAGAAAGAAGAGACAGAACTCTAACCTACGGTTGCGAAGGGAATCAAACTAACCTAATGTTATCATGCATGGGTTAAGACCTAATGTCTATCATGCTCCTCTCTTGCACAGAGAGAAACAGAGATCCTAAGGGAATAGACGGAAACAGAAACAATAGCAGATATATACAGTAAAGCAGTAAAATGCATGGATGCAGCAATACAAGCGAGGCAAGGGAGTCCCACTCAACCTCGAACCTAGAAAACAATAGGCAAAAGTGAACAAACTTCACTTTCAACCCAACAGGGTAAACAGCAAACAATACAGTCCAGAAAACCAATCAATACATCAAGAATGAATAACAGCAGAAAAATAAACAGCCACAGCAGCTCTGCATTAACACCTATCTTCAAGTAATCTCCAATCAGCTACAGCTTCAGCAAGCATCAGTCTCCATCTCCCCAGCCTTCAAGCAAGGTCTTGATCATCAATCTTCCATCTGCAATGGCTTTTCTTCAAGTCTCAATCTCCAGGATGAGCATCAATCAACCAGATGAAGTGAAGGAATGTTAGACAGTCAATTACCTACCAAGGGTGGTTCATCAACTGTTAACATTATACAGAGAATTTTCCCTCAAAAGTTCTATCTTTCAAATACATTCACTGATCCTTCCAAAGGAAGGAGGTGGATACTTGAAAGAGACTTTGAATCATAGAGAAAGGATGGATGCAGACAAGGCACTCCATGTTTGAGAAACAAGCTTTCTAATCTAGAGCTCTGCCTAGCTCCTAAACCCTAATCTCCTCAACAGCTGCTAGCAAGAATCTCCTCTTCAACTCTGGAAGTTGGTCTTCAGTCTCTGGATCTCCAATGGCTCCATCATCACAAGCTTCAACTCTCCCAATCCCCAGACAATCCCAATACCCACACAGACAAACAATAATCCCCAGAGGGCACACCACACCAATCAAACAAATACAGATAGTAATATACCAATAGCAGTAGGGGAATCCTAGTGATTTCTAAGGGATCTAATAACTACCCATAGTACCTATAGTCCCATGGCTAAAATATTCAACCTCTAAATCCTAAGGGCAATGATTCAATTCTCCTAAGTCATCACTTAAACCCTAATTTTGTTCATGTTATTCACACCTAAACTAATCACCTAAAACTAAGTCCTAAAAATGGGAACTAAATTGTATACACAAGCTAATCTTATCTACTAATAAACCTAAAAAGAATGGGTGAAAAATATTAAAGCATCTATTAGAACAAAAATTAACAAATTCATGTACTAAACAAAAAAATAATATTTACACCTATTTAAAAGAAAAATATGCCAAAAATATAAAAATAAAATGAAATATTAATTTTTTTATGTGATATTTTTCTTGACAAAAGTATGAATAATATGCAAAAAGAATCAATTAAAATTATGCATTTTTTCTATTTTTTATGAATTTTCAAAGAAATGGAATGAATTAAGAAAAATAAAATGAATTAATTGAGAAAGGGGTGCAACAAGCAATTGGAATCAGTTGAAATTAAGAGATGGGCCCAGACTGGGGGGCGCGCATAGCAAGCGCGTCTGGGCCCAGTTCAAACAGAAAATATAATAAAAATTAAAAAAAACTCTGAACGGTGTAAAAAGCAATTAAACTAGTTCATTTCACATTGGGCCTGATTGGGGAGGGTGCTATTAGCAAGGATATCCAAAGCCCATCCTGGAAACATTAATGAAACGATGCGTTTAGTCCTTCAGGGTTTCCCTCTGTTTCATCTTTAAACCAAGGCCGTTGGATCCAGAACCAAGTCATGGTCAAACAAGCAATCGTGTGGTTCAAACGTTGTCTTCAACCTTGAGCCAAACCCTAACTTTGAAAAACCCTAACCATGCAAGCACATTCCATTGTTCTGTTCTCTCTCATTTCACCATGAATGCCCTCGATCCAAAGAGCAAAGTTGCTCTAGAAACTCTCCTCTACACAGCCATAACCATAATTCTCCCTAACACTCACCCAATAGACCAACTCGAAGAGAATAACAATTGTAAACCACCATTAACACCTGTCATCAATTGCTCCAAACCTCACTAATTCTTGCCCTAAACTCATCTACATTCCATGCTGATTAATTTGAGCCATTAACCTAAGATTATCTTGCATTATTCGTGATGTTATGATCTCTAACAGAATTAGTGCACCATGATCAACATCCATAAAACTTATCCAAACTTGCCAAAATCAATCATCTTACTTATCCTAACCGATCTATACTAACAATTCCCTATAATTCTCACTAAATCATGCAATTCGAATGAAGTTACCAACCTGGTTTGATGAGGAAAACAGGTATGGAGATCCTTGAATCTGATGCTTGCAATGGTCTGAACTTGATCAGTGAGCTTGTTCTTGACTTCTGTGTGCAATGAGTTTGACTCAAACCTTTTGGATCTTGCAATTCCAAGTTTCTTGCTTCTTGGATGATGGAGGTGTGTGACACGAGTTCTGCTCCAATCTACCAAATGCTTGTGAGAATTGTAATCTAGGAATGATGATGATGAAGATCAGATCAAGAATGATGAAGATTGGTGAAGATTTGAGGTAGTTTGAGAAGCTTTTGCAAATGAGAGAAAGTGTGTGAAACTTGTGGTTTTGAGTAAATGTGATCACCAACCATGGCATGAACCCTCTCCATTCAATATATACATGTCATTAGAACCTCCTAGAATCTTGGAGAAACTTCCCATGTGTGATTTCCCTTGAATTTGGCTTGTGTTTCTTCCATTGTAAGCAACCTTGAATAACTTCCAAAATTTGAACTAACCTCACAATTCCACTTTAGCCAATGTTCTCAAAATGATCTTTCCATTCAAAATGACCTATAATTTCACCTCATTTGGCCAAAATATGAAAAATCTCATTTTTTAGGTCATTTTTATTCATTAAATCCAACAATTTTGAAACCTTGTGCTATGAATCTTTCCAATCTCTCATGGTCACTTTTCTAGACTCAAAATGTCATTTGGAACAAGTTTGATGTTTTAAAGTTTTCCATTTGAAGCTTCCTTGTATGAGTTTTGGGCATAGGCTTGAAATGACCTGTAATCCTCAAATGACCAAAATACCCTTTGCTTGCCAAGATCATAAGTAGAGTTCCACAAAGCATATGAAGGCATACCATACCATTATAGAAATCTAAGACAATGAGGAACAACTCTTATGTTTACCAGAAATTCATTTGAAATCTCCTTGATGGGTAAAAATAGCTTGGAAGTCAAGTCACTTTCACAGACAAAATTTCAGATACCTCAGATGACCTGTAACTTGCAAGGACCATAACTTGAGTTCTATAAATCTCCTTGATGTCTTCCACCACTCAAATTAAAGGTCTTGAGATCCTCTACAAGTTCCATGTTGGCCAAGAATCCATTTGAAGCTTGCATTTTGACTTATCTTGCTTGGAAAGTTGACCTAAACTAGGGGATTTTACACAAAAACCCTAATTTAGAAACTCCTCTTCTCCTTGATTTCTCTTGGATCCTTCTTGGCATATCACCATATCCTTATCCATGTGTCAAATGATGAACCCCACATATCTCCAATAGGCCTTAATACCTTTCAATCAATCAATTGACCTAAAGTTGACCCAGGGTTGACCCAGATGAAACCCTAGTTGACTGTCTTCAACTGCAATTCTTGTGACCATACCAATGACTTGTCTCCTTCTCCAAATGACTTTCTAAGTCCTCCAAGATGTCTAGATACTCCCCATGCTCAGCCTACAGCTCACAATTTCTTTGTTGATCCTCAGATACCCTCAGATAGGAGATGGATGCACTTGCTTGATCCATTGACTTCCCAGCTTTCAAATTCTTTCTGATGACTTGAATGAGATTGAATTTGGATAATAACCTCTTGGTAGGCTCATAATGATTGGTCCCCTGCTGGATGACTTGCTATGCTCATGCTATGCAGATGATTAGACTATGTACATGACTCTATATGCAAATGCTAATGATATTGAAACATAAACCAAGTGAATAAGGTTGAGCAAATTTTAGGGTGCAACAGTGTGCCATAAAGTTTCTCTTTCTTCCCTTTTCTTGGATTAAAATAATCCCACTTGCCTCCAAGTTGCAAGACTTGCTAAACCTCCTCATTTTCTGCATTTCTTCTCTTCAAATCCTCTAAATATCAGATAGAAATATGATCCAAGGGCTGAGAATAGCTCAAGTGGTCAAAGGATGAGTTTGTGAAAAATTGAATGTGTGGGACTCAAGTGTTGAAACACCATCTTGTTAAATTCATAACTCTCGGCTCACAAGGGCTATGGAGGAGTTCTAGTACATTTCGGAAAGCCTTCATGTAGCTCTACAACTTTCATGTTTTCACGAGTTTCAGATTCCCAAAGAAACTTGGCCAAAAAACCTCTCAAAGTTGCTGAGAAACAAGCCTAAAAAGTGAAATAACAGAATATTTCTAAGTTACTTTTCCCTCTTGTAATGAATTTGGTCATAACTCCAAATCTATGCATTTTCTGATCATGGACCACTTTGGGACTTTTGTAGGACTTGTCAAGAGCGTTTCAATGAGCTTTGAACCAACTCAATTGGATGTGTGGTTAAGGAATTATGGTCTTGCCCCTTTCTAAACCCTAATTCCCGACTTTTGCGATTACTCCTCAATCCTTGATCCAATAGTCATGAAGTTTTATGGGTAGATTCAATATGTCATCAAGAACATTTTTGATTCATATCTTGAGGTCAAATTCTTTATGAGTGAAGAGTTAACTTTTCGGTCAACCGAACGATCGATCGGTGACTACCGAGTCGACTGTTGATGCTCTGGGTCTTTTGAGTCCTTGAAACTTCTTGGATGGACTTCACTAAGCCATATGAACTTTATGGACCATGATCCCACCATTGTAACACCTTTTAAATCAAAAGTCAAACCATAGTTGACTTTTCCTGCTTGAAAACCCTAATCGGGCATCCTGAACTGCACTGCTCTTGATCCTTGGGTGACAACCTCAAATTGGATTCATACTTGATCCAATGGAGATATGTTTGATGATGTGGAGACTTAATTCATGGAGAACCAATCCAAAATGTTGACTGATTAACCGTTGAAACCTCGATTCTCGGTTGTACGAAACCCTAATTCCTGTATCTTAACAAAGACAAACTTGAAATGGGTTAAGGTTAGATAATCAAATGAATATGATCCTAAAATGATGAAGAAGATCTAAGGGGTCAAAATTTAGGGTATGACACTTAAGGGTACACTCAGATTGAAGAAGTGGACTTTGATAAAAAAAATTCTCCTGTTGCTAGAAGTAGCTTGCCTACTGAAATTCAAGATATTTAAAATGGATGTTAAGAGTGTCTTTCTGAATGGATACTTGAATGAAGAAGTATATGTCGAATTGTTGATCCTACATTTCCAGAACATGTGTTCAAATTGAAGAAGGCCTTGTATGGGTTGAAACAATCTCCAAGAGCTTGGTATGAGAGGATGACTGAATTCCTGGTCCACCATGGATACAGAAAAGGTGGAATTGACAAAACTCTCTTTGTCAAAGAGAGGGATGGAAAAATCATGATAGCTCAAATCTATGTTGATGATATTGTGTTTAGAGGGATTTCTGATGAAATGGTTCAACACTTTATCAAGCAAATGCAATTTGAATTTGAGATGAGTTTAGTAGGTGAATTAACCTACTTTCTTGGTCTCCAAGTCAAACAAATGGAAGACTCAATATTCCTATGTCAAGGGAAATATGCTAAGAGTATTGTGAAGAAGTTTGGCTTGGAGAATGCTAATCACAAAAGAACTCCTGCTCCTACACACTTGAAGCTATCTAAAATTGAAAAACGTGTTAGTGTTGATAAAAGTCTATATGGAAGCATGATTGGAAGGCTTCTATACCTTGCTGCAAGCAGACCTGACATAACCTTCTTTGTAGGAGTATGTGCTAGATATCAAGTTATACCTAAAGTCAATCATATTAATCAAGTCAAAAATATTCTGAAGTATGTGAATGGTGCATGCAACTATGGTTTGTTATACTCTCATAGTTCTAATTCTATGTTAATAGGAAATTGTGATGATGATTGGTCCTGTAACGCCCGTTCATTTTAAATTAAATTATTTATGAATTTTTGGTGTGCCTTTATGTGAGAGTGTGTCTGAGAGCGTTGGTGGGTGTCCTTAAAGTATAGGAAATCATTTAATAAAATATAGAGTTTAATAATAATATAATATAATTAATAATGATGATAACTTAATAATTAGTATTATTATTATTATTATTATTATTATTATTATTATTATTATTATTATTATTATTATTATTATTAGTGGATGGAATAAGTGAAATAGGGGAGTTATTAGAGAAGTTGTACGGGAAAAGAGGAAACACACGATAAACTGCTCAGAACCAAAATTAAGGAGAAAGGTTGAGGAGAAGGGGCAAAAGGAAAAAGGAACGTGGCTGGGGGAAATTGAGAACAGAGGAATTAACCGCCGGAGAGAATTCAAGGTAGTTGCAGAAGAGTCACCGGAGAGCAAACCGGAACTAGGAGTTTAGAGTTGTCCTCAATCCAAAGGTAAGGGAGGGGTTCAATTCTATAACTATGGGTATAATCAATTTCATGTAGGGAATTGAATCATGGGGGTAGTTTATGTGCGGTTGGTAAATATTAGGGATGCTGCCTGTCGGTGTTTTGCAAAAGTATTTTTATGTCATTAGTTCTGTATGAAAATAATTGGGAAGTTATTATTGTGTCCTTACTTGATTAGATTGAAAGTTGTGGTTTCATGATTCGTATGAAATTGTGATGCTCCAGTTATGGACAATTTTCTTGTAGGCTTAATGCCTTGTTGAGTGGTTATTATTGTTGGGTTGTAGTCCATAATAGATGCATCTCATAGCATATCATCCTGGTTGGCCTGTATTGGCGTTGGTTGTGCCTGTATTGGCGACCTATAATGGCAGATAAATTTGGTTGTGGAGTTTTGCTCCAAATTGGTACCACATGCATATGCATAGTTGAGTCGTATAGTGTCGCGTCATTATGTGTTTGCAAGTAATGATGAGTTGCTGAACTTTTCTTGCTAATTGTTGCGAGTATGAATGATGAATTTCCTGGTAGTTCGTTGTGATAATATTTGGAGAACTGCGAGAATTATAATGCTGTGATATGATCTTGACATGAATTTTATCATGCCTTATGTTATAATTTTGATATCTCACCCTTTACGTTGTATGTTACCGCCTTTGGTGGTAATTTGCAGGTAACCCGGAATAGAGTGTCGCTTTTCGTTTAAGGTCGTTGGTCGCTCTGAGACGTAGCACTCTTGGGGGGATGAACGATTAATGTTATTGCTTTTAATTGTTTTCTTTATTGCCGAATTTTGTTAAGTACTTTTCTTTAAGTTGATTGCTTCTGATAGTGCCAAATGTTGGTTGTAGGCACTAGACCGATGAACCGGTATGACTGATTTCGTGGTCGAGAACTAGTTGTTTTTGTGAATTGATGCAAGATAATTACTTTCTGAATTTTAATGGAATTTAGTTGCAGAGTTTTCTGGTCTTGCTTTGGTTTATTATAAATGTTGGAAGTGTATTAAATTCCGCTGCAAAATAACAGGTTGCCTTGTAATTGAGAGGCTAAGCAAGTTATCGTTGTCTATTCATCCGATTTTGTGCTATGTATGTTACTAAATGATGGTGTTGCAGGTGTGTGTGGTCTGTTTAAGTTGAAAATGTGACGCACAGTTTTTGTGAGTGTGACGACCGTCACCACTCCATCACGATCGTCATGACCATCATGGTCGTCATGATCATCACGATCGTCATGACCATCACGGTCGTGACGGTTCCATCACGATCATCACTTAGCCATTTTTTCGTGTACTCTGATTGTTAATTTCTTGTTTATCTATTGGGTTAGAATGGGGTGTTACATTAGTGGTATCATATCAGGTCGTTCCATCCGACCAAGTTATCGAGTCAGTCGTCGTGTCTAACAATCGAGTATTGTTGTTTGTGAAATCTGACTGCTGTTGGTTGCAGTTTAAGTTGAAATGGCTGGAAGGAATGATGCTGCAATTGCTTCTGCTCTGCAAGCTATAGCTAATGCTATGGAAAATCAGTCGAATCCTGTTGGAGATGCTGGATCTCGCAGTTTGGCAATGTTTCAGCGGGAGAATCCACCTACATTAAAGAGTAGGCACGATCCTGATGGTGCACTGGACTGGTTGAAGGAAATGGAGTGAATCTTTCGTGTGATGGATTGTACTCCAGCACAGAAGGTTCATTATGGGACTCATATGCTAGCAGTTGAAGCTGATGACTGGTGGCTAGAGACTCATCCGATATTGGAAGCGGCAGGTGAGGAGGTCACTTGGACTGTATTCCGTAGGGAATTTCTGAAGAAGTATTATCCGGAGGATGTCCGTGGTAAGAAACAGATTGATTTTCTTGAACTGAAGCAAGGAGACAAATCTATTACCGAGTATGCTGCGAAATTCAAAGAGTTGGCTAAGTTTTATTCGCACTACAGCGTAGAAACCGCTGAGTTCTCTAAGTGTATCAAGTTTGAGAATGGATTGAAGTCTGAAATCAAGAAGGAAATTGGGTATCAGAAGATCCGTGTTTTTGATGCGTTGGTTGAAAGCTGTAGAATTTATGAAGAAGATAGCAATGCTCATTACAAGCTGTTGAGTGAGAGGAGAGGCAAGACGCAGCAAAATCGCGGTAAGCCTTATGACCCTCCAATTGGCAAAGGGAAACAGAGAGCAACTGAGGACAAGAAAACTGGTAGGGGAGATACTCCTGCTGGTATTGTTTGCTATAAGTGAGGGAAACCTGGTCATAAGAGTAATGTGTGTAACTCTGGACCAATGAGATGTTACCGTTGCGGTGAGCTGGGATACGCTATTGCTGAGTGCAAACGCAAGGGGGTGGTTTGTTTCAACTGTGGTGAAGAGAGACATCTGCGTGACAAGTTTCAGAAGCCTAAGAAAGAAAAGACTGGTGGAAACATGTTCACTCTATCTGGGACACAGACATCCAGCGATGACAGACTCATTGAAGGTACTTGTTTCATTAATAGTACTCCTTTACTTGCTATTATTGACACTGGTGCTTCTCATTATTTTATTGCTGCTGATTGTGTTGAATGTTTGGGTCTTGTGTTATCTTACAAGAATGGGGAGATGTTAGTTGAGACTCCAGCTAAGGGATCAATGACTACATCTCTGGTATGTTTGAAATGTCCTCTGTCAATGTTTGACAGAGATTTCCTGGTTGACTTAGTCTGTTTGCCACTAAGTGGGATGGACGTAATTTTAGGTATGAACTGGTTAGAGTACAATTGCGTTCATATTAATTGCTTTTCTAAGTCGGTGAGGTTTTCTACTCCTGAGGAGGAGGGAGCTCGTTTAGTAGCTAAAAAACAGATGAGGCAGATACTGCTAGAAGGTGCTCAGGTGTTTGCATTGGTGGCATCATTATCCGTTGAGAATCAAGCGATAATTGATGAGTTAGAAGTTGTTCGTGATTTTCCTGAAGTGTTTCCAAATGAAATTCCTGAAGTTCCTTCGGAACGAGAAGTTGAATTTTCTATTGACCTTGTACCTGGTACCAGACCTGTGTCTATGGCACCGTACAGGATGTTTGCATCTGAATTGGTTGAGTTGAAGAAACAGTTGGAAGACTTACTTGAGAAGAAGTTCGTTAGGCCGAGTGTGTCGTCGTGGAGAGCTCCGGTATTATTAGTAAAGAAGAAGGATGGCAGTATGAGGTTGTGTATTGATTACCGACAAAACTGAATAAAGTAACAATTAAGAATAAATATCCGCTCCCAAGAATTAATGACTTAATGGACTAGTTGGTTAGTGCGCGGGTGTTTAGTAAAATTGACTTGAGGTTGGGGTATCACCAGATTAAGGTAAATGATGACGATGTTCAGAAGACTGCATTCAGAACCAGATATGGACACTATGAGTATACTGTAATGCCTTTTGGTGTTGCTAATGCGCCGGGAGTTTTTATGGAATAAATGAACCGTATCTTTCACGATTATTTAGATCGGTTTGTGGTAGTATTCATTGATGATATCTTAATTTATTCTAAGTCGAAAGAGGAGCATGTTGAGCACTTGAAATTAGTACTGCAAGTTTTGAAAGAAAGAAAGTTGTATGCGAAGCTGTCGAAGTGTGAATTCTGGTTGGAAGCAGTTAGCTTTCTGGGTCATGTTATATCAGGTAGTGGAATTGTTGTAGACCCATCTAAGGTAGATGTGGTGTTGCAATGGGAGACTCCGAAGTCGGCAACTGAGATTAGAAGCTTTTTGGGACTTGCTGGTTATTACAGAAGGTTTCTTGAAGGTTTTTCTAAGTTGGCTCTTCTGTTAACTAAGTTGACTGGTAAAGGGAAAACTTTTGTGTGGGATGCTCAATGCGAAACAGGTTTTATAGAGTTAAAGAAGAGGTTGACGTCTGCTCCAGTGTTGATCTTGCCTAACACAAAAGAATCATTTGTTGTATACTATGATGCTTCTAAGTTTGGTTTGGGAGGTATACTCATGCAGGGTAACAAAGTAGTTACTTACGTGTCAAGACAGTTGAGAATCCATGAGAAGAATTACCCTACACACGATTTAGAACTTGCTGCTGTTGTTTTTGTGCTGAAGATTTGGATACATTATCGGTATGGTTCAAGATTTGAGGTGTTCAGTGACCATAATAGTTTGAAGTACCTGTTTGACCAAAAAGAACTGAACATGAGACAACGAAGGTGGTTAGAATTGTTAAAAGACTTTGATTTTGGTTTAAACTACCACCCGGGAAAGGCCAATGTTGTAGCTGATGCCTTAAGCCGCAAGACCTTGCATATGTCGGCAATGATGGCCAAAGAGTTGGAATTGATTGAGCAATTCAGAGATCTGAGCTTAGTTTGCGAAGTGACACCGAAGAGTGTAAATTTAGGCATATTAAAGATTAATAATGACTTTCTGGACAACATCAGAGAAGCTTAGAAATTAGATGTGAAGTTGGTAGATTTAATGCCCGGGGTGGATCATTCGGAAACAATGATTATCAGTTGGATGCGCAAGGCGTGTTGAGGTTTCATGGTCGTATTTGCATTCCTGATAGTGCAGATATGAAGAAGGTGATTCTGGAAGAGGGTCACAGAAGTAAGTTGAGTATTCATCCAGGAGCGACGAAAATGTATAGTGATTTGAAGAATCTGTTTTGGTGGCCTGGTATGAAGCGTGATGTAGCCCGATTTATTTACGTATGTTTGACTTGTCAGAAGTAGAAAGTTGAGCACCAGAAACCTGCTGGGTTGATGCAACCGTTAGAGATTCCAGAATGGAAATGGGACAACATTTTGATGGATTTTGTAACGGGTTTGCCGAACACCTTGAGAGGATGTGATTCCATTTGGGTGATTGTTGATAGGCTTACAAAGTCAGCTCACTTTATTCCTATTAACATCACTTTTCCGGTATTGAAGTTGGCAGAGATTTATGTCAGAATGGTTGTTAAGTTGCATGGTATCCCGTTGTGTATTGTGTCGGATAGAGATCCGAGGTTTACTTCTGAATTTTGGAAGAGTCTGCAAGAGGCATTAGGTTCCAAGTTGAGGTTGAGTTCAACATACCATCCTCAAACAGATGGTCAGACCGAACGGACTATTCAGTATTTAGAAGATTTGTTGAGGGCATGTGTTCTGGAGGAAGGCGGTTCGTGGGATACCTATCTTTCGTTGATAGAGTTTACTTATAATAACAATTACCACTCTAGTATCGGAATGGCACCATTCGAATCTTTGTATGGTCGGAGATGTAGGACTCCGTTGTGTTGGTATGAATTCGGGGAGAGTGTGGTACTTGGACCAGAAATTGTTCGGGAGACAACGGAGAAGGTGAAGTTAATTCGAGAAAAGATGAAAGCTTCACAGAATAGGCAGAAAAGTTATCATGATAAGCGCAGAAAAGAGTTAGAATTTAAAGCTGGGGATCATGTGTTTTTGAGAGTCACGCCTGTGACTGGAGTTGGTAGGGCTCTAAAATCTAAGAAGCTTACCCCTCGTTTCATTGGTCCATACCAGATATCGGACAGAATTGGAAAGGTTGCGTATCGAGTGGTGTTGCCGCCTAATTTGTCGAATCAGCACGATGTATTCCATGTGTCACAGCTCCGAAAGTATATCTCAGATCCGTCGCATGTCATTCCTATGGACGATATGCAAATACGTGACAATCTTACGGTGGAGACGATGCCTGTAAGAATTGATGATCGGGAGGTAAAGATGTTAAGAGGAAAAGAGATTGCTTTGGTGAAAGTGGTCTGGTCGGGAGCTGCTGGCGAAAGCTTGACGTGAGAACTGGAAAGTAAGATGCGAGAGTCTTACCCCGAGCTGTTTGATCGAGGTAATTTTGAGGATGAAATTCTTTTAAGTTTGGGGGAGTTGTAACGCCCGTTCATTTTAAATTAAATTATTTATGAATTGTTGGTGTGCCTTTATGTGGGAGTGTGTCTAAGAGCATTGGTGGGTGTCCTTAAAGTATAGGAAATCATTTAATAAAATATAAATTTTAATAATAATATAATATAATTAATAATGATGATAACTTAGTAATTATTATTATTATTATTATTATTATTATTATTATTATTATTATTGTTATTATTAGTGGATGAAATAAGTGAAATAGGGGAGTTATTAGAGAAGTTGTGGGGGAAAAGAGGAAACACACGATAAACTGCTCAGAACCAAAATTAAGGAGAAAGGTTGAGGAGAAAGGGCAAAAGGAAAAAGGAACGTGGCTGGGGGAAATTGAGAACAGAGGAATTAACCGCCGGAGAGAATTCAAGGTAGTTGTAGAAGAGTCACCGGAGAGCAAACCGGAACTGAGAGTTTAGAGTTGTCCTCAATCCAAAGGTAAGGGTGGGGTTCAATTCTATAACTAAGGGTATGATCAATTTCATGTAGGGAATTGAATCATGGGGGTAGTTTCTGTGCGGTTGGTAAATATTAGGGATGTTACCTGTCGGTGTTTTGCAAAAGTATTCTTATGTCATTAGTTATGTATGAAAATAATTGGGAAGTTATTATTGTGTCATTACTTGATTAGATTGAAAGTTGTGGTTGCATGATTCGTATGAAATTGTGATGCTCCGGTTATGGACAATTTGGTTGTAGGCTTAATGCCTTGTTGAGTGGTTGTTGTTGTTGGGTTGTAGTCCATAATAGATGCATCTCATAGCATATCATCCTGGTTGGCCTGTATTGGCGTTGGTTGTGCCTGTATTGGCGGCTTATAATGGCAGATAAATTTGGTTGTGGAGTTTTGCTCCAAATTAGTACCACATGCATATGCATAGTTTAGTCACATAGTGTCGCGTCATTATGTGTTTGCAAGTAATGATGAGTTGCTGAATTTTTCTTGCTAATTGTTGTGAAAATGAATGATGAATTTCCTGGTAGTTCGTTGTGATAATATTTGGAGAACTGCGAGAATTATAATGCTGTGATATGATCCTGACATGAATTTTATCATGCCTTATGTTATAATTTTGATATCTCACCCTTTACGTTGTATGTTACCGCTGTTGGTGGTAATTTGCAGGTAACCCGGAATAGAGTGTCGCTTTTCGTTTAAGGTCGTTGGTCGCTCTGATACGTAGCACTCTTGGGGGGATGAACGATTAATGATATTGCTTTTAATTGTTTTCTTTGTTGCCGAATTTTATTAAGTACTTTTTTTTAAATTGATTGCTTCTGATAGTGCCAAATGTTGGTTGTACGCACTAGACCGATGAACCGGTAGGACTGATTTCGTGGTCGAGAACTAGTTGTTTTTGTAAATTGATGCAAGATAATTATTTGCTGAATTTTAATGGAATTTAGTTGCAGAGTTTTCTGGTCTTGCTTTGGTTTATTATAAATGTAGGAAGTGTATTAAATTCCGCTGCAAAATAACAGGTTGCCTTGTAATTGATAGGCTAAGCAAGTTATCGTTGTCTGTTCATCTGATTCTATGCTATGTATGTTACTAAATGATGGTGTTGCAGGTGTGTGTGGTCTGTTTAAGTTGAAAATGTGACGCCCAGTTTTTGTGAGTGTGACGACCGTCACCACTCCATCACGATCGTCATGACCATCACGGTCGTCATAATCATCACAATCGTCATGACCATCACGGTCGTCATAATCATCACAATCGTCATGACCATCACGGTCGTAACGGTTCCATCACGATCGTCATTTAGCCATTTTTTTCGTGCACTCTGATTGTTAATTTCTTGTTTATCTGTTGGGTTAGAATGGGGTGTTACAGGCCCGGTAGTGCTGATGATAGGAGGAGCACCTCTGGTGGATGCTTCTTTTTGGGGAACAATTTTATTTCATGGTTTAGTAAGAAACATAATTGTGTTTCCTTATCTACTATTGAGGCTAAATACATAGCTACAGACAACAACTGTTCTCAAATGATGTGGATGAAGTAGGTGTTGACTGAGTATAATGTCACTCAAGATGTCATGACACTTTTATGTGACAACTTAAGTGCCATCAATATTTCAAATAATCTTATTCAACACAGCAGGACCACAAATATTGACATTAGGCACCACTTTATTAGAAATCTTGTGGAAGACAAAGTTATAGCCTTGGAGCATGTTACCGCTGAGAATCAGTTAGCTTACATCTTCACTAAAGCATTGAATGCTAATCAATTTTAAATGTTGAGGAGCAAACTTGGAGTTTTCCTATCTGAAGATTTGTAGCAATCTATTTGGTGTGGGAATGTTATTCAAATAATTGTGTATGTGTTCCCACCAAATAAAGAGAGGTCTTAAATGACAACTCTAAGTTTTAGCATTTCTTGTCAACAATAACCTGGTTGGAGTGGAAGAAGAAGAAGAAGAGGATGATGAGGCTACTGAAGATGATATCTGAATGTAGTCTTATTTTTTGTGGTTATGTAAGGGCTTAATGCCCAGGATATTTGTTAATTTGGCACTTCATGTGCTTGTTTTGTAACTTTATATTTTATGTTTTGACATGGTTGTTTAGTTAGTTTAACTACCTTTGTCATATTATGGCTAAAAAGGAGGAGTAATACTAACTTTTCTAACCTTTCCTCTGCTAACCACTGGCTGCTACCATTGAGGGGGAGTGTTCTAATCTGTTGCTTGCAAAAGAAGAAACTATTTAAGGGGGAGGCCTTTGTTTGTTTTTTTGCAGCTGTTGTTCTGAATTTTGGCCTCTGACTTGTGTTTCTGCTTGCAAATTTTATTTAGTTAGTTTTATCCAAAATCTGCCAAAGGGGGAAATTGATGAGTCCAAGAATTTGTGGTTGGAATCAATTTTAGTAAAACTAACTTGTCAGCAAGATGTTGGACAAGATATCCTGACATGGTGAAAAACTAACTAAAGATCAAGATGTTGGACAAGATGCCCTATCATGATGATTCGACATCTTTGTCTGTTATTTTTTAGTTTTTAATTCTGCTATCTTATTTATTCTAGTTGTCAGATTATTCTGGGGTTAGTTGTTTTTCCTAGGTGGCGTCCAAGATTGAGGAATCAAAGATTCTGATTATAATTTGAAGATGTTATTTCTAAGTGTGGAGACACTTTAGGGAACTTAGGATTGAAGAAACTATTCTAGAGGAGAATTAGTTGCAGATTATGTAGAACTGAATTGCTGCGCTCTGAAGCCCAACCCCAGTCTACTTTATGGTTATAAATAGGATGGTTTTAACCTAAGAGATGTGTGGAATTTACATTGTTTCTTAGTGTGTACTAGAGTTTTTACTTTGTGAGCCTCTCTTATATTATGTTGATACTAGAGTTGGACAATTTATATTGAGTTGTAATTTCAGTCACTGCTGTGATTGAAAGAGGATTGAGAAGGGTCTCATAACTAGAAAGAGTCTTAGGTAGAAATTAAGCACGAGTAGTGATTAAGTGATAAGTTGTAAACCGGAAGTTGTTTAGCTTAGAATTAATACTATATAGTGGATTTCATTCCTGGCTTGGAAGCCCCCCAGACGTAGGTGTTGTTGTTCACCAAACTGGGTTAACAATTTTGTGTGTTGTTTACTTTCTGCAATTTATATTTTGTTCTTTATTGTCATTGTGTTTGAAGCTGAGATCAAGTGTCTCGACATCTCTTAGGACTTCTGTGATCTTCCAGCCAGAATTTTAAATACTTTATACATAATCAACATGTTTTTTATCACAAAGATAAACATTGTAGAAAGCTTATGAGTTATCATGTTCATCATTTTTTGAGTGTAATCTTAGTCAATGGATTGTGATTTATATATCCATATGTCCATTGATGAAATTGTGCTTGCATGTTTCTTCTTGAATCCGTGTCATTACAAGATCCCTTATCTCATACTAACCAGGGAAACTGGTAGCCATGCCTGATGTAACATACCACATCTTAATCAAAGACATTACTTAATCGTTGTGTCGGAAGCAAGTCACTACCTCACCAAAGCTAGCATCACCGAAACGGAACCCACCCCCTCTCTACTTTTCGGTATCTTCTTCGTTGCTCTTCGCCTTTTCTTCTGATTTTGGTATTGTGTGGCATGAATGTTTGTATTTTTCTACAAAAACCGTGTTGATGTTGTGTGTAACGCCCATTTTAATTATTTTTGGTTTCAGTGTTATTTTACTCACGGATGTGTTTTGGTGAGATGACTTGGAGGATCAAGAACTCATGATATTGGTATGTAGTGATCAAAATGTGATAATTAATAGCAATGTAATATTAATATTAATTATTATCATTATTATTACTAATATTAACATATGAGAAAAAATATAATTAAATGGAATTTTGGAAATTAAGTGGATGTTGTGAATTAAAGGAAATAAGAGGATTATTATTATTATTATGGGAAATTACATATTATTTGGAATAAGGTGAATTTTGGGGGGTATTGAGGGTAAAGGTGGAATATTGGAAAAAGGAGAAGAAGAGAACACGCATGAGAAGAGGAAACACGGTCGAAGGAGAATAACACGATCAAAGCAAGAGCAAGCTTGAGCAAGAAGAGGCTGGGCTGTAGGATTTTCGTGTGGATTGAGAGGCTTCATCAACATCAGCATCGAATTTGAGGTAAGGGGGGGGGGGGGGGATTGATCGGTTGAATAGGTATTTGCATGAAATTGGTAGAAAAGGGGAAAATCCCTAATCCCCATAGAATGATGTTAATATGATGTTGATTTCGTGTTTATAATTCTGTGATGGTTGTGTTTATAGTGTGTGAATTCATTGCATGTGCCATAGGGTGATGGTTTGGTGATTTTGGGTTTCCTGTAAATTTGGAGTTAATGCCGGAAGTTGGAGAATTGAGTAGAACTGAGGATTTATCGAGTATGAACTAGGATAATCGATGTAGTCTTGTGGGATAGTACTGTACTGGTATAGTGTAGGATTTCGTGGGATTTAATCGGACGAAATCGGAGTGTGGGGCTGTTTCTGAACAACAGTTTTTCTGCAGAATTCGCGTGCATTCGCTGGGCAAATGGGGGCGAGCCTTCGCCAGGTTTCGCCAGGCGAACTGGGCAGCGAATGCTGCCTGTTGCTTCTATTTGGCTTCGCTAGGGGTTTCGTCGGGCGAGTCCCAGCGAGTGTTCGCTGCGAGGCTTCGTCAGGCGAATGGCAGCGAACATGACAACATTTTGTGATTTTTCTGCTGTGTTGTTCTGTTCTCGCATGGTTGGACCCTTGTTGGTCGTGAGCGAGTACGTGGTTATCGTGGATCGATTGAGAGCATGAAGGTGATGTAGGGGGCGTGTGCTTGAATATTCGTTGATATGAATGATTGAACCGAAGTACGCTGTGATGCCTAAAGTGGCTATGTATCCTTCGATTAGGAATGAATACGTGTGATACGGGAGTGTGATTCTCGTGGTAATTGTATAACCGAATAAGTGACCTGATATACGTTATGAGTGTATGTGATATTGCAAGTAACTCTTGAGATGTGGTTGTATGAGATTCAGGTGATAGGTGGCGAGCATAGCAGAACTTTGTTTTCCCTGTAACTGTGTGCAGCTGTGATTGCTGAGCGTGGCCAGTTTGAAGTACCGTGATGATTTATGGGTGTTGGGTGTATGTTGGGTGTTAGAGGGCTATGTGGCCGGCGTTTAACGCATTCGACAGATCGGTGGATTATGTGGTATAATTATATGCGTTGTGATTATATGTTGTAGTGATGTGTTGTGGTGAGTGGATCCGTAGGATCGATACGTTTTATATGCGTTGCGTTTGTACGTTGTTGTGTGGAGATTGGATCGGTAGGATTGGATGCACTTGTGTGCTTAATATGTATGTGATATATGATTGGATCAGTAGGATCGGTATACCTTATATGCATAGTGTGTGATATATTGTGTGGTAGTGTGATCAGTAGGATTGTTACGCCTAGTGCACGTGGTATTGATGTGTTGTGTGTGAGATATGAGGATCAATATGATCGTTACGCCTTGAGTGCGTTGTGTTGATGTGTTGTGGTGAGTGGATCCGTGGGGATAGGTACGCTTATTATGCGTTGCGCTTATGTGCAGCTATGTGGTATGTTTGGGTCAGAAGGATCGACAGGCCTTGTGTGCATTGTATGTGATAAGTTGTGTGGTGAATGGATCTGTGGGATCGACGCACTGTGTGTGCTTGTGTATGTATGCATATTATGATGCGATGGACCAGTGGGGTCGTGTGCACTATGTGTGCTGCGTGTTCATGCATAGTGTCTTGCATAGCGTGTGGACGTGAGGCCTGTGTGGCTCACGTGCTCCAAGTGGGGAGCGTGGACGCAGTGTATGATTCACTGGCGTGCTCCAGTGGGGGAGCGTGGACGGGAATTTGGATCGTTGCTTGGATGGAGTGTATGCGACCACCCGTGTCCCTAGTGGGGGACGTTGATGATTTGATTATATGGGCTCCAGAGGAGCGTGGTAGGGATAGATCATTGCTCAGAGGGAGTGTATGCAATCTATCCTGAGTTGAGTCGATACCGCATATTATTGAGTCAAGTGCATGTGTTTCATGGTGTTTTGTGTGTGTGCTGTGATTGTTGATGATGGGACAGTAGGTCCGGGGGTGTGAAATATGAAATAAATGATTTATTGTTTTCTGCCTTTTATTTCATGTATGTTTATACCGTTATTATTTGATCGTGATTCTCACCCCTCTGTTGTTGTTGTGGTCTGTGCTTCTTCGGAAGTACAGACAATCCAGGTGTTTAGCTAGCTTGGATTGCGGCGGCGTCGTAGGATTGCTCTGATACATAACACCGGGGCTTTTTGGGGAATTATTGTTTATTGTTGATTATGTGTGCCCCTGTGGCGTATCTGGTTCTGTGGGATATGTGTTGATGTATGACAGCTATATATTGTGGGCAGATGGCCTTAAACGTTGTATATGACATGATATGCATGTGATTGGTTTATATGAATGAAAAGAGTATATTTTCTCCGCTGCATATTTTGACTGTGAATCATTTAATGAGAACTTGGTGAAAATTGTGACATCCCGTTGTGGGAGATACTCTGATACGTGTTTGTTTTAATCATTTTATTTTATTTTGGGAAACAGGGTGTTACATTGTGTCTCTACGGAACGTTCCAATTTGGTTTGATTTGTTTGCTTACTCTGCGACTCCAGTGGTTTTACCTCTATTTGTTTCCTTAATGATCTTCATGTATATTTTGTTAAGATGAGAACAAAGGCAGACTAGGGTTTGGTTTGTCAAACCCAGTCTCTGATTTTCAGTTCTAATTTGGATCGCATTTGAGACCCTTAGTCTGGGTCCTATGACCTGGATCCTACTTTTGTTGGTCCACTAATCCTTTGTACCCATTTGGGCTTAACTCCCCACTAGCCCATGTCTTTTTTTATATAGTTTTTATTTATTTTATTTAGTTAGTAATTTGTTACTAAATAATTTTTTGTTTTAAAAACATGATAAAAACATTTTTTTTTACCCTAGTTAAATTTATTTAGCTAAATACTAGTTTATTTTTTACATAAAAATGATAAAAAAGGATTTTTTTTTTACTTAGGTTTTATCGTTTCTTTTTTAATAAAATAATAAAAATATATCCTAATATTAAAAATAAAAATATATAATAATAATATGTAATCTGGATTGGGACTAGCCCACCGTCGGGCACAGCTGAACCCAGCTCCACGTCAGGGAGAGTCCAACACAAAAGGCTCAATGATCGAATCTGTTGGAGGCCACGCATCTCACACGCTCTCCACGTGCTCCCCACGCAGGAACACGTCATCAGCCAACTACTCACGTCCGAGAGAGATGGTCTTCCACTCCCCGAAGTTCGTGGGATAGTTGATCCATGACTAAAACTATTGAAAAATAAGTGTGAGTTGTGTGGAGAAACAAGTGTGAGTTATAAGGCCCACTGTGCTTAGAAAAGTGGAGGTTAAGCAAATTATAACTAAGAGGACCCATACACTTATCATCTTAAGAATTTGGATGAATATGTGGTGTCTCTCTCACTTGTTTGGGTGAGTCTTTGACTTTTAGGTGAGTGTTTGACCCAATGTGTATGTTTCTCCCTCATGATGACCCATCAGTGGTATCAGAGTCGTGGTTCGAGTAAGGAACCAGCTCCTTGTGTCGAAAGTCTTCCTGGCATGCTGGTCAGGCGGCGTGTTCTGTTGAAATTCCAATGACGAGATAAGGGTGTCTCTCAACGGCGGTACAAACATGTGGATGAAAGATCTTCCGCTTGAGGGGAAGCATAGTGGATAGACTCACACTTAAGGCGGGGATTGTTGGGAAATAAGTGTGATTTGTGTGGAGAAACAAGTGTGAGTTCTAAGTCCCACGTTACTTAGAAAAGTGGAGGTTAATCACTTTATAAGTAAGAGGACCCATACACTTATCACCTTAAGGTTTTGGGTGAATATGTGGTTTCTCTCTCACTTGTTTGGGTGACTCTTTGACCTTTAGGTGAGTGTTTGATCCAATGTGTATGCTTCTCCCTCATGATGATCCATTAAAGACCACACGCGGGTCTTCCCTACCGTCACGTAAGATTTTGGCAGTTATCTATTTCGGGCCTTGCAATCCAGTCCAAAGCAGATGATTGTTGGCCAAGCGTTGGGGACACGTTATAAATACCCTCCTCCATAGGAGAGTCAGGTATTCTAACTCATATCCATTTTTCTGTACTTGCTCTCTCTTTGCTCTATTCCTTACTTTAGCATCGGAGTGTCTTGCAGGTACACCCCATCCTCTTCTCCACCATCGGCGAATTTGGAGCTCACAACGTGTTGCTGGCTGCTGATCCCTTTTCTGATCCGATAAGATCAATATGATTTCACCTTTAAAGTAGTATAGTTTTTATCTTTGTTTTGATGATTTTGTTTTGTTTTGTTTATTAGGTCTTTGTGTTTGTTTGATTAATTTTCAATTTTTTATATTTATTTACTTGCTCTAATTATTTGCATTATTCCAACAAAAAAAAACCAAATGTATCATCATCTCTTGTTTGTATTTGTTTAGTTATTCTTTATAGCTTTTATTAATTAGAATAAATAATTAATTAGATAATAGATAAAAAAAACAAAAAATAAGAATATAACCAACCCTTTTCAAAACAAAACAAAAAACAATAAGAGCTCGATCGAACACTAAACAATTTTCTCAAAATCAAATCATTTCAATTCATGACCACTAATTATCCATACACTTCACATTCAAATCATTTTCAAAACCACTTCAAACCTTTTCATAATTGTCAATAAAAACTTCATCCAACGTCAAATTTCTTTTCTCAAGAAAATAAAAAATGACTAACCCTTAATAACTTTGACCATCTTCATAACAAAATTTGAAGAAAAGGATTACCTGATTGAAAGGTCCAGACGTAGTCCCGAGTATTAGACCTAAGTCGTAAAAGCTTGCAAGTCATAAATCCTCGTCTTTCAATCCAAAAATACATCCAACCAATCAAACTTTTTTCTCGCCGTCGTGCGACAACCTTTAAAACCTTTTTACAAAATGAATGATATTTTATCTCGAGATGATGCAAAGCAATGCTTTATCCACAATCGTTGAGTTGAGATAAGTGATGTTTTCCCGTGAATGTTGATATGTAGAAGTCCATTCAATGCGATGCAAACACCCGCTCCTCACCTACTTTGGGTAAAGCAATGTTTTGCATCAATTGATACAAAATAACTTTCACTAAAATCGACTAACAAACAAACATTTTCTACGCAGAACTGCATAAGTCTTAAGTTCTCTATTGCATCCAGAGATACGTAGAAGCGAGATTCAAAGTCTCGTCATGCACCCTAATAAAAAAAATAAACCATTTTGTCATATTCTTTTTCCTTTTAATAACTTGAGAAACCTAACATTTCTAAGCTAACACTAACGCGCACAACTAACCAAACGGTACAACGAACATGAGAGGTGTTAATATTTTCCTGTTGTGTAATCAACTCCCGAACTCTGATTTGGTTGTGACGACCAATATGAAAGTCGTTCTTTTGGGTCTTATTGAAATAAATAAAGTTTGGTGACGAATCTGTTAAGTCCATCTCACGAGCGCGCGATTGTGCTATGCGAGACCGTGTTCTCATTTTTCGAGGTGCGACACTTGGTCTCTATGATAAATTATCACCAACCCTTAAAAATAAGTCTCAAAGGTGACTTCACAAACTCAAAGAACACATTACTAAGAAGAACAAATAATATAACAATAATAACATGAAACCAATAAATATATGGAGTGAATATTATCATTAAAATACCCTGAAGATAAATGTTACAAGAGATCATCTAACTAGGCAACAATACAGATAGTACAAAAAGCAAAAGCCTAAGAGTCCAATTGAGTGAACTCACCTTTACAAGTTTTTCTTGATGGAGTCACCATTACAAGTCTTGCATGAAGGACATGCCTTTACAAGTTTCGCCTGAGAAACTCACATTTACAATTTTCGTATGAAGGAATCACCTTTGCAAGTCTCGTTTAAAGGACTCTCATTTACATGTCTCGCCTGAGATACTCGCATTTACATGTCTCACTTTAACAACGACCCAATGCACTAACAACGATTATTAACTTAAAAAATAAAGGATTGATTATTTACACATTTACAGTTATTCTCAGAAGCTTTTGTGTAGTTCTTGTGTGGTTGGTGTGGTATCATAGTTCATGCCTAAAATTAAGAATAATGTAGCATAGTTTGTGTGGTTTATCAAAAGAATGTGGTTGAGAGAAGTTCATGCCTTTGACATAATTCAAATTGGAAGAAGGACTCCATTATATTGATATGAATCAGAAGATATTCTTGTAATTAGATTCCAGATAATTCATGATACGATAGAATATCATACATGGATACACATGTGTATCATTAAAATAATAAAATGAAATTAACTTTATATTTAATACAGCCAAAATTATACAGAAAAACATGCAAATGGAAAGAAAATACCGACTCAAACAATTAATGATAGGAAAGAAACACCTGGTCCTAATTTTGCAAAATTCCTTAAAGTCACCATTATATGGAGATAGAAGATCCAAGAGAGTCATCTCTCATCACGTAGTCAACATTCCAAAATAAAGTAGTTGAATTGAAAGACAATATTCCTAGTGCTGTTTTTTCAATATATTATAATCTAATGTTAAATCGAAGCATATGCCTCATACATGCAGAGTTGACTTCTTTATTGAACTTGAAAGGAACAGATTTTGTGAAGATAAATTTTTATTTGACAAAAATTATTAACTACCAATGCTTTTTCGATTGATACAGAATACATATTTCAAGCATAAGAATAGATTTGTGGTATCCATACAGAATTTATACTTAGAAAAGTGAACGTGGCAGTTACAGGTTTCATAAGATTTTATCAAAGAAATTGGTCCACTTTTCTTTTATACATCAAATCTGTGACATACTACCTTTCAGGTAAATGGTTGGTTCACCACTGAATTTTGAAGTTTCTAAACTAGTTAAACACATACTTTTAAATCGGTTAATGTGGCGTTATTAGAATTGGTCTATTTGTAATTTGTTTTGGTTCTATAGCATTAACTTTTCTTCAAAAGTTAGATTCTTCATATCTTTTTAGATATTGCTAGAATAAGACATGTGGAGACTTGCTTGATTCTTCATAATAAAAGCATAATTTCTATCCATCGAAACAAATTGGACCCTGAGCTCAATACTCCAATACATATATACTCAGAAATTATAGCTATAAAATAATATTAAATATTGTTGAAACCCAAATTGTTTTAGTTTTTAAAAGATAGATTTTTTTTAAAATATATTTTGTAAAATTGTATTTAAAAAATTACAAGTTTTTTTATATTTTTTTTTTAAAATTGAATATAAATATATATTGAAAATCAAAATATAGTTGAAACCCGTTTTAAAAAAGTTGTGATCTAGAGTGATCAGAATGGATCGTCGTGGCTTTCAATGTAGGGCAGCAATAGTGGTGGTAGGAGAGGACGAGATGTACCTGCAAGGTATTCTGATGTCAAAGTAAGTTTGAGTTAGAGAGTGCAAGTACAAGTGTTTAGGTATGAGTTAGAATGATTTGAATACTTGACTCTCTCAAGAGAGAGGGTATTTATGAGATTCCCCCAGCGCGGGGTCAAGGTCTCCCATGTGGTCGAAATATCTGGTCGACCAATGAGAGACTTCCAGGTGGAAGATCTAGCGTGTGATCTTTGACCTGGTCCAACTATCCCTATGAATTCCGAAGGGCAGTTGGTCGCGTGAACTGTCAAGCACGTGAGGTGATGTCCCTGACGGCTATATTGTGCCCAACGGTCATATTGTGCCCAATGGCTTTGTTGCGTCCAACGACTATATTGTGCCCAATGGTTAGATAGTCTTAATCTTCTTATTAGGCCTTGCCTAAAGCTGAACTAGATTGGGCCTTGCCCAACCGTGACTCATGTGCCAGTCCAGTCCAAAAGAGGAGCTCCTCAAGTCGTTGCCCTGAGGTGAGGAGTAATGACTTGAGTTAGCCTAGTTGGTCGACCGGTGGGCAGGAAATGCATCGCGGGAAGGCTTTTTGAAGTCCTTATTATTTGAACGAAAGTCTTTGGAGACGTGTTTGACAATTGTCTATGATTGTGGTCGACCGTTGATTGCTTGTGGTTTTCCTTGGGATGCGAGAACGTGTCGCAGAAGGGATGTTTTACGTCGACTAGGCTCACGCTTAAGGTATAGAAATTCCTTGTCGATAAGGCTTCTGCTCAGATGATATCCTGCGCCCTGTCAAGGAGGATATGCCTGCGGGGAGCTAGAGGGACTTGTCCTGAGAAATGTATAGTGTCAGCCTTGAGAATGCCAACCAAAAGATTCCCCTTTTGACACGTGTGAAAGTGTAATCAATTTTTGTTAAGGTCTAGGAGATCTAGTCTATCTAGGCAATGATGGCTCTTGTCCTTTGCGTTTCTCTATGCGAGCAAATGCTTATAAAAAGTGGGAACGAGGATTCATTTTCACACTTCACGCAATTTTCTCTCCTCAACCTTTTTTCTCTACAACCATTATGGTCTCGCGGTCTTCGTCAGAGTTCTCTTTGTTGCCGTCAATCCTCCTCTTCTTCCTCCAAATCTTCATCTTCAACCTCCTGATTCAAGTAAGTTCTTCATCTTTGCTTGCTAGAACTTAGGGTAGTTCTTAAATTTCTGGAAATTAGCTTGAATTTCCCAGCTAAGCATGAGATTTCTGATTGCAGTTCATGTGTTATTCGATGAACACATCAATTTTCTAGGAAATTATGAAGGCTCTGAAGAACATGAATCTAGGATGTTGCGTAGGACTGTATATCTTCCTAGATTTTTGTTGAAACGACTTATGTTCGTGGTTGGGCAGTAGACCTCCTCGACGTTGAGACTTTATTCTCGCGTTCCCGACAAGTTCTAGTTGTCGAGGGGGCTTATCCCCCTTGGAGCCTTTTAGAGTCGCGGAGACTTATCCCCGTTCTTTGAGGAGGGGATTACACCAAGTCCCTTTACTGTCAACAAGGGGCTTGAGTCGAAGACACGTCCTCGTACTTATTCCTTGCCCTTTCAGTTGATTTGTGGTGGAAGGTTGGATTTCATCTCTGTTGTCGAATTCACTTTTTCTTCCTCTATTTTTCAGGTGAAATGGCTGGTCGAAACAAAGAGATCATCCCCGACGTGGAGGTAGCTAACAATGAAGTTGTGCCTCCTATCGAGTATGCCAATGTCAGGGTTGCTCAAGGGGATTTTAGCTGGATTGCCCAAGAGACCTTGGTGACAAAGTCAACTATCACCGAGGAGGAAGCCGACTCTTTTACTCTCCTTTAGAATCAGGCAGAAGATGTGTTTACGAGCTGGAAGGCGATCAGCCCCACAGAAAATGAATGGATATGCTCGGTATATCCGAGGAGGAGGTTTCCTATGTATGAATTTGCTTTCAAGGAGGCGGGGTATCGTCTGCCCTTCACTGATTTTCAAGGTGCGTTGTCACCTCGAGTTGTCCCCTGCCCAACTTCACCCGAATGCTCTGGCGTTTATTCGGGCTTTCGAGCTGGTGTGCCGGTACCTGAAGATCAGGGCTACCATGGAGCTATTTTTATGTATTTTTCAGCTTCAGAGGAACACAACTGGTTTGAAACAAAGTTGGGTGTCCTTCAAACAACAGAGCAGGTTGTTCTGGCCGTATTCGAAATCTGTCCGAAATTTCAAGTTCAGGTTCTTGGTCATGAAGCCTCTCTCGGAGGCGGCCAAAAGTTCCCTGGTCACCATGGAAACTATGAAGGAGGATGGTCGGGAGGTGATTAGGCCGGTGTCAAAGTTTCCACTAGAGTGGGTGTTTGCCCATTTCAGATATAGGATCGATCAGTTCCTCGTAAAGTTTGACCAACTGAATACCGATGATAGGAAGTCTTTTCGAGCGCTGACGGTGTTCGTGGAGAGTTTTATCCTCGCTACCGTGGTGGACAAGGACAATAATTTTCTTTATGCAGAGGACGGGGAGTCTGCTCGGGCAGCCCGTTATATAAATACTAAGGCCTTCCTCTACTGTAAAACCGAAGACGACACTTTCGAGCTTCTAGGTAATGATGATTAGTTTTGCTTGTACTTCTGATGTTTTGATGAATGCACTAACACCCTTTTTGTTTCTTCTTTTTGAAGGGAAAATATCGGATTTGCGCGAATGAATTGTCAAGTCCGTCGCCGCCAAGAACTTCAAGAAGGTGTCGACCTCAAGGGTTGACGCAATTAGACAACAGGCGACGTTAGAGAAGTTCGTGGGTGGTTCTTATCCGTCTCTGAAAAGCTCCTCGAATCCTCCTACTCCGAATCCTTAGAAGAAAAGAAAACAGGACGATCTCGGTTCTTTCTCGGCTGATGGCTCAAGTGGCTTTGTCGGGGGTAAACTAATTTTGCCACCTTACTATCTATAGGACAAGATCTTCAACGGGGAAGGGTCAGTTGTTGTCCTTGACCTTGAAGTGCCAACAATATTGTCCGCTGACCCTAACGTGATGAGGAAGCTCTTTTGTCAAGATGTGGCGGCGATGATGAGGGTGTTGGAGACGGTGATGGCCCTGGGCAACACAGAGACAATTCTGCTCAAGGAGTTTAAGAAGGTAAAGGCCAGGGAGAATGAGCTCAAGTTGGAGACAGATGATCTGTTTAACCAGCTAACGACTCTTCAGGGAAATTACGAGGCCAAGGTCGCACTCCTGAAGGACATGAACAAGACGACGGAGGAGATGAAGAAAATGAAGAAGGAGAATGCCAATTTGAGGGTGAGGATTGTTGAACTGGAGGGCTCATCGACGGTCAAACAAGACGAAATCGAGGAGGAGAAGTTCTTGAGGACCCAGGGAGACTTGATCGATAGAATCCACATCCTCGAACAGGACAACCTGGGAGCGGCCGAGTTCGGGTTCAATGCTTCTGTGGAGCAGATGAAGGCTCTAAACTCCAATGTCCAGCTGGTCACCGAAGGCATGGGCATTTTGCATCAAGTTGTTGATGGACAGATGGTCCCTCCTAGACGTTCCAGTAGATGATGCCTAATTTTACCTTGTAAATTAGTATATCTTGGCTTGCGCACCATTTTTTTATGTACATTCTGACTGTCGGGCTTGGCCCGTATTATATAATATTTTGACACTTTCCAGCCTGGTGGTCGGAGTTATATATATATTTTGACATTTTATGTCTTATTATGTTTTTTTTTGTATAGACGTCTTCCTTGTTAGTTTTTGCAAGTTGTGTTTGCTAAATATGAGAGTTTGCTCCACTTATTATGATGCTCGACAGTTTAGGGAACTTGTCGAGGGAGCGAAGTAGTTTTTCCAATCGTGGGACTAGGATCTCGGTCGAGGTCCTAATCGCACAGGGCTTGAACTTTCCCATCACAAACTAGGTGTCCTGCCACGTTGGCACGACAACGGCGGAGCTCGACTGAGGTATCCCTGTCGGGCACAGAGTTTGCTCGTTCCATGAGCAGAAACTTGCCTTTATTATAAGTTTTTTCTTGCACCAGGGCACTCTCCCTTGGCCGAGCGGCCTCTCTTCGATGTGAGATGGTGTCGTCGACAGTTAGTCTTAATCGATTATTAGTATTAACTATAATATTGTTTGAGCTTTTCAGCATTCCGTGGTCGAGAAAATGGTTCTCTATTTAGGTGTTTGAGGTAGTAGGCTCTAGTGCTTGTCTTTGATCTTACCCGGTAAGGACCTTCCCAATTTGCGGTCAGCTTGCCCTTGCGTGAATCTTTTTTATTTTGGCGCGGGACCAGGCTGCCCACTTGGAAATTACGCTTTATGACCCTGGCATCGTGGCGCAACGTTATTTTTTGTTTTAGTGAAGCTTCGCGGAGGACTGCCTCTGATCGAATTTCTTCGACCAGGTTGAGTTCCTCTTTTAATGCTTTGTCATTCAGCTCCTCGTCGAGTGGAGCCACTATTCATCTAGAGGGTTATCTGATTTCCACTGGGATTACTGCTTCGATTCCGTATGCTAGTTGGAAGGGAGTTTCCCCGGTGGTTGAGTGTGGAGTTGTCCTATAGGCCCAGAGTAGGCTATGTAGCTCCTCGGCCCATCTCTTTTTTAGCTTCACCTAACCTTCATTTTAGACCTCGGAGGATCACCTTGTTCGTGACATCTACTTACCCATTGGTCTGAGGATGTTCAATGGATGTGAAGTGTTGTTTGGTTCCTAGTTTGGCGACGAAGTCTTGAAACTTCCTGTTCGTGAACTGAGTCTCATTGTCGGTCACAAGGGCCTGGGGCACACCGAATCGTGCGAGGACGTTTATTTTGTAAAAACGAAGTATGTTGAGTGTCGTGATTTTGGTGAGGGCCCCGACTTTAATCCATTTTGTGAAGTAATCGACGACCATGATTAGAAATTTGTTCTGGTAGGACCCCATTGTGAAGGGGTCAAGGATGTCTATCCCTCACCAAGTTGTTGCACCCCAAAATTTTACCAACCTTTTCTTTCTAACTTGGCTTATGTTTCATATCATTTAGCATTTGCATTTGCATAGCATTGGTTCTAGACAGGGGATCAAGATGTTGTTTCTACCACTCAAAAGGAGAAGCTTCATTTTCAAGCTCAAGCAATGGTATCATTTGCAAGTCATCACAAGTTCATTATCATCAGAGTTGGGTCTCAAAGCTCCTTGAGAGGAGAAAGTTTGTGTATGGGTGTCACTTCCTATCTTGAGGATGGGTAGAGGCACATGAGGTCTCTTTATTGGTTGATACATGGTTCAAAAGCCTATTGTTTACCCTAGGGGTCCTCTATGGAGTTGGTATGATCATTCAAGTCATTTGCAAGAACCTCAGGCAATGGATATGATGTTAGGGTTTTATCTGGTCAACAAAAGTCAACTGTGGACTTGAGAGAGCTCAAGACTTGGTTCTTGATCATTGAAGCCATGGGAAGACATAATGAAGCATCTATAATGTCATTTTGAGATCAAATCAAGAAGATTCAAGAGTTCAAGAAGTTACTAAATTAGGGTTGCAGATGATTCTAGGTGTAAATCCCCTCTTTTGGTTCCTAACTTCAAGGATGAATTTCATTATGATGCAAGCCTTGTTTCATTTTCCAACAAACATAATACTTGTTCATCATCTTCTAAGATTTATTTTGAGTACAAGAACTCATCCATTGGGTTTGTACATCTCAAGTTATGGTGTCAACAAGTTGGTGTCATCAGATGAAGAGATTTTAGAGGCACCCAAAGTCAACTCACTTCCAAGGCATTTTTCACATGGAACCAAGCTCTTTCTCACTTTACAATAAACATGAAAGTTGTTCCTCATTGTATTAGCTTTCCAAATAGTGCTAGAACTCATCATTCTCATGTGTGGAGCTCAAGTTATGGTCCTCCTAAGTCAAGGGCAATTTTGGAAACCTCATTATAGGTCATTCACTTCAAAGACCACTTTCATCCATTTCAAGACCTCAAATTCAAATTTGTGCCACATGAAAGTTGTGTCACATTGCCTTAACATCATCATGAACTCAATTTCCATGAACATTGGTGATTTAGGTGATCATTTAGGCCATGATAAGATGAAAATTTGACTTTTTGGACATGATATGTGTTTCTTCCATTACAAGTCATCAAATGAGTTGGTTTTTGAATTTTTTACACCATATCATCATCATGTAATGGTCATGCTATGATTTACCTCATTTGAGCCAACATGAGTCCATATTACAAGCCATTTTTCGAACTTTCATTGCATAAAAAGTGATGGATCAAACTTTGTGCAAAAGCATTTTCAATTGTCCAAACTTCCATGATTCATTTCCACACACTCCATAGTACTCATTTGCTGACCCAAGAGGATTACACATCATGCCAAACCCGTGTACACCATACTTGGAAGTTTTTGGCAAGTTAAGAAAATCAAACAATTTGTTCATTATGGGACTGCATGGGACTCATAAAGCCCTCATATATAAGTTGAAAACCAACCCTAATGCCTGGGTACACGAGCAGCTGGCCAGAATAGCAAGATTCACTCAAAAATTTCAGAAAACTCTCTCACTTCGAATCACACATTTCACTGAGTTTTTCTTCCATTTCTGGTTCATTTCATCATCACTGAAGCACAAGGGTTTGATTGGAAGCATCAGAGCAAAGCTTGCAAGGTGTTTGAAGGGCCAACAGAGCAGCTCCGTTAGGTAACATTCCATGCTCTGAATCTCTCATGTTAGGCATCAAAACTTTCGTGGCCTGATTTCTCATAGTTCCAAGGACCTTTTTCAAAAACTAAGCTCATATTCTTATTCTACGTGAAAATTGCTTTAAAATGGTGCCAAGGGTTTCAATTTTTATCATGGTTTTTGGTTTGCTCCGATGAAGCTCGCCTGAGAAGACGATCGGAGCTAGGGCTCCGGCGTCTGAGGCTTGAGCTGAGGTGGCTGGGTATGTGGCAGTTTGACATTGCACGCGTGTGATTTGAATCTGAGTTGGCTATCCACCTGTTTAAATGAAACGGTGTGTTTCATTTGGAGACTCAGTTCAATTGTGTTTGGGCTTTGCAATTTTGATAAACGCATCCCCCACTTTTGGCTCAGATGCACGCATAACTAAGAATCAGTCCAAACCCCAATTTCTTCTGCACCCCTTTTCCTATTGTTATTTTATTTTTATTTCTTTTTCTTTCTATTTCAATTTAACTCTTTTAAAAATAGTTTTAACTTTCACAAAAATCCCAAAAAAATGCTTTTCTGATATTTTAATATGTTGAGATTATTTTCCATATTTTTATTTTATTTTTCAATTATTTTTAGTATTTGAAATTGATTAAATGATTGAAGGTGTTTTATGGCTTGTACATGGAATTGATGCTTGATCATTGAACTTAATTCAACATCCTCTAGGACCAATTTTCCTCTCACACTTAGGTGTTTGATTGAGGCTTATTTGAGGGCTGGTTTGAGGTCTTGATGATCATATTTCAATTGTTTTTCATTGGCTTTTTGTGGACCCTCGATGGATGCTCGATAAGTGGAACACATTGCATTGTTTAACACAATTGGTGGTGTTTTGAGTTGTTTCTTGCCATGAGCTTTTGCATTCTGTTTTGTAATTGATTCAACTTGAGTTTAGTATTTTATTTGGATTTTATTTGAGCTTGCTCATATTTTTAATGGATATCTCAAATTCAAGTTGTTTTAATCATGTGTATGCATACAATTCTTGACCTAGTTTTGGGATGTGATCATATGTGATCCCTTAGGCACCTCTTAAGCCTTGTTAGCTCTTGTTAACATGCTTGAGGTGCTGCCTTGCATGTTTATAGGTCAATTGTAAGTGTACCTTGTTCCACAAGTTTCCTTTGATCATGTCTTTCCACTTAAGTTTGAAGTGTGAGATGTTTAGATGGACTTTGGCCCTCTAATTGAACTTGATCATTCTTGTGTTTTCCTTACATTTTGATCTTGAACTTGAGGTATCCCATTTGAATTTCACTTCTGCCCTTAGTGGTTTTGTGTTTGTTCATGGTGCTTCGGTGATGTGGTTTTCACTTTGAAGTTTGTCATGAACACTTGCACTTCTTTTGAGTTGTTTTGATGCATTTCTTTACTTGATCATGAGCAAGTGTTTGGTTGAGTTGATTATGATGTGGTTGTTGCCCCACAATACTTCTCCCCTCACTTCTTCGATTGTGCTTCTTTACTTAGCACCTTCCTTCTTGTGATGATTGATGGCATTTTATTGTAGGAGTTTGCTTCTCTCATTTCCTCTCATCCTTCTTGGCTTGTTTAAGTTTTCCACCTTTGTGACTTGTGTTTGTCTTGTTGCATGGTTTCATGTTTGTATTTGTGTTTTCATTTCATATCCATTTTCATCTTGCATTGACTTGTTTAAGTCTTTCATTTCATTTTCATCTGTGATTGATTATGCATTGTGTTTACTTGTGCTTGTTCCCATGATCCCTTAGGATTCCTAGTCCCTCTGTTTAAGATGGGAGTAAGAGAGACTTAGGCTTTCAATCCTTTGCATGATAAAATTAGGTAGCATCCCTTTTCATCCCAACTTTAGGACCACATTACATGACAACATTAGGGTTTGTAGTTCCCTTTAGAGTCTTGTGTCTTCTCTTCTTATCTCAGAACTTTCTTAAGACACTTAATAAAGAATAACAAATGTTGTACGCTAAGAGCCTTAAGTACATAACAAATAATGAGTGGGGGGTCTCCTCTTACATTGTTTAGAGTGTTTAGCGTATGCCCTTTGGGCGATATGCGACGCATTCACTCTTATGTCATAGTCTTTAGTGCAACATGAGTTACAAACTAACTCAATTCACTTATTTTAAAAAACACAAACAAAGTTCAGACCTTTTCATCCTTCGGGATTATTTCAAACCTAATTTTCAGAAAGAGTATGTTAAGTTTTTGTTCTACCGCAAACAGGCGTCGTCCCTAACTGCTAGAATGGAGATTTATCATTGCTCATAAAACACTTGAACCAATCAGTGGTCTTATTCTCCTGAACTATGTTTGCTCTGATTTCTCAAACCAGATGAGGATACGTAGGCACAAGACGGCGATGTCTTGGCGAGCAACCTTCCCCCAATTACCCATAGTTTCCCGAACTACGTTGACTCTGACTTTTCCATTACACAAGGGAATACGTAGGCATAGGGCGGCGATATCCTATCGAGTCTATTCTCTCTTTCCCCCCGTTTAGCAGCAACTTTTAGATAGTTTTCGCCCGTAGATTAGACAACAAGCATGGATCCCGTTGAGTATAACGAATGTGAGGGGTGCTCATACCTTCCCGTTGCATAACCGACTCTCGAACCCAAGATTTGATTGCGATGACCTTGTCTTTCCTATTTCTCTTAGGTTTTCTTAGATCATTTTCTTTCCCTCTCTTTGGGATAAATAACATTTGGTGGCGACTCTTCTGTCTGTTTGCCGGCCTCTTTTTTGCAATTGCGACACGAGCGAAGGGACATAGGGAGGACAAGGTCTTCAGTTTGTTCGGAGGTGCTAAGTACATGTCCCCGTGGCGTTGGCATCTGTCACATTTTTTGACATGCTCATTGTTGCACCCCAAAATTTTCCCTCTTTCAAGGCTTGACTCATTTCTTCATTTCTTTCAAATTCAATGGCATAAGGGAGGCCCATCATTTCAAATTCAAGGTTCATGAATTCAAGGTTAGATTCAAGAGTTTTTTACAAAGAGAAATCTCTTGACATTGTCAAGAATGTTACATTGGTTACCAAATTTCAAACTCTTGATAATGCTTAGGAAATTAAGCTATTTCTAGTCTTAATTCAAGATTCTAAATAACTTCATGCCATGGTATCCCCCATGCTCCATCAAGTCCACATGACCCTCTTTGTGCTTACAAACATGCAAGGAAAATATTTAAGAGCTAATTCAATGTTGGAATATCTCAAGATTAAGGCTATGCATACATTCATGAGCAATTTGAATATGGTCCAAAACAGCCCCATGCAAGAAGTGGCAATGTGTATCATATTACAAGATCATTTTATGTCACAAAACCAAGGCTATAAGCTTATGTTGATACATCTACACATCAAAAATCAGAATTTGAAAATTCTGTCCAAAAGGTAATGGTGTTAGCCACATGAATATGTCCAAGCATAACCAACCAATGGGTACAAGGTTGGAAGGCAAGGTAGAGTGCTGCAGAAATTACAGCAAAACAGGCCTAGAAATGGAAAAATGTGGGGCTGCACCAAGAAAGAGGTGATAAGTACTCCCAAAAATGGAAACTTTGAAGATTGAAAGTTGTGCAAGAGCTATGCTTTTGGTACAGCAGAAAAATGCAGCAGAAAAAGTGAGATTAGGAGGCTTGGAGGCTGCATAGAACCATCATTCACTATCATACACTATCATTCACACATTTTGGAGATAGAGATATTGAGAGCAAAGAGTAAGAGAGAAAACCAGAAAAATAGAGAGAGCAAAAACCAGCAAAAGATTTAGAGAGTGAAAGAGAAATACAAGGGAGCCATTGAGAAGGAGAGCCATCAAAGCATAGAGTGAAGAGAAGTGAACACCTAGCCAAAATCAGTGGAGGCTTTGCAAGGAGGGAAACAACTCTTGGGTATCCATTTCTTCAAACTCTTCTCTTCTTTTACATTGTGCATTTATCTTTTGTTCTCTTGGTTTGAGTGTTGTTGTGTTGAGTATAACATGTAAGATTCCAAAGGGACCAAGAAACCCCTTTGAAAGAACCACAAAAAGAAGCAAAAAACAAGAGAAAGTTTGGTTTTTTTCATCTGGCAGCCCAACACGGGCCGTGTCACACGACACGGCCGGCCGTGTTACATCACTGCGTGGCTTTTCAAAGTGAAAAATGCCTGGGCTCACAACACGGGCCGTGTCACACAACACGGGCACCCGTGTTGTACCTCTGTTTGAGGTTTTAACTGGTTTTTGGCCCAGACCTTGTGACACGATCCGTGTCACACAACACGGCCACCCGTGTCACACAACACGGCCGTGTCACACAACACGGCCACCCGTGTCAGACCCCTGTTTTTTACGTTTTCTCGACTTTTTTTACCTCAAAAAAATTTTTTCCCGTTTTTTTTCTTTAAGTCGTTCAACCCGTTATGATTGTTTGGTTTTTATGCATATTTATTGTTGGTCATTTTTGACCTTTGGTTCTAAAAACCATTTTCAAAAAAACAAACTCTCGATTCTCATCGAGCCATTTTTAACCCTTGTAAGTCGGCCGCCTTGTGCGTTCGCCATCGACCTTGCTCGCTTCACCTCAAACTTTTTTTTAAACAATTAAATCCTTGACCCAACGTCAAGCGAATTTTCTCAAATAATGGTTAAGCCAACTCGCCATATTTAACAAAACGATAAAGTTCACTTTGTATTGAACTAAAGAGAGGGGATTGAGTGTAGACTTCTTCCTCTCCGAGTGTTGAGATGCTCACTCTAGTGTGGGTGGTTTTGACACTCGTCTTTCAATACGAAGATGTTTTCTTTCCGTACCCTTTTTCTCCTAAAAAACCTCGGCCCCGTACCGAGTGCATTTTCAAAACACTTACAATAAGTAAATCGATTCTCTTTGTATTGAACTAAAGAGAGAGGATTGAGTGTAGACTTCTTCCTCTCCGAGCGTTGGGATATTCATTGTAGTGTGGGTGGTCTCGATACTCGTCTTTCAATACGAAGACGTGACTTTATCCGCCACCTATCTCCCTCTACAACTTCTTTCCGCAACCTTTGTCACCTAAAAACCTCGGTCCCGTACCGAGCGTATTTTTAAAACTCTTTTCATAACATAAACTTGAATGGTCGTGGAGTGGTTAGGTGTAGGCCTTCTCCTATCCCGAGTGCTTGACGTTTACCGTAGGGTTCTCTGTCGCAAAGCACTTACCATTCAAAACCAAAAACACTTTAATAAGAGAATGAAGTTCTCTTTATATTGAACTAAAGAGAGAGGATTAAGTGTAGACTTCTTCCTCTCCGAGTGTCAAGACGCTCACTGTAGTGTGTGTGGTTTTGATACTCGTCTTTCAATACGAAGACGCTATGTTCGCCACACCCTTTCATAACAAAAACTTTGAGATAAAGAATTGGGTACTACCCGTAGGGGTTACTATCCGAGGACCTATCCCGCCCCTAAAAAATAATTCAACAAATCAAATGTGACATCTTGCCTCGCATGGCGAAAACTTATCTTTCGAAAAGGATATGATATGTCCGTTCTACCGCAAACAGGTAATGCCTAAGTCTCCAACGAGCGAGCAGCAATACGCCTAACTGCTAGAATGCGTACGATAGCATCATCCATAAAAAACATCAACAAATCGTAGGCTGAACTACGGCTGCTCTGATTCTTTACTTTTTCAAGTAAAGATACGTAGGCACAAGGGCCACAATCCTTGTCGAGCACATTTCCCCTTATATCCGTAGTTTCCCGAACTACGTCGACTCTGAGTTTCTCATGTCTATCGAGAATACGTAGGCCTAGGACCGCGAAGTCCTACCGAGTCCGTTCTTTCTCTTCCTTCCCTTGTTATCTCTCTTTTCCCAATTTCTAACCTTTCCCTCTATCCTTTGGAACACTCTTTTTTATAATATAATCTTTAAGCAAATAAATTCACACACGACAAACAAATGGTTCCCATCGAGTACGATGGATGCGAGGGGTGCTAATACCTTCCTCTCGCATAACCGGCTTCCGAACCCGTTCTTGGTCGCGAGACCATCTTATCCGTTCTTTTCTTGAGGTTTTCTCGATATTTTCCTTTCCCCTCATGGGATAAATAAAATTCGGTGGCGACTCTTCTGTCCTTTTCCTTTTTCGCCTTCCCCGTCGTTGCGCGTGTTTTTCGAGTAGCGACACTCATTTGCGTCATGCAGCATGTTGGCCAGTAATATCCTGCTCGAAGGGCTTTTCACGCCAATGACCTTCCTCCTAAGTGTTGTGCATTGATCTCGGCGTGAATTTCTTGGAGAATGTCGGGGAGCTTGTTCTCCTCAACACATTTTAGGAGGGGAAAGGAGAATCCTCGTCGATAGAGCTTGTCTTCGGCTAGGACGTAAGAGAAGGCCTTTCGCTTGGTTATACTGGCCTTTTTGCTATCTTCAGGTAACTTCCCTGTGGTGAGCTAGTCGTGCACTGGAGTCATTCAACAGCTGATGTCGCCGATGGCGTTGACATCGACCAGTCCTGTTGGTTTTTTGATACTTGGGCGGGGAAGTGTCTCTTGTATAACAAACTTGTTGCCACATATTCTCCTAGTGCTGGCCAATTTTGACAGGATGTCTGCCCAAGCGTTTCGTTCGCGGGGGATATGCTGGACTTTTCACACATCGAACTTAGCTAGTTTATCTTGTACCAGCGTCAGGTATTCGACGAGATGATCTTTTTTGGCCTGGTATTCTCCCCATATTTGGGAGGCCATGAGCTGGGAGTCCGTGAAGATTTTTATTTCCTTAGTGCCCAGGTCCTCATCCAGTCGTAAGCCTGCGAGAATGCCTCATATTTGGCTTGATCGTTCGAGGTTTGGAAGGACAAGACCAAGGACACTTATATTAGGATCCCTTCTTTGTTTTCGAGGATGATGCCCACTCCGCTGCCCGTGGAGCTAGACGCTCTGTTGACGAAAATGGTCCACCTGTGTGCACTGCTAGAAGGGGATGTTAGGGGCATCATTTCTGCCATGAAGTCGACCAGGACTTACGCCTTAAGGGACTTCCTGCTTTGATAGTGGATGCCGAATTCTGACAGTTTTAAAGACCATTTGAACACCCTGCCGGCCATATCTGGTCGGCCGAGTAGTTGTCTTATGGGTTGGTCCGTCCGTACCACTATCATGTGGGCCAAGAAGTAATGCCTTAATCTTCTTGAAGCGTTGATGAGGGCCAGGGCGACTTTTTCAATCTGCTGGTATCTAAGTTTTGGCCCTTGCAAGGCCTTGCTTATGAAATATATTCGCTTCTTCCCATCGCGGGTTTCTCGAATGAGGGCAGCACTGATGACTTTGTTAGTGATGGAGAGATAAAAGTAGAGAGTTTCCTTGTTATTCGATCGTGACAGAACTGGTGGTTCAGACCGGGCTTGCTTAAGATGGTGGAAAGTCTGCTCACATTCCTCTGTCCATTCAAATGTTGCCTATTTTCATAGAATCTTGAAGAAGGGCTGAGCTTGTTGGGAAGACTTGTCCACGAAGTGAGATGACGCGGTGAGCATCTCATTGAGGGATTGTATGGATTTCTTCAACTTTGGCATGTGGAACTCAGAAAATACTCGGCATTTGTCAGGGTTGGCCTCGATCCCCTTCTCCGTGAGGTAGAAGCCGAGAAACTTCCTTGCTCGCACACCGAAGGTGCATTTTTCTGGGTTAAATCGCATTTTGTACTTCCTTGCTTGGTCGAAGACTTTTTATAAGTGGAGCGTATGATCAGATTCCTCTTGAGATTTCACGATCATGTTGTCCATATATACTTCGAGCATATCCCTGATTTATGATCGAAAGATTTTGTTCATCATTCGCTGGTACGAGCCCCTAGCGTTTTTCAGACTGAACAACATTACGTTTTAGTAATAGTTATCCGACGAGGTCATGAAGGCGGTGTACCTCTTGTACTTTTCTTAAATGGGAATTTGGTTATATCCCGAGTATGAATCCATGAAGGACAAGAGTTTGAAAGCAGAAGAATTATCTACTAACTTACCAATGCTAGGCAAAGGATAAGCGTCTTTCTGGAAAGCCCGATTGAGATTGGTGTAGTCAATGCACATCCTCCACTTTCCATTATGTTTTTTAACTAATACAATATTGGACATCCAGGTTGTATACCAGGCTTCCGAAGTGAATTTCGCCTCTAAGAGGTCTTTTACAAGTTTTTCTGCCGCTTCTGTCTTCTTGTCGAATTGTTTGCGTCTGTGTTGTGCTACTGCTCGAGCTGATGGGTCGATGGGGAGCTGATGGCAGGAAATCTCATGATCAAGGTCGGGCATGTCTGCGGCGCTCCAGGAAAACAAATTTGCATTATCTCTTAGGTATATCTTCAACTGCTATTTCACCTCTTCGGGCAGTCCTGCGCCTATCCTGAATCCTCTGTTGGGATTGTTCCCAAAAGTGATTACTTTGAAGTCCCCGCCTGGTGCCGGGCGCATGACAGTTGCAGCAGGGGAGCTACTCGTCGATGCTGGAGTGCCTTCACTGCTGTCCTCTTCACCCTCTTCTGAAATTCAGCTTTCGAGGATAATGGTGTGGACCTAGAGTGTTGGCTTCTTCTCGGGTTGGCTCTCTTTGCTGGGAAGTTCTTCGTCTCTTGCTCGTTTGAAGGCTTGTGGTGTTGTGCCAATCAAACTCTACCCCCTGGTAGCTGCCTCAAAGCATTATCTTGCAACTTCGATGTCTCCATGCAAGGTGGCGACATGACCCTTCTCAGTGTAGTATTTCATCTTGAGATGAAATGTGGATGGAACAGTGATCAACTCAGCAAGGGTTGGCCTTCTAGAATACACTGGTATAAAGAGGGACAACCGATGACTATGATTATGTCTTAATCATTTTGGATGCCTCTTCCTCCCTGAAGGTGACTAAGGATTCCACGTATCCCCAAGGCCTAGCAATAGCCCCCATTGAATCCCTACAAGTATGAGCCTACGTATGTAGACAAGTTCTTCTGGTCTAGCTTAAGGGCGTGAAACAAGCTGGTGTACATAATGTCTACCGAACTCCCCTGGTCGACAAGGATTCGGCGGACATATGTGTTGTTCAATCTGGCTCTTATGAGTAGAGGGGTGTGCGCGTTGGGGGAGCCTTCAGGGAGCTCTTCATGATAAAAGGTGATGGGTTGAAAGCATCCTTGGAACTTCTCAAGTGTTGACAGTCGGTTTGGGCTGTAGCCGATCAGCTGATTGAATTTCCTCTTGACTGACCCTACCGTGAGCTCACTGTACCCGCCACAGGAGATGACCATCGTGTTGCGAAAGGCCTCCCAGGAGCTGTGCATGGAGAAATACAGAGGGTCCTCGAGATATTCGGGGACAAAGAAGTCCTCTGGCTGTGAAACAGACATGACAACTTGCGGGGGAGGACTAGAAGGCAAAGCTCTTGTTTCCGTATTCTTAGACTCGGACGTCTCTCGTCGGGGGGGCTTCTCCCTTCTTCGTGTACTGCTTCAAATGACCCTCCTTAATGAGGATCTCGATGGTGTCCTTCAGATGGACACAATCATCGGTCATATGGCCATGATTGCTATAAAAGCGACAATACTTGCTTCAGTCGGTGTTTCCATTTGATGTTGTCGGTTTAGGGAATCCTAACCCTCCTTGTTTGAACTCGATGTTGATACACTTAAAAAGGATACACTCGTGGGAAGCCGTCATCAGAGTATACTCAGTAAACTGACCAGCATGGCCTTTTTTATCATGGGGACGGTCATCTCGTCGCCTTTCTCTGTCGTGTCGGGGAGCTTCTGCCTTTTCCTTTTTTGAAGCTCTAGAATTCTCTTGGTCCATAGAATCTTTGGCTTTGTATGCGGCTTCTTTTTCCTCGTATTGGATGTAATATTGTGTCTTACAGAGGATTTTGTCCAAAGAACAAGGCGGTTCGATCCCCACTGCTTTGCGAAAATCACTTTTTGGCCTTAGTCCCTTTTCTAGAAGGTGCTTCTTCATGTGGTCGGTCGTGCGGATCCCGACTGCTTCCTTGTTAAACCTCTCGATGCAGTCACATAGGGGTTCATTCTTGCCCTATATTATGCCTTCGAAGCGTAGCTTCCGACTTTGGGTGGCGCCTGGAGGCAGTGAAATGTCGGGCAAATTGATCCTTTAGGCTCCTCCACGAGGTGATTGAGTCCCGAGGAAGATTCTTATACCAGACCATAGCCCCCTTTCTAAGGGTGATGGGGAACAACCTGCACTTAATCACTCCATTTACGTTGTGATAATGCAGCATGGCCTCAATGTTCTCTATATGGTCGTCAGGATCCGTGATACCATTATATAGAGCTGGAGGAGAAGGCTTCTCCAGCCCGTGAGAAATATGGGTATAGATGATCTCTTGGGATAGAGGTCTATGGACGTCGTCCTCGTCGCTTGTATGTGAATACCTGCTAAGGGAATAATTACGTCCACGACTCCTGTTGCGTTGAGGAGAGTGCCTGTGCTGACTATGATGTTCTTCACGAGGCTTTTCTGAAGGCTAGGTCATCTTGTGTGTCAGAGAATGCCTAGACCTCCGAGGAGGGGTACGATGTCGTCTTCTTGTGATTTCACGCCTAGGTTTCTCCGAGTTTGATCATTCTTTGACTGAGGAGATGCTTTGAGACTCGTCTCATTGAAGTTTATGAGGAGGAGAACGAGAACAGGGAGAAGGACTGAGAGGTCTCCGCGGGGAAGGCCGCTCTCCGAGGGTGTTTTCCAGCATGTGGATCTTCTCGCCTTGCTGGAAAATCATGTAGTTAGATTTGTTAAGGGCGACGATGAGAGCCGCAGTGCAGGGATCAGCATCTTGTGGGATGAGAATGGGCTCGTAGATGTGATCGGAACTCTGGACATGGAGTTTCACATTATCGTAGGATGGAGAGGCAGTTTTCCCATCCCTGTGATCAGCCTCGCAGACCGCAACTCCAGGATTGGGGGTTTCGCTGTTACCTAAGGCGACTGCGACGATAGAATCTTGATGGATGCCATTTTTATTATGAGAGGACATGACCATGAAGGTTTAGAGATAAAAAAAGCTTTGGTTTTTTCTTTGAAAAGATTGGGGATCTTGGTTCAAGAAAGACAGAGGATCTTGGTTCCCACAGACGGCGCCACTGATCTGGAGTGATCAGAATGAATCGTTGTGACCTTCAATGTAGGACAACAACAGTGATGGTAGGAGATGAGAGGGTGTACCTGCAAGGTACTCCGATGTCAAAGTAAGTTTGGGATAGAGAGAGAGAGAGAGAGAGAGAGAGAGAGAGAGAGAGAGAGAGAGAGAGAGAGAGAGAGAGAGAGAGAGAGAGAGAGAGAGAGAGAGAGAGAGAGAGAGAGAGAGAGAGAGAGAGAGAGAGAGAGAGAGAAAGTACAAGTGTTTAGGTATGAGGTAGAATGATTTGAATACTTGACCCTCTCAAGAGAGAGGGTATTTATGAGATTCCCCAGCGCGGGGCCAAGGTCTCCCATGTGGCCGAAATATCTGGTCGGCCAATAGGAGACTGCCAGGTGGAAGATCTAGCGCATGATCTTTGACCTGATCCAACTGTCCCCGTGAATTCGAAGGGGTAATTGGTCGTGTGAATTGTCAAGCGCATGAGGATGATGTCCCTAACAGCTATATTCTCTAACGGCTATATTGTGTCCAACGGTCATATTGTGCCCAACGGCAAGATAGTCTTAATCTCCTTATTAGGCCTCGCCTAAAGCTGGACAGGATTTGGCCTTGCCCAACTGTGGGTCATGTGTCAGTCCAGTCTAGAACAAGTTGTATCTCAAAAATGATTTTTATGAAAAGCTATTTGAAATAGCTTCAAAATTAAGTGATTTTTTGAAGTTTTGATATCCAATTTTTTTTCTCGATAAAATGATGAAATATCTAAAATAATATTTTAAGAATAAGTATTCAAACCAAATTTTTATTTAAAACTTTTATGAAAAATTTTTTGTAAAACTTTTTTTCTATAAAATTATGTTACATTATAAAAATCATTTTTAAGAAAAAAAAGACAAAACAAACGAACTCATTATCACTATAAGAAAAAGCGTTTTTAGTTACATATTAAACCCTTTAATCTCATTAATGTAAAAATTTCCCTCACAAAATAAAATTTTGTGAAGGGACAAAGCCTTTAATTAAATAGGAAGTCACAAATAACTTGTTAGGGGCTTTCCACAAAGAAATTTAATTTGGGGCTAGTCCCAACCTCATATGCAACAATCAATCTTTTTTACTTCTAGTCCCAACATCGACACCATCCTTTTTGCATCATAGTAACTTATAGGCGTGTTTTCTTTCACATGAGTCGCGTCCAACATCATTTTTGTCAAGAATTTCAAACATTGACTAGGAACATTCCAATTGGACTTCGCAGCCAAAAGCCTCACACACATTGATAAAATAAAGTCATAATACCCCTCAAACAATGGTATATTTATTTCTTTCAGCAACTGATAAAACTTTTGTGCTTTCTCATTTTGGAGCTCTTCCGCATCAAAGTCTTAAGGTTCATCATAAGCCACATTCACCCATAATATGTTACCGGCCATATCATCTACTAGATTAAATTTTTACTTATATTGTATATGTGATTGACTCCTTAAAGCATCTCTATTTATCTCTGGTCCAATATGTGTTTAACCACTAGAAGCCCCTCTATTCATCTCTGGCAGTTTTCTCCATTAGATGTCCAACTCCAATAATTTGACATAAAACTCACTCTCTCCAAGTGACATTTTACTTCACTTGGGTCACTAATTATATTCCTACACCCACACTTAAAACAATGACATCTTACCCCTCTTTCGCTTCTATAACATTCTTGAGCAAATGCATATGTGAGAAAATCGATAACTCTCTCCTTAAAATGTGGTTTAAGTCCATGTTTTCCTGAAAATATTCTATCATACATTCAACTATGATAGAATTAATAATATTCCATATTGCACATGTACAACATTATCCGTGTTTAAATTTAATAAATAATAGGGGGATTGATCTTTCGACAAATTCTTAAATTTTTTATATAGCATATATTTTGAAAAAGGAGATAATAACATATATTGTACACTTAATTATACACTTACAAATATCTATTAATTATACACTTAGTTAAAAATATACTTTTAAATATATACACTTCAAATATATTACTAAACTAAAATTTATTACTAAATTATTTATATCGCATAATACTAATAGTACTAAATATATATCACATAATACTAAATATTTCTTTAAAAAATTATGCATTATGTTTACTAAAATATATTACTAAATAATAATAAATATATATTAAACTTTATATTATTATTTTTTATTTTTGAAATATTATTTAAACAATTTTAGAAGGTATTTATTTCAAAAGTAATCTTATAAAAGCATTATAAATATTATTTATAAATAATACTAATTAATAAATAAAACTAAATATATAATATATTACTAATATAATACATTATATATTTCAGTAATATATTACATAAATAATAAAAACAGTATGTTATATAATACATAAATAATATACTACTTTTAAATACACTTTTTAAACTAATTTTTTTTAAAAAAACTATACTACTAAAAATAATAAAAGTGTATATTAAAATTGTATGTTACCAAAAAATAATAATAGTATATATCACTAAAAATATATATTAAAAGTGTATATTAAAGAAGTATACGTATACATTACTAAAAACTATATACTTTTATGATTTAATTCATAGTTTCTATAAATATATTACTAAAATATATTACATGCTTTCTAAATAAAAAGTGTATATTAATATATAATCTGTTTTTTAAAATCTATTATTTTATAAAGATATATAATATGTTTTTTAAACTTATTTTACAAATTTATACTATTTGTTTTTCATATTTATTCTAACAAATATTTTATAAATATTAAAACATAAATACTAAAAGTTGTAGAAATAATTATAATATTTTCGAAATATATACTAATAAAAAATATATATCATTTTCGAAATAAATACATATATAATTTTCATAACAGCATCACACCAAAAACAATTATATATATATATATATATATATATATATATATATATATATATATATATATATATATATATATATATATATATATATATATATATATATATATATATATATATATATATATATATATATATAATTTACTAACACTCAAAGTTTCACAATATCAACGCAGATCATTACCAAATACACCTACATCTTAAAAAAGAAAAAAAATGTGTATCTTATATAAATGAAGAAATTAAAACCCTGCAGACTTAATTTGAAGCTCCATTTTGGCAAAATTTGACACCTTATATGAAGATATTAATACATGCAACACAAGACATAAAAAATAACCAATTGATTAAGATAATGTAAATTATAAACTAAAATAAATTAAAGTAAAACATCAATATTTACCTAATTTCAGTATTGTTGAATATTTGAAGGAAGAATTAATGAAAGATGTTTGAAGAAAGAAGCGAGTTTGAAGGTTACTGAAAAATGGGAGAGAAGAAAGAAAGAAGAAGGGTTATTGTGTAAATGAAAAGAAAGTGGAAATGAATTGGGAGTGTGCGTACTAGGAAGATAAAGTTGAATTTATCCATGAGATTTTGCGATGGGGCACCCCAAGCGGCCCAAACGATCATAATTTGCGAGGAGCAACCCTAACAAAGTACTGACGTGTAACTTGAAAATGAATAATTGCAGTTTTGCAAAGTTTGAGAGCAGAGAGAAACTCTACAAAATTTATAACTTTTTCTCTTCCCTTTCACGTTGAAACCCTAATTCTCTTTCTTACTAATTCTAGTTTTCTTTTCTTCCTTCAATTATCAATTGTGCAATGATATAATCTTGCAACCAAGAGTGGTTGATTCACTCGAGTGAAGAGTGAAGAATAAGAGGAGTAATCAATCTGAAAGATTGATTATTGTTCACCAAGATTTGGTTCAAAATTCATCAAGTTTTGGTGAAATTCTTGAGTATGAATCAATTATATTTCCAACATCTGGTATCTAGAGCACTCGCTGAATAATTTGTGGGAAGCAAAACACGATAGTGATGAATCACCCGAACAGACATTTTTCGGTGAGTCTCCCAATTCTAAAGGGTCAGAATTTTGAGAATCTGTGTAAACATATGAAGGTTGTTTTCTATTATCAAGATCTTTGCGATCTTGTGAAGGAGGGAGAGACACCACTTCCAAGAAACACGGCGGATGAAGAAAATGATGCACGCAAAGAATTGAAGAAGAAATATTATAAAGCTCTCTTTATAATTCATCAATGTGTTGATCCAGATAATTTCGAAAAGGTCAGTGATGTAGAATCATCGAAAGAAGCATGGAAAATTTTGGATAAATCATATGGAGGTGCTAAAAAGGTGAAAGGAACGAGGTTACAAACTCATAAAAGAACATATGAATTGCTTCAGATGGAAGACAATGAAAGCATAACACATTTTTCACTAGAGTTACAAAATTGGCGAATCAAATCAAGGTATGTGGAAAAGTGTTGACATTAAGATCAGTTATTGCAAAGATCTTGAGGTTATTAGCTGCAAAGTTTAACCACGTGGTAGTAGCCATAGAAAACTCGAAAGATTTGTCAACATTGAAAAAGGAATATCTTCAAGGGATGCTTGAATCTCATGAACAAAGAATGGCTGAAAGAGCTGCAAGTAAGTTGAAATGTGATATGGCTTTGTAGGCACAATTAGCAAAAGAAAATAAAGGCAAAGGAAAGTGGTTCAACAACAAAGGTAGAGGAGGCTGCAACAGTTTAACTGGTAGAGAAAACCAGCAAGAAGGAAATGCATCAAACCAGAGAAGACCCTCATACCAAAGCTAGCACAGAGGTGGTGTCGGAGGTAGAGAAAAAGGTGGTGGTCGAAAACCTGACAAAAGTCATATTCAGTGTTTCAATTGTCTGTAGTATGGTCATTGCTATAGTGATTATCTAGAAAAACAAAAGAATCAAGAAAGTGATGCAAAGTTTTCAAAGCATGAAGAAGAAGAGATGTTGTTGATGGTCACAACAAGAGATGAAGAAAGATTCCAGGACCAATGGTACTTGGACTCAGGATGCTCATCACACATGACTGGTAGGAAGAATTGGTTTGTCAACATAAAACCCTAAATAAAGAACATGGTGAAGTTTACAAATAAAAATACTCTAACAGTTGAAGGTATTGGTGATGTTGTGATTATGAGGAAGGATGGCAAGAAGTCAGTAATTTCCAATGTATTGTACATACCAGACATGAAGAGTAATTTGCTCAGCATATGACAATTGGTCAAAAAGAACTACAAAGTGTCGATTGAAGACAAGATGATGAAAGTTCTCGACTCGGGTGGAAGGTTAATATTGGAGGAACCTATGTCTCAAAATAGAACCTTCAGGATTGAACTTAACATGATGGAGCACAAGTTCCTTATAAGTGCAACCAGCAGTGATGAACAAATATGGCACTATAGACTTGGTCATTTCAATTTCAAAGACATTAGAGATCTGAAGAGAAGAAATATGGTTTCAGGGTTACCAGAAATCGACATTTAAAATGAAATGTGTGGGGAATCTGTGCAGGCGAAGCAACACAAGAACAACTAAAACAAGGATGCAAGAAGCAAGTCTAAGGTTATTCTTGAAGTAATATACTCTGATGTGTATGGACGTATCCAGGTGGATTCGATTGGAGGTAACAGATACTTTGTCACATTCATAGATAATTTTATTAGAAAACTATAAACTTACCTGATCAAGAAGAAAAGTGAAGCGATTGAGGTGTTTGTCAAGTTTAAATCTATGGTTGAAAGACAAAGTGGTCAAACGCTCAAGATTTTGAGGACTGATGGTGGTGGAGAATATGTGTCGCAAGACTTTGACACATTATGTGAGAAATAAGGGATTGTGCATGAGGTGGTGCCACCCTATACTCCACATGAGAATTGAACTACAGAAAGGAAGAACGAAACCATTATGAGTATGGTGAGAAGTATGTTGAAAGGCAAGCATCTATCCAAAGAATTATGGAAGAATTTGTGTCGAATGCAACATATATTTTAAACTGATGTCCGGAAAAAAAAAGGCTAGAAGGAATCATGCCAAAGGAATGTTGGTTTGGTGCCAAGCCTAGCTTGAGTCATTTGAAGGTATTTGGATCTATAGCACATAGACATGTTCTAGATCAGTTGAGATAAAAACTTGATGACAAGCCTAGTTAAATGATCCTAATAGGATATCATTTGATTGGTGGATACAAGTAGTTTGACCCAATGAACAAGAAATTAGTGATCAGCAGGGACGTGATCATCGATGGGCTTAAGGAATGGGATTGAACTAAAAATGTAAAAAAGGATTCAATGAGAATCTTATGTGAAGAAGCAGCAACTGAAGTCGAAAGAGAAGTTCAACAAGAAGAAGTCAGAGGTCAAGAAAGCACAAACGTACCTTAAAGAACAAGACATATGCATGCAAAGTTGAAAGAATGTGTGATTACATCAGATGATGTGGTTGATGATAAAGGTGAGCTGATACAATATGCTTTCTGTGTAGATGTCGAATAAGTCAATACAACAGAGACATTGAAGGATTCAAAGTGGATGAAAATAATGAATGATGAACTAAAGTACATCGAAGTCAACAATACTTATTCACTTGTCGAATTGCCTTAAGATAGTAAGGAAATCGATGTGAAGTGGGTATACAAGGTATAGCTGAATTCTAAAGGAGAAGTAACTTGACACAAGGCAAGACTTATGGTGAAAGATGTAACACCCCATTTAAACTATTTAGTCGCTTTTGTAATTTTCTGTGATGTGTATTTGTGTGATATTTTAATTAGGGGTATGAGGTTAGGGGCGAGAGTGAGAGCTGACCTTTAGTTGAGGCAAAGTGGACCCTTAAAAAATAATGTGAATGATTTAATGATAAATAGTAAGAATATTATGCTTATTAGTATTATTATTTTAATTACTACTAATAATTAGATTAATAGGGGAGTAGTTAGTATTAGGTTACAATTATTATTATTATTATTATTATTAATTAAATTAAATGAATTAAAATCTGATTAAGAGGGTTTAGAGAGTACTAGTGGGATTAGTCAGTTAACACGTAAAAGTGGAAAAAAGACAAAGAAAGGAGAGCTAGGGTAGGAGAACCAAGATTCCTCCATTGTTGCCAAGAAAGAGATCAAATCTAAGGTAAGGGAGGAGAATGGATTTCAATATGGGTGATCTAACATGAGAGGGTAGTGAGAGGTCCTTTCTCTCGTAGGAATTTTGTTTGTGCTTGCCTGTTAATTGATTTTCGTGACATTACGATTTTCCCTGTGATTGCTGTTATTATTGAATGATCATTGTACGATGTTGTGTGTGTGATTCTGATATGAATATAAAAATTCGTGTGGAAATTCCCGGAAGCTGTGATAGAATGTTGTGGGTTAACAGATCTGAAAACTAAGGGTTTAACTGTAATTGAAACTAGATCTAATAGATAGAATCTGGAATGAATAGAAGATAAGATTCATTGAAATTGATTAAAATCTGAGTTTTAGGATGAATGGGAAGGTAGAATGATGGACCTTGAGAGGAAACTCGTGGGAATGATGAGATTTGAGTTTTTTGACAAATCTGTTGGTCATACACGTATTGGGGGTGTTAATACGCATATGGGGGACTTCCCAAGGGTTGTACGCGTAGCATACGTGCCTTGTCCCAAGTGCCAGCACGACCATCTGGTGATACGCGTATGGACTTGGGCAATATGTGTATGGGGGTAGTCATACGCGTAAGGTTTGACTCTGAGGGGTTTTGGGAGGTGAAGGCCTTTGGTCATATGCGTAAGGTAGGTCTAATACGCGTATGACCGAATGAAAAACGCATATGGGCCATGTTGGTACGCGTCTGGACAGTCTGGGATGACTTTTCCCCAGTTTTTTAGAGTTTTGTCCAGATGTCGCTTTGAACGTAAATTCCATTTAGTCGGCAGGATTAATATGACTAAAATGAACTTAGGAAATGTTAGTGATGAATTAAATCAGGAGAATGGGGAATTATATGGGTGTGCCATTAAGGGTGTGTTTTGACGAGTGTGATCCATGATTATCGAATGTGGATAATCTTGTGCGATTATGGTAATTCTCGAGAGGATTACAGTGAGCGGATGGCTTGTGTGGATCATTGATGATCGTGAATTATGCTTGATTTATTGTATTGCATAATTGTGTTGTCATGCATTTCATTTCATGTGTCTTGTGGAGATGGCTAGGTGGGAATCCATGATGGGTGCCTAGTTTCATCCGGACTTCATGTGGAAGTCGTTGTGGAGATAAGTCGTAGTTCAGAAGAACGTATACGACTTATCCGGATTCCGATGGGAATCGGGTTCTAGGGTGAATCATATGTGATTATGTTGGTACCACATGCATTGTGTCGAGTCAGTGAGTCACATTGCATATTTGTATTTGAATATGGGCTATTGATGTCGAGTGATTGAGATGACACGTGTATGTGCATTGATGTGTATGATTATATGTGCGGTGTGTAACTACTCCTTGGCATGTGTATTTCACCGCTTATTTATTGAATTTAGTTCTCACCCCTTTTCTATTTGTTGCGTCTATGCTCCTTAGAGAGTGCAGATGATTAGGTACCTGACTAGTGCTTGAAGTGTGTTGCTATTTGATCGAGTCCTAGGAGTCACTCTGATACGTAACATGGGATGATGGGATTACGTTATAATTACTTATTTTCTTGATTTATTATTACGTATCTTTAATTGTTGGATTGAGGATGTATAACCTTCTATTGGTGGGAATTATGTTTTAAACCATTGAGTTTTATTCCGCTGTTTAATTAAAAGCTAGATAGCATTGGTTTTATTTATGAAGAATGAAGTGACTTAGTGTGACATCCTACTTGCTTGAGAACTCTGATGTATTTTATGAAATATTTTCGTATATGTTTTATAAATACGCGTACGGGGTAGAGTGGGGTGTTACAATTGGTATCAGAGCAGGTCGGTCCATCCGACCAAGTTGTCTAATGTTATTTGTTCCCTTATATGCGACACGTGTGTGATAAAACTGTCGGTACACGTTTTTTTCCTAACCTTTGTTTGCATAAGTGGGAATGAAACAAGTGGGGGAGAAGCTTGTGCCTCTTCAGGATGCTTCAAGTGAGGAGTGGTGGCTCAGTGTGTTGATGAACGCTCTTATAGTTTGGTAAAGATGGTTTATGCCCCATCATGATTTTCGGCTGTCTATTGATAAATTGAGGAACTGATCACCCTTAATCTCTTATTGATAGTGGACAGAGTCATGTTTGAGGGGATAGACGTGTCTTGCAAGCTTAGATGGCGTGTGCAGTGAATTGTTTTGAGTTAAGCTAAGTGCTTACGAATTGTTTCGGTGAGTCGGTGCAGGATGGTGCTGAGGTATTTACTTTGATGGAAACTTTGAGCGTTAATAAAGTGGGAAAGTTGGTGGTGTACCAATTGGTTGTGATTATCCAGAATTTTTTCTTGATGAGATAAGTGATTTACAGCCAGAACGTGAAGTGGAGCTTACGATCGACTTATTTCCTGGAACTAGTTTGGTAGCGATGACTCCATTTCGTATGTCTACACCAGAATCGAAGAAGTTGAAGAATCAACTTGAAGATCTGCTTAAGAAGAGGTTCTTTTGTCTGAGTGTGTCACCGTAGGGTGCACCAATTTTGTCTTACGCATGACTTAGAGTTGGCCGCCGTGGTGTTTGTGTTGAAAATTTGGAGACATTATCTTTTTGGGTCTAGGTTCGAAGTGTTTAGTGATCATAAGAGCCTGAAGTATTTGTTTGATCAGAAAGAGTTAAACATGAGGCAGAGAAGATGGCTTGAACTTCTGAAGGATTATGATTTTGAATTGAGTTAGCACCCTGGTAAGGCTAATGTTGTAGCTGATGCATTAAGTAGGAAGTCCTTGCATATGTCGATGTTTATGGTTCGAGAGTTAGGACTGATTGGAAAATTTTGTGATGAGTTTGGTGTGTGAAGAGACTTCTTATGGAGTTAAGCTTAGTATGTTGGAGCTTACTAGTGGTATTATTGATGAGATTTGAGAAGGTCAGAAATCTGATTTGAGTTGGTAGATCGGTTGAATATGATGAATCAAAGTCGGAAAGTTGATTTTCGGATTAATGAAAATGGTATCAGGAGATGTCGTGATAGAGCTTGCGTTTCAGACATTGTTGAGTTGAAAAAGAGTATTCTTGAGGAAGGACATCAAAGTAGATTGAGTATCCATCCCGGTGCTGCGAAGAGGTACCAGAATTTGAGGGAAATGTTTTGGTGGTCAGGGATGAAGAAGGAAGTGGTTGAGTTTGTATATGTTGGTTAAACTTGTTAGAAGTCGAAGATTAAACATCAGAGACCGTTGGGTCTGATGCAACTGTTGAATATTCCAGAGTGGAAATGGGATAGTATTTCCATGGATTTTGTGTCGGGTTTACCGAAGATTGTGAGAGGGATATGATTCGATTTGGGTGATTGTGGATAGATTGACTAGATCAGCTCATTTCTTACCAATTAGGATTAATCATTCTATGTTGAAGCTAGCTGAGATGTATATTGAGGAAGTTGTGAAGTGGTATGAGATATCGTCGAGTATTGCGTATGATAGAGATCTGAGATCTTCATCGAGGTTTTGGGAGAGTTTGCAGACGCTTTGGGTACCATGTTGAGATTGAGTTCTGTCTATCATCCGCAGATGGATGGACGGACAGAATAAACTATCCAGTCTTTAGAGGATCTGCTAAGAGCTTGTGTGTTGGATCAAGGTGGATCGTGGGATAGTCATTTGACGTTGATTGAGTTTACCTACAATAACAGTTACCATTCTAGTATCAGAATGACACCTTTTGAAGCATTGTATGGTAGAAGGTGTAGGACACCTCTATGTTGGTATGAGTCGGGTGAGAGTGCGGTACTCGGACCCGAGATTGTGCAGCAGACCACAGAGATAATCCAGATGATTAGGGAGAAAATGAAGACAACCCAGAGTAGGCAGAAGAGCTACCATGATAACAGGAGGAAAGATATGGAATTCAGTGAAGGTGGCCATGTATTTCTTAGAGTCAATCCGGTGACCGGTGTTGGTCGTGCACTGAAATCAAAGAAATTGGATCCTAAGTTTATTAGACAGTATCAGATTCTGCAGAGGGTTGGGGCGATCGCCTATAGAGTGGCATTGCCACCCGAACTTTCGAATCTGCATGACGTGTTTCATGTATCGCAACTTCGGAAGTATGTTTCTGATCCATCTCATGTGCTTCAGAGAGATGAAGTGCAAGTGCGAGACAACCTTACGGTGGAGGCGATGCCATTGAGGATCGAACACCGAAAGATGAAACAACTAAGAGGGAAAGATATTCCGTTGGTGAGAGTAGCTTGAGGAGGAGCTGCTGGGGGAAGTGTGACCTGGGAATTGGAGAGCAAGATGCGAGAGTTGTATCTGGAATTGTTCTCATCAGGTACATTTTTAAGGACGAAAATATTTTAAGTGGGGGAGAGTTGTAACATCCCATTTGAACTATTTAGTCACTTTTGTATTTTTCTGTGATGTGTATTTGTGTGATGTTCTAATTAGGGGTATGAGGTTAGGGGAGAGAGTGAGAGTTGACCTTTAGTTGAGGCAAAGTGGACCCTTAATAAATAATGTGAATGTTTTAATGATAAATAGTAAGAATATTATGCTTATTAGTATTATTATTTTAATTACTACTAATAATAAGATTAATAGGTGTTAGTTCCATAATTCTATGATTGGATAAATTTTGGTAAAACATGATTCTACACTGATGTTAAGTAAGATGTTATAACATCATCATCTAATGTTATGACAGTACTACTGTCATGTGTTTCAAACAAGATGTCGAGACAGATGTCGTGACATCTTTATCTGGTACAGCAGGCGCTGCTATTCTATATCTCTTGACAGAGGTGTTTTGGTTTGATGAGATCCTCTTGGATATACCTCGTCAGTATGTGCAAGTCAAAGAGATTTATTAGGAAAAAAATGCAGATTTAATTGGATTTCATAAAAAGGATCTTTGAGACTTTTTAGGAAACTATAAAATATTTGTTTCTATTTTTATGAAGAAGATTTTGCAGAAGATTTACAATGAGAAGATTTGGAATTGACTGGTAGGCATTTTGGTAAAACTAGGTGTAATCACAAGATGTCCTACAGGATGTCGTGACATCTGTCTGTCAGGATCAGCAGGTTGCTTCCATATCTTTTTATGCAAACTTGCTGCACTATTCTGGTATAGAACCTGCGGTTTTTGGTGGTTTTCTAAAGGCGTTTCTGATACACTTTTATGGATCAAATTTGATTTGATACGTGTTGCACCCTAAAATTTGCTCAACCTTATTCCTTGGATTTATGTTTCATCATCATTAGCATTTGCATATAGAGTCATGTACATAGACTAACCATCTGCATAGCATAAGCATAGCAAGTCAGTCAACAGGGGACCAATCATTATTCTCATCTCTAGAGGCCTATCAAGAGGTTATTATCCCAATTCAATCTCATTCAAGTCATCAGGAAAGAATTTGAAAGCAAAGAGTTCAGCAGATCAAGCCTTGGGATCATCTCCTAGCTGAGGGTATCTGAGGGTCAACAAGAGGGTTATGAGCTGTGGATTGAAGGTATGGAGAGCATCTAGACATCTTGAGAGACTTATAAAGTCATTTGGAGAGGAAAACAAGTCATTGATGAAAGCACAAGAGCTATAGTTGAAGACAGTCAACTAGGGTTTCATCTGGGTCAACCCTAGGTCAACCCTAGGTCAATTGACTGACTTAAAAGGGCATTCAAGGTTATTGGAGAGATGTGGGGATCAATATTGAACATATGAAGAAGGATATGGAGATATGACAAGGAGAATTCAAGAAAAATCAAGGAGAAGAGGAGTTACTAAATTAGGGTTTCTCTGTAAAATCCCCTAGTTTAGGTCAAATTTCCAAGCAAGATAAGTCAAAATGCTAGCTTCAAATGAATTCTTGGCCAACATGAAACTTGTAGAGGATCTCAAGACCTTTAATTTGAGTGGTGGAAGACCTCAAGGAGATTTATAGAACTCAAGTTATGGTCCTTGCAAGTTACAGGTCATTTGGGGTGTCTGAACTTTTGTCTGTGAAAGTGACTTGACTTCCAAGCTAGTTTTGCCCCTCAAGGAGATTTCAAATGAATTCTTGGTCAACATAAGAATTGTTCCTCATTGTCTTATCTTTCTAGAATGGTATAGTATGCCTTCATATGATGTGGAGAACTCAACTTATGGTCTTGACAAGCAAAGGGTATTTTGGGCATTTGTGAATTACAGGTCATTTTAACCTATACCCAAAACTCATACAAGGAGGCCTCAAATGGAAAAACTTACAACATCAAACTTGCTCCAAATGGGATTTTAAGTCTAGAAAGAAGGTCACAAGTTATTGGAGAAGCTCATAGCATGGAGTTGCATGATAGGTCAAAATATGAACTAAAAAGGCTTATAAAGTGAATAATTTCAAGTTGGAAAATGGTTTGGGAGATTTACAAGTCCAAATGGAGACTTCCAATATATGATTTTGAATGGAAAAACAATTCTAAGAACAATGGTTCACCCACTTTTTTGAGTTTAGAAGGAAAAAATGAAGTTATCCATGGTTGCTTATCATTTAAGAAACATAATCAAAAATGAGCCAAAGTTTGAAAACAAGGGAATGTGCAAGATGTATCTAGAATGTTCATTTGGGGTCTATATATTCATGAAAGGAGAATTTGGCAAGGGTTGGCCTCATTTGCACCAAGAATTCCACATAATTTCTCACACTTTTTCATTGGAGTTTCATTACAATTCTCTCAAAACCTTCACCAACTTTCATCATAATCAATTCAATTTCACTCCATCATCATCATAGATCATAATTGAAGCAAGTTTCTGGTAGTTATCATCCATTTTCGAGTGCTTTTCTCAAGATCATCAAAATCACAAGTTCAAGTGGATTGCATGATTCAAGCAAGGAACCTCCAAGTTTGTGCATACAGAATCAAGTTCATCAAGGATTGATCAGGATCCAGCACTTAGAAGCCTCAAATCATCAATCTCCATAGCTGTTTCTCAAGATTTCTTACTAGGTAAGTTTTCATTCAAACTGCTTGATCTAGTTAATTTGGCATGATGTTGTTAGTTTAGATGCAATCTAGGTGGTTAGGAGATTAGTTTAGGTGAGTTTGGAATGATTTGGTGAGGTTTGTTAACAGGTGCCATAATCTGTTTGTGTTCGAATCTCTTGGATGAATGTGTTATAATTGCAACTTGATAGCATAGGTTAATCTCCATTAGATGTAGTTTAATTTAGGCTAGGTTTGAGGAAGATTGGTGAAGGTCCATATCAGTGCATTTCAATGGAGGCCGAATGTTGATCCAATCGTGTTTGTTGTTGTGGTGAGTTTCAAGACGAATTGATACCCTAAGCTTGTAGAGGGAGAGATTTGGAGCAGATTTCATGTTCACATCGTGTGGATTGGTTGCGTGTAGATGGAGAGCAGAGAGGTGGAACCTTGCTCGTGCATGGCTGCCATGGTGGAGCTGAAACCCTAGGTTGCAGGTCGTTTGGAGAAGAAATAATCGTGGCCCTTCGTTTGGTGTAAGACTCTTGACTTTTAGAGTGATCCAATGGCCTATATTCAATCTGAAATTGGAGGGAGATTGCCCTGGGTGCCAAACGCACCGTTTCATTAATTGAAACGGGCGGGCCTGAGTTGGATTGTTATTCCCACCCCCGTGTGAGCCCAAAACCAATATTTCAACGTGACTTTATTACTTCCTTCACCCCCAGCGCGTTGTTGTTATTCTGAGTGACTCTGGGCCTTAGTCCTTTTGCTAATAACACCCTACCCTGTCTGGCCCATCCAATAATGAACTGAGCGCGCCTACTGAATGCACCCCCTCTGGCTCATTTAATTCATTTTTATTTTTCTTATTTCATTTTAATTTTTCACCAATTTTCATAAAATCATAAATAATTCATAAAAAATGCTTTTTAATTCATTCTTTTTACCATATCTTCATTAAAATGTCTAGAATATTATAGGTAAATAAAATTTCATTTTTAGTTTTATTTCATATTTTTTACATATTTTCTAAATAAATGTCACATTAAATAGATTCATTTCATGCATTTTTTTTGTGATTTTTGTTCTCTCACATGCTTTAATATTTTTTGATCATTATTTGCATATTGTTTAGATGAGATATGAGGCTTATAGAAATATTTTAGTTCCCATTTTTAGAGGTTAATTTTAGGTGATTAATAAATGCTTGAATATCATGAACAAAACTAGGGTTTTTAGGTGACAACTTAGGATTTTGATTTCATTTCCCTCAGGACTTAGGGTTTGAATAGATTAGTTATGGGACTATAGGGGCTATGGGTAGCTATTAGATCCCTTAGAAAGAGTTAGGATTCCCCTACTGATATTATTACTGTTTGTATATCTGTTGTTTGGTGTGGTGTGCCCTCTGGGGTTTATTGATTGTTTGATTGGGTATTGGGTTTGTCTGGGGCCCTGGGGAAGCTGAAGATTTGTGGAGATGAAGCCATTGAAGATTCAAATGCTGAAGATCAACTGTCAAAGTTGAGGAGGAGTTTCTTGCTAGCAGTTGCTGAGGAGACTAGGGTTTAGGAGCTAGGCAGAGCTCTAGATAAGAATGATTATTTCTCAAACATGGATTGCCTTGTCTGCATCCATTCTTCTCTGTGATTCAGAGTCTCTCTAAGACACTCACCCCCTTCCCTTGGAAGGCTTGGTGACAGTGTCTATGAGATAGAACTCTTGAGAGAAACTGTCTCTTGTGTTAGAAGCAGTCTGTTCACCACCTTTGGTAGTCAGCTTATTGCTTAACACCCAATTCACTCTTGTGACTGATCCCTCATCCTGGAGGTTTGAGCTTGAAGAAAAGCCATTGCAGATGGAAGACTGATGATCAAAGCCCTTGTCTGAAGGCCATGAAGATGGAGATTGATGCTTGTTGAAGCCTGTAGCTGATTGAAGATTGCTTGAAGCCAGTTGTTGAGTTAGAGCTGCTGATGCTGTTTCTGTTGCTGTATTTCATTTGTTGATGTATTGATTGGTTTTCTGAACTGTATTGTTTGCTGTTTACCCTGCTGGGTTGAAAGTGAAGCCTGTTCACTTTCGCCTATTGTTTTCTAGGTTCGAGGTTGAGTGGGACTCCCTTGCCTCGCTTGTATTGCTGCACCCATGCATTTTACTGTTTTATTGTATATATCTGATATTGTTTCTATTTCTGCCTATCCCGTAGGATCTCTGTTTCTCTCTGCGCAGGAGAGGAGCATGATAGACATTAGGTCTTAACCCATGCATGATAACATTAGGTTAGTTCGTTTCCCTTCGCAACCGTAGGTTAGAGTTCTGTCTCTTTCTTTCTCAAAACAAACAGAAAAACACATAAAGATTTCAAACACAATAAAAGACATTTCTTCCGTAAAAGAATGTGAACTCATCAAAACGTCATTTTTGTCCGCTTGGACTGTTAATCAGAAAAACCCTTTTTCAGAAGGAATAAAATCAATCAAGACAGACTTGTGTCGTACGTGGCCCGAACTACGTTTGCTCTGATCTTCCATGCTGTGTGGAAGTACGTAGGCATAGGATGCGATATCCTAGCGAGCAACCTTTCCCTCCTTTCCCGTAGGTAGGCGAACTACGTTGACTCTGATTTCTCGTTCCAGACGGGAATACGTAGGCATAAAGTGCGATACTTTGCCGAGTCATTTTACTTTCATTTTATTTTCTTTTAACCCCCAGACCTTTAGCGTAGATAGAATAACAATCCATACCCGAAAACAAGCGTGGATCCCATCGAGTACGATGGACGTGAGGGGTGCTAATACCTTCCCCTTGCGTAACCGACTCCCGAACCCAGGTTTTGGTTGCGACGACCATACCTTTCCCGTGTTGTGCGAGGTTTACTCTGAGCGTTTCCTTTCCCTCCCGTGGGATAAAGAACGCACGGTGGCGACTCTTCTGTTCAGCCGGCGCCGATTTTCGCAGTAGCGACCAGCTGGCGACTCTGCTGGGGATCCAACGTCCCCTGGCTGCTAAGGACTGCGATGGTTCTTGTGCATTTGGGATCCAACGTCCCTTGAGAGAGTCAATCCTAGCGCTTGTTTTCCCGTCGAGGATTTTGTATGGAGTTATTGTATATTTCTAACCTTGTATTTTCAGCTTTATATATTGATTATTATTGCTGTATCTGGGGTGTGACGGGTGTTCTGATATTGAGAGATAAGCCGGACCTGGGCTTGAGTGCACCTAGAATTAGAGTAGAAATTAGTGGGCGCCCGCTTGCTTTGCTTGCTTTGGTGTCCCATGAAATCTACACTCAGACGAGGTTCCTCTGGTTGGCCTCCTGCCCCTTCCTTTGGTTGGCGTGGGTTGCTGGTTAGTTGGATTGTCGACTCTGGGGACCGATCATTTGGAAGTTGGCTGAGTGAGGCCTCTTCAGGAATTGATGATGCCACTCCTTCTGGGAATCGTATCATCAACCCTGAAAGTCTGTGACGCCGACGACCGCATAGGCTGCCGTACCTTGTGCCAGTTATAGGGCCACCCACCTGTGAGGGGATTCAGGGTTATGTAGGTAACTAGACCTCCAGACTACCGGTTGTTTCTTGATCAGAGATCCGGGTTATTTATGGAGAGTTATGAGGTCTGCCAGAGACCATGTGGAGATTTATTCTGAGGTCTGTCAGAGACCATGTGGAGATTTATTCTGAGGTCTGTCAGAGACCATGTGGAGATTTATTCTGAGGTCTGTCAGAGACCATTTGGAGATTTATTCTGAGGTCTGTCAGAGACCATTTGGAGATTTATTCTGAGGTCTGTCAGAGACCATTTGGAGATGTATTCTGAGGTCTGTCAGAGACCAGTTATAGATGTGATTTGAGGTCTATCAGAGACCAGGGGGAGTTATGGTTTGAGGTCTGTCAGAGACCAGTGTTGGAGTTCTATTTTAGGTCTATCTGAGACCAGGGTTTGGCGACTTCTGGATGGTCTATCTGAGACCTTTCTTGATTGGGTTTAGGCTATTCAGCTGCAGCTTTGGTCCCTGTTGAATGTTACTTGCATTGCATCCTTGCATATACATTATCATTTGCATTTCACTAACGTGTGTCTGTGCTGCAGGTGCATTTGCATTTCCCTAGTTCTAGTGCCCAGACTTCTGAGTTTTGATCATGACTAGCCTACGGAGAACAGTTGCTTACAAATTGCCTACGCCTGATATTGTTCCTTTACTGGGGTTGATCTCTCTTGCTGATGAGGGTGTTCGTAGGAGTTTCCGGATGAGCTATGGTAGATTATTGAGATTGGTGTGCAAACCTACAGAGGTAGAGTTAGATGGGCTGTATGCTTTGATGCAATTCTATGACCCTGCTTTGAGGTGCTTCACGTTCTCTGATTTTATTATGGGACCAACTCTGGAGGAATACGCTGAGTATGTTGAGCTGCCCGTGCAGAACCAGGTTCCATTCATTCATTGTGATGCCAAACCCAAGCCGGAGGAATTGGCAAAAGCCTTGCATGTTGATGCTTCTGAACTTGTGACTACTGTTTCCCGTGGAGTTCCAGGCTTCTCATTTCAGTTCTTAGTTGGTAAAGCCCAAGAGTATGCTAAGAATGGGTGCTGGGTTGCTTTCAATGCTGTGTTGGCTTTGTGCATTTATGGCATAGTACTATTCCCCAATATACCGGATTTTGTGGACTTCGATGCTTTCTACTTGTTTGCCGCTGGTAATCCTGTGCCTACCTTACTCGGAGACCTCTATCACTCACTGCATTACAAGAATGAGAAGGGAAGAGGGAAGAATGTTCATCTTTGTGTACCCTTGTTGAGTATATGGTTTGAGAGTCACCTTCCTAAGAGAGGATTTGCTGCAGAGACTACAGTTCCAGTTGGTTGGCCAGAACGCTTGATGAGGTTATCGTCGGAAGATATGGAGTGGTTTGATAGAGATTTGTTGGGATCGGAGCTCATCTTCAGTTGTTCTGGGTACCCTAATGTGCCATTGATAGGAAGAAAAGGGTGTATCAACTACAACCCTTCTTTATTCATTCGCCAGTTCGGATATGCGCTGAAGAATCCACCTCAAGAGGAGGAAGTACAGGAATCTCTGTACTTCACCGGTGACGTGAAGGGGGAGTTATTAGCCAAGTTGCGACATGCTTGGACGAGTATTAACCGCAAAGGGAAGCCGTTGTTAGGAAAGAATGACTGTCAGGCCTATGCACCTTATAGAGCTTGGATTCAAGAGAGGGCTAGTCAGTTGAAGATGCCGTTTCCAGAGGCACCAATTCTTGTTCCTATTCCGGTAGCGGAGCCGACTACTGTTTCTAGGGAAGTCTATGAACAGGTTGTGAGGGAGAAAGAAGCCTTAATGAAGATTAACGAAGGGTTAGAGCAAGAGTTAGCCCAGGCACGCAGCGAGAAGAACAGGGCTGTATATGCTTTCCAACAACAGATTGAGCTGGTAAACAGGTTAGGAGCTGAGTTGACCGAGGAAAAGAAGAAGCGCGAACGTCTGGGGCAAGAGTTCAGAAGCTCCCATGACATGCTGGAAGCCAAAAAGAAGGCGCTTGACGCAGCACACCGAGAGATATCTTCTTGCAATAAGACTTGGAATGCTACACTCACCAACAACAAGAAGAGGGAAGATAAGCTGAAGCAGCAAATTTCCGACCTCGAGGAGAAGTTGAAGGCTAGCATCAAGGAGTGTGAGGAGGAAGTGATGAACCGGTATAGTGTCCAGCATGCACTGAACAAGGCAATCAAATCCAGAGATGAAGCAGTGTCCCAGAAGCGAAAGTTAGAAGATTGCTTCGGAGAAGCAGCATGGGAAGAAACTGCTGAAGACGTACGCCGTGTCCTTAAGAAGAGAAACCAGCTTGTTGAGGGGCTGCTTGATCGACCAAGCCATCCGGAGACCAAGAAGTTGATAGAGGAGTACCAGACTTTTGGGAGGATTTGATCGTTCCATTATTTGTATGCTTTATTTGCATAGTGCTGACCATCACCAGGATTGTTGGTCGAGGTCATGCCATCTTTGTACTCTCAGTGATATTGTACCCTGGGCTTATTGATTCTCTCTGTTATATATGAGGCTTTCTATGATTCAGCTCCGATATTCTTATTGTCAACACTGTCACCGCACCGGCATCTTCGCACTAGAACTGGGGGAATGAACTTCCCTAATGCACAGACACATTGCATTGCATTCATAGTCATCTTGCATAACAGGTAATATATGAATGGTGTCTTATCTCCTGCTCTGTATCAGGTACTTAACAGGATTCCAGATCAACATCCGCACCGCTATTCTACACGATCCAACTGTCGGAAAGTCATGGACCAGATTCAGAATGAGATGCAGGATGTACGCGAGAAGCTCGCCCTCTTCATGCAGACCATGGAGGCTATAGCAAAAGGGCAAGAGAATTTGCAGGCCATGGTCCAGCCTCTGTTGGCTCGCAACGCTGGTCATGGTAACGAAGATCATCAGTCTGTCCGGGTTGATACTGCTCATGGAGATGGCACTCCAACGCCGGTGGCTCCGCCTGTCGTCAATGTGAATGCTGCTAACGTCAACAACGCTACCGCTGCTGTGAATGGGAACGTCGGAGTTGGAAATGAAACTGCTGTCCATAACGCTGGGCTGGGAGATGTCAATTTGGGAGATAATCTCGGAGGCAATGGCTTTGTCAACGCTGGGTTCGGATTCAACGATCAGGGATTCGACAACACTGGCAAGTATGGCTTTAATGCTCAAGGCTTTGGGCAAGATGGTTATGGTATGGTCAATCAGGGCTACGGAGGTTTTGGAAACGGAAACGGTGCTGGTTTTATGGCTGGTGGTCCTGCTGGAGGTGTTCAAGGATATGGCAACAGAGGCCGAGTTCCAGGGATGAATCAGGTCAGAGCTGGACGTAATAATGCATATGATGGCTACGGGGCTGGAAACGGTATGTGGCAGGAGGATCAACAGGAGGACGCCTTCTCTGGAGGGGGCTTTGAAGGGCCGATGGATGATTCTCAAAAGATTAGAATGCTGGAAGAGCAAATGAAGGGAGTCCTAAACCAGAGTGCTGTGGGTCTGGACATGGCAACTATGGGCTTGGTACCTGGCTTGAGGGTGCCCATTAAATTCAAAGCGCCTGCGTTCGATAAGTACAAAGGAGATACATGTCCGAAAGTGCATGTACGAGCTTATTACAGAAAAATGTCTGCATACTCCACTGACGAAAGAATGCTCATGCATTTCTTTCAGGATAGCCTATCGGGTCCTTCCTTAGAGTGGTACATGGGGTTGGAGCCCACTGATATCAAGACTTGGAAGCAATTAGCGGAGGCGTTCGTAGCCCATTACAAATATAACAGTGATCTGGCACCCAATCGGGTCCAGTTGGCCGGGCTTTCGCAGAAGAAGGGGGAGAGTTTTAAAGAATACGCGCAAAGGTGGCGCGATATGGCTGCCAGGGTCCGTCCTCCTGTGGAAGATAAAGAAATGAACGATATGTTTGTTGGTACATTCACCGGGCTGTTTCATGATATGTTGTTTCATACGTCTCTGGCTAGTTTTTCAGATCTGATCTTGATGGGGGAAAAGATTGAGCGGAACATTAAGCAAGGAAAGTTCCAAGTTGACGAGTCAGCTGCATCTGGCAGTAATAGGAAAGCTTACGGGGGGCGCCGTCAGGGCGAAGCTAGTGCTGTATTTGGAGGCCGAGGCCGAGGCCGAGGCAGGGGAAGAAATCAATATCGTCAGCAGCAGCAAGTGTCGAGTGTCACCATCCCGTATCAACAACAGCCAATTCAGCAACAACAACAGGTTCAGCAGCAACCAATGCCACAACAGCAGCAGCCTCAGCAGGGGGCACAGCAAGCTCAGAGAAAATTCCAGGGTGGTAAGCCGAGAAGGGTGTTCGAGAAACCTCCCTCTAACTATGCTGATTTATTGCAGACCTTGTTGGGATTGAATCTGGTGGAGAAAAGAACCTTGGCACCGATAACGGGAACTCCCCCGTTCGGCTATGATGCAAATAGGCGCTGCGAGTTTCATTCTGGGGCCCCGGGCCATGATATTGAAGGTTGTCATGCTTTTAAGCACGTTGTGCAGGATCTCTTGGACAACAAGTCTATCAACTTCGGAACGACCGGTGCGAATATAGTCCAGAAACCCATGCCCAATCATGGGGCGAATGCCGTGCTGACTGAGGAAGGTCTGAATCTGATTATGAATGTTGAGGATTTAAAGACGCCGCTGAGCGAAATAAAAAGCCGACTGTTGCAGGGGGGTGTTTACCCGGGTTGTAATGAGTACTGCTTAGATTGTTGGGCCCTGTCTGGGGGGTGTGAGGATTTGAAGAAAGGCATCCAGGCCTTAATTGATGAAGGTGTATTGCAATTTGATAGAACAGCAACTGATGAGCCGGCAGGGGCAGTAGTGGATAATCGGAGTGATGTTGCCACAGTGACAATTCCTAGGAAGACGATCACTATTTCAGCACCAGCTCAGCGACCACCGATTACTATAACTAAAGCCGGGCCAATCCCGTATGAGAACACGAGGGCCGTCCCATGGTCATATGGGCTAGAGGTGTATTGTGACGGGATTAAAATCGATGTCAACAAGCAGTCAGCGGAGGTTGTGGATAATGTTGTGGGCTCAGGAGGCATGACGAGAAGCGGCAGGATCTTTATATCTCCTGAAGTAGAGGCCGAAAGGCTAGCGAAAGGAAAAGGGAAAGCGGTGGAAAATGTTCCGGTTCAAGCAAATGAAAAAGAAGCAGCATCTAAGGATGTCGAAGAATTCATGCGCTTAATTCGGAAGAGCGACTATAAAATCGTGGAGCATCTGCAGCAAACGCCATCCAAAATATCTATTCTGTCATTGCTGTTATGTTCGGAGGCTCACCGAAACGCTTTGCTGAAAGTCCTGGACACTTCTTTTGTACCCCAGGATGTCTCCGTGAACCAGCTAGAAGGAGTATTGGCACACGTAAATGCAGGCCACAGTCTGGGCTTTACTGATTTCGACTTGACTCCGAAAGGAAGGGATCATAACATGGCATTACATGTATCTGTTGAGTGCAGAGGGTCGACAATGTCGCACGTATTGGTTGACACCGGGTCGTCTTTGAATGTGCTGCCTAAGAAGGCTATGATGAAGCTGGATGTTCGAGGAATTTTGTGCACACCAAGTGATTTGGTGGTCAGAGCGTTTGACGGCACGCGGAGAACAGTCTTCGGATCGATCACATTGCCTCTGCAAGTGGGGCCGGAAGTGTTTGCAACGGAGTTTTATATCATGGATATACAGCCTGCGTACAGCTGCTTGCTGGGAAGACCTTGGATTCACGGGGCAGGGGCAGTTACGTCAACCCTGCATCAGAAGTTAAAGTATATGGTCGGAGACAGTGTAGTCACCGTGTGCGGAGAAGAAGACATCCTGGTCAGTCATTTATCTTCGTTTAAATATGTGGAAGTCGACGGGGAGATCCACGAGACGCCATGCCAGGCATTCGAAGGTTTGCGCATAAAGGACAAGAGTCCTGGGCCAAGCAAGGTGCCAGAGATAGCTGTTTCTTCGTATAAAGAGGCTCAAGCGCTAGTGAAGGCAGGAGAAGCCACGGGCTGGGGCAAAGTATTGGACATTCCAGTGAAAATGGACCGGTTCGGACTGGGGTACCGACCGTCGTCATCGACTCCTTCCGTGGGGGCCCCTCATTTCAGAAAGTCAATCACCATCTCTGCCAGTGGAGTATGTCATGAATCTGTCAATGCTGCTTCAGAATCTGATGAAGGGGACAGCGACTGTGATATGGATGCCTGGATTCAGCCAAGCACGCCAGGACAAGGACTGTGCAACTGGTCTATTCAGGAGCTTGTTCCTGTGACTTTTAAACAGTAATGCTTTGCTTTATTAATTGTTGAATAATCTGATGTCTTGCCCGGGGCATCAGGATTTGCTTAGGGCTGTGTTGTTATAAACATTGCTTCGTTAATCATTAAATAAATGGCGTTTTTTTCATGTGTAAATACTGTAATCCCTGTCTTTCTTGTTTTGTATTTTTTCAATAAAAGGGCAATGTGGTTATCCGCTGTATACGCATTTTGAAGCACTTAACCCTTTCTTTTGCAGGATAACATTTTCAGATGACATCCTTGAACCACCTATGACTCGTCCCGACTTCGAGCACCCGGTATTCCAGACCGAAGAAGAGGTTGTCGAAGATAGCGACGTTCCTGAAGAACTGTCTTGGTTGGTGAAGCAAGAGGAAAGAGCTATTCTGCCTCACGACGAGGTTATCGAGGTTATCAATTTGGGGTCGGAAGGGGTTGAGAAAAATATTCGTATCGGAGCTGCACTGCAGAGTGATATCAAGCGAAAACTGGTTGAAATGCTCCGAGAGTATAATGATGTATTCGCTTGGTCGTATCAAGATATGCCAGGGCTCGATACAGATATGGTTGTGCATCGTCTGCCACTAAAAGAAGACTGCCCGCCTGTCAAACAAAAACTTCGTAGAACTCGCCCAGATATGGCAATGAAGATCAAAGAGGAGGTTCAGAAACAGTGGGACGCTGGGTTCCTGGCTGTGACGAAGTATCCCTCATGGGTTGCTAACATCGTACCGGTGCCAAAGAAAGATGGCAAGGTTCGAATGTGCGTGGATTATAGAGATTTGAATAAAGCAAGCCCAAAAGACGATTTTCCGCTTCCTCATATTGACGTGTTAGTGGATAATACTGCTCAATACTCTGTATTCTCCTTCATGGATGGCTTTTCAGGCTATAATCAGATTAAAATGGCGCCAGAGGATATGGAGAAGACTACTTTCATAACGCCTTGGGGAACATTTTGCTATAAAGTGATGCCCTTTGGTTTGAAAAATGCTGGGGCAACGTATCAGCGTGCGATGACAACTCTCTTTCATGACATGATGCATAAAGAGATTGAAGTTTATGTTGACGATATGATTGCTAAATCCCAGACGGAGGAAGAGCATCTGGTGAATCTGTTGAAGTTGTTTAAAAGGCTTAGGAAGTTCAGGCTGAGGCTGAACCCTAACAAATGCACCTTCGGGGTGAGATCGGGTAAGCTCCTGGGGTTCATAGTAAGCGAAAGAGGAATAGAGGTCGATCCTGCTAAAATAAAAGCGATTCAAGAAATGCCGACGCCTAAAACAGAGAAAGAGGTGCGCGGGTTTTTGGGGAGATTGAACTACATTGCTCGGTTCATATCTCACCTGACTGCTACGTGCGAACCATTATTCAAGTTGCTAAAGAAAGATCAAGCTGTAACGTGGAACGATAATTGTCAAAAGGCGTTCGACAAAATAAAGAAGTATCTGCAGGAGCCTCCTATTTTGATACCCCCAGTGGCAGGGAGACCCTTGATAATGTATTTGACGGTTCTTGAGGGGAGTATGGGTTGCGTTCTCGGTCAACATGACGAGACGGGAAGAAAAGAGCATGCAATCTATTATCTGAGTAAGAAATTTACAGACTGTGAATCTCGATACTCAATGCTGGAGAAAACTTGTTGCGCGCTAGCCTGGGCCGCCAAGCGTTTGAGGCAGTACATGCTGAATCATACAACCATGCTCATCTCGAAGATGGATCCGATCAAATATATATTCGAAAAGCAGGCGTTGTCAGGTAGAATTGCCCGGTGGCAGATGATCTTGACTGAATACGATATTCAATACGTCTCGCAAAAGGCAATAAAGGGGAGTGTGTTGTCTGAATATCTGGCGGAGCAGCCTATTGAAGAGTATCAATCGATGAGATTTGACTTTCCTGACGAGGATATCATGTATCTCAAGATGAAGGATTGTGAAGAGCCGTTACCAGACGAAGGACCAGAGCCGGGGTCCAAATGGCAGATGATATTTGATGGAGCTGTGAATGCTTACGGTAGCGGAATAGGGGCAATTATCACTACGCCGCACGGGTCGCACATCCCGTTTACTGCCCGATTGACCTTTGCCGTTACCAACAATGAGGCTGAATACGAAGCTTGTATAATGGGGCTTGAAGAAGCCATTGATTTGCGAATCAAACATTTAGACGTATACGGAGACTCAGCTCTAGTAGTGAATCAGATCAAAGGGGAGTGGGAGACACGTCAGCCCAATTTGATACAGTATATGAATTATGCAAGGAGATTGTTGCCTTTCTTCGACAAAGTTGAATTGCATCACGTGCCACGGGCGGAAAATCAAATGGCTGACGCCCTTGCCACCTTGTCTTCCATGTACAAGGTCAATTTCTGGAACGAAGCTCCCCAAATCACTATCTCTCGGTTAGACAGGCCGGCTTATGTATTTGCTATTGATGAAGCGTCTGATGGCAAACCGTGGTATTTTGATATCCTTAATTTCCTGAAGAATAAAGAGTATCCGGCTGGGGCATCCAGTCAAGATCAAAAGACTCTCAGGAGATTAGCGGGTAATTTCTATTTGAACCCGGATGGCGTCTTGTACAGAAGGAACCACGACTTGGTGTTGTTACGTTGTGTGGACGAGAATGAGGCAAAGCTTCTCATGGAGGAAATTCACGAAGGTGCCTTTGGTACGCATGCTGGTGGGCATGCTATGACGAGAAAACTGCTGCGGGCAGGTTACTTTTGGCTGACGATGGAAACTGATTGTTTCAAATTTGCAAGAAAGTGCCACAAGTGCCAAATTTACGCTGACAAAATACATGTGCCTCCGCGTCCTCTGAATGTGATGTCATCTCCATGGCCATTCTCGATGTGGGGAATCGATATGATTGGAAAGATCGAGCCGACGGCTTCTAACGGGCATCGGTTCATCCTCGTAGCAATCGATTATTTCACCAAATGGGTGGAAGCAGCATCTTATGCAAATGTAACGAAGCAAGTGGTGGCTAGATTCATCAAGAGAGATATCATTTGCCGATATGGGATTCCCGAGCGGATAATCACAGATAATGGTTCTAATCTGAACAACAAAATGATGAGGGAGCTCTGTCAGAATTTCAAGATCGAACATCACAACTCCTCCCCTTACCGACCCAAGATGAATGGCGCTGTCGAAGCGGCCAATAAGAATATCAAGAAGATCGTCCAGAAAATGGTGGTGACGTACAAGGATTGGCATGAAATGCTACCTTTCGCTTTGCACGGTTATCGTACGACGGTACGCACATCAACCGGGGCAACACCGTTCTCGTTGGTATACGGAATGGAAGCGGTATTACCATTGGAGGTGGAGATCCCTTCTCTGAGGGTATTGCGAGACGTTCAGCTGGACGAGGCAGAATGGGTAACGAACAGATTGAACCAACTGAGTTTGATGGATGAGAAGAGGCTAGCTTCTCTGGCATACGGTCGTTTGTATCAAAGACGAATGAAGAAAGCGTACGACAAGAAAATACTTCCGCGAAGCTTTCAGACGGGCGACCTTGTGCTGAAAAGGATTCTCCCGCCGCAAGCAGATCACAGGGGCAAGTGGACCCCCAACTACGAAGGGCCATACGTTGTCAAGAAGGTCTTTTCAGGAGGAGCTTTATTGTTGTCCACCATGGACGGGGAAGACTTTGCATCACCTGTGAATTCGGACGCAGTTAAAAAATACTTTGCTTAAAATAGACCCGCTGGACAGAAAAAAGAGAGTCCAGGCAAAAATGGGGCATCCTGGCGAACCAAAAACAGAATGAAAGGTTCGGGCAAAAGTTAGGGATAAAATCGAAAAAATGTACACCCGCGAAGTTGAAAACCTACACTGGGCGGCTTCGGCAAAAAGGGGTATCCCGGTGAACTGAAAACCCGTAAAGGGCGGTTCACGCAAAAGTTAGGGATGAGAAAAGCAAATGACTGCGGTCCGAATTCGAATTCAACGAGCATCTATGCGGGAGAATATATTTGAGAAGTCAGTTATCGGATGCAATCTCTTCAGAAGACGGATACCGGGAAAGCATTAGAGTCGGACGAGTCATGGGAGGATCAGTTCGTGATGTTCATCTGCATCCAGTTGCCGACATGTGTACAAAATTTAATTTGTCAATATTTATGCTTCTTGTGAATACTTGCATACTTGTATATTTGCTTTGTGTAGCTTCCTCTTTTCAGGAGTTACATCCCGTGTACAAAAACTCCGCCCATTCAGGGGCCCAATCAATGAAAATGTGTTATTCAGTACTTGATGCCTGTTCTTTACTGTTTTGCGCATGATAAAACGCCTAAGTTTATTGAAGCTAGCATGAGTATAACATCGCTGGCCCTTGCCAACAATTGTTAAAGCTTTGAATTAACTGAGTGTAACGTCACTAACCTGAATAGATTTGATTGCATAGGCTTGTCGTGTCTTGTTTGTGTTGTTGCAGGTTTCATAACCATACGAGGAAGGTGATCAAAAGATTGCGATAGTGAAAGGCTTGATCCCCACGCAGGTCATGCATGTTCTTCCTGAAGAAGGATAGAATTCTCCAGCTAGCCATAGCTTATCCAAAGGACGTGCTCCAGAGAAGTTACTCGTCCTCAGCAGAGTTTAGCGATTCTGAGATCGTAAGGATGTATTCAGACAGGTTCATCTCCCCCCGCAGGGTCCTGCATTCTCCCCAGTGGAGTCAGTTAATTTTCCCCGAGAGAATCATCCCATCCCCAGCGGAGTTCTCTTTTCAGCAAGTGTTCTTTCCTTCCAGTGGAATCCGAAGATCAAGACTCTCCCCAGGCAGAGTTGATGGGGGTTCCTGTCACTTATTTTGTCAGAGATACCGTGTGATATTAGTTCACTCTCTAGCAGAGGCTCAATCATACCAGGCGCATCTGCTATTCCCCAGCAGGGGGTTACCTCAACAAGGTGTTTGGGCTGAGTTCCCAATTTCCCAGCAGGGTCGACTTCATCCTTCCAGCATTTATTTTGCTGGAATAACTTTGTAGCATCAGGCTATCCCCGGCGAGTCGGCGTTACCCTTCCAGCAATTATTTTGCTGAACTAGTTTCTGTATTCCAGTAGTTCAGGTGGAGAGAGCTCTTGCTCAAATAAATTACCAAACAGTCGAGATCTCGGCAGGAGATATTCAATAATAATGTCAGTTTCGGCGGTATTCCCCACAGAGTTGTCATGATAAAACTCTCTTTGTCTCCAGCAAAGTCATTTATGCAAATGCATCTTATCTTCCCCAGCCAGAGTGGCCAGGATAAGTGTCTTCTTATCCCCAAGCATAGTTCGTTTGTCATCAACGAGTCGCATGAATCAGAATTTCGAAGCAGGCGTCCGATAGTGGGTTTTCAAACATCCCCAGTAGAGTCCGCCTCAAAGTCGCTGTCACGTCAGTGCTAAGAAGTTTGTGGGTGAGGATCATTGAAGAACTAAGTCCTGACGTGGACCATTTATTCCTAGAATGACGGGATTCCTTCAGAAGTGGGCGTCCTAACGTGGACAGGTTTGTTTTACCGGATTGGTAAGGTGTGTTAATCCTGACGTGGATAGATTCAGTCTCTCGAAATTTGGAGAAAGGGAGGTCATGACGTTGACAAAAGATTGGTTACTCTTCGTGTTGGTGTCCTGACGTGGATCATGTGTTTGCAGCAGATATCTTTATTTGTAATGGTGAAATGTGCGTCCTGACGTGGACAAGTTTGTAGTTCTTTGTGATGACAAGATACAAGAGTCCTGACGCGGACAAATTTATCTTTCTTCGTGTTGTTGGCAAAGTGTAAGTCCTAACGCGGATATTCCCCGGCAAGTCGAAGACGCGTGAGTCCTTACGTGGACAAGTATTATTTCCTCAGTGAGTCGAAGACGCCTGAGTCCTAACGTGGACATATCAAGACGAGGTCAGTGTCCTTACGCGGACAAATCAAAGAAATTATTATTCCTTACGTGGAAAGAAGTGGGTCCTAACGTGGACGATGTAGTCCTTACGCGGACGTATCAGAAGATAGTTTCCTTACGCGGAAATGACTGTATTCCTAACATGGAAAGAGTGGAGTCCTTACGCGGACATATCAAGTGCATTCCTAACGTGGAAGAATTTAGTCCTGACGCGGACAGATCCAGACGAAGTCTTATTCCTTACGTGGAAAAATGGTGATTCCTTACGTGGAAAAGAGATTGATTCCTTACGTGGAAAGTTTAGTCCTGACGCGGACAGATGGAAAAGAAGTTTATTCCTTACGCGGAGAAATTGGGGTCCTGACGTGGACAGATTCGAGAAGTTGAGTCCTGACGTGGACAGATTTAGAACCAAAGGTGAATTCATTACGTGGAAAGATTGGAGTCCTGACGCGGACATGTCAAATGGCATTGGAGTCCTTGCGTGGACAGATTGATGTAGTTCTCTTTACGTGGAAAGAAGATTGCCTCCTAACGTGGAAAGATAAAAGCGTTACTCCTAACGTGGACGATGTGACTCCTAACGTGGACAAGTGTTACTCCTAACGTGGAAGAGAGTTTTTCCTAACGTGGACGATTCAGTTTATTGAAATGCAGGTGAATTATCCCCAGCGGAGTTGCCGAGATTTTCCTGGGTTGACAGTAAGGGGAGTCCTAACGTGGACAAGTTCTAGTTGAGATTTCTTCGTGTTGACGACAGACAGAGTCCTAGCATGGGCAAGCAAGCAATCTGTTATGACAGAATCCTCTTCAGAACGATGAAGACAATCCCCAGCACGGTCGTGCGAGATCAGTGGGTTACTCTAGCAGTCAGATTCAGCTGATGAATGTCATTCCTCAAGCAGGAGCGCAGTTTGTTTCTGCGGTTGGCAAATTTCTGGTTTCACTAGTATTCAACCGTCTCGTACCGCGAATGTCTGAAGGCTCCGGGCTCTTCATCCAATCGGGTCCAAGTCGCTTGAATAGGGGCAGCTGTTGCACCCTAAAATTTGCTCAACCTTATTCCTTGGATTTATGTTTCATCATCATTAGCATTTGCATATAGAGTCATGTACATAGACTAACCATCTGCATAGCATAAGCATAGCAAGTCAGTCAACAGGGGACCAATCATTATTCTCATCTCTAGAGGCCTATCAAGAGGTTATTATCCCAATTCAATCTCATTCAAGTCATCAGGAAAGAATTTGAAAGCAAAGAGTTCAGCAGATCAAGCCTTGGGATCATCTCCTAGCTGAGGGTATCTGAGGGTCAACAAGAGGGTTATGAGCTGTGGATTGAAGGTATGGAGAGCATCTAGACATCTTGAGAGACTTATAAAGTCATTTGGAGAGGAAAACAAGTCATTGATGAAAGCACAAGAGCTATAGTTGAAGACAGTCAACTAGGGTTTCATCTGGGTCAACCCTAGGTCAACCCTAGGTCAATTGACTGACTTAAAAGGGCATTCAAGGTTATTGGAGAGATGTGGGGATCAATATTGAACATATGAAGAAGGATATGGAGATATGACAAGGAGAATTCAAGAAAAATCAAGGAGAAGAGGAGTTACTAAATTAGGGTTTCTCTGTAAAATCCCCTAGTTTAGGTCAAATTTCCAAGCAAGATAAGTCAAAATGCTAGCTTCAAATGAATTCTTGGCCAACATGAAACTTGTAGAGGATCTCAAGACCTTTAATTTGAGTGGTGGAAGACCTCAAGGAGATTTATAGAACTCAAGTTATGGTCCTTGCAAGTTACAGGTCATTTGGGGTGTCTGAACTTTTGTCTGTGAAAGTGACTTGACTTCCAAGCTAGTTTTGCCCCTCAAGGAGATTTCAAATGAATTCTTGGTCAACATAAGAATTGTTCCTCATTGTCTTAGCTTTCTAGAATGGTATAGTATGCCTTCATATGATGTGGAGAACTCAACTTATGGTCTTGACAAGCAAAGGGTATTTTGGGCATTTGTGAATTACAGGTCATTTTAACCTATACCCAAAACTCATACAAGGAGGCCTCAAATGGAAAAACTTACAACATCAAACTTGCTCCAAATGGGATTTTAAGTCTAGAAAGAAGGTCACAAGTTATTGGAGAAGCTCATAGCATGGAGTTGCATGATAGGTCAAAATATGAACTAAAAAGGCTTATAAAGTGAATAATTTCAAGTTGGAAAATGGTTTGGGAGATTTACAAGTCCAAATGGAGACTTCCAATATATGATTTTGAATGGAAAAACAATTCTAAGAACAATGGTTCACCCACTTTTTTGAGTTTAGAAGGAAAAAATGAAGTTATCCATGGTTGCTTATCATTTAAGAAACATAATCAAAAATGAGCCAAAGTTTGAAAACAAGGGAATGTGCAAGATGTATCTAGAATGTTCATTTGGGGTCTATATATTCATGAAAGGAGAATTTGGCAAGGGTTGGCCTCATTTGCACCAAGAATTCCACATAATTTCTCACACTTTTTCATTGGAGTTTCATTACAATTCTCTCAAAACCTTCACCAACTTTCATCATAATCAATTCAATTTCACTCCATCATCATCATAGATCATAATTGAAGCAAGTTTCTGGTAGTTATCATCCATTTTCGAGTGCTTTTCTCAAGATCATCAAAATCACAAGTTCAAGTGGATTGCATGATTCAAGCAAGGAACCTCCAAGTTTGTGCATACAGAATCAAGTTCATCAAGGATTGATCAGGATCCAGCACTTAGAAGCCTCAAATCATCAATCTCCATAGCTGTTTCTCAAGATTTCTTACTAGGTAAGTTTTCATTCAAACTGCTTGATCTAGTTAATTTGGCATGATGTTGTTAGTTTAGATGCAATCTAGGTGGTTAGGAGATTAGTTTAGGTGAGTTTGGAATGATTTGGTGAGGTTTGTTAACAGGTGCCATAATCTGTTTGTGTTCGAATCTCTTGGATGAATGTGTTATAATTGCAACTTGATAGCATAGGTTAATCTCCATTAGATGTAGTTTAATTTAGGCTAGGTTTGAGGAAGATTGGTGAAGGTCCATATCAGTGCATTTCAATGGAGGCCGAATGTTGATCCAATCGTGTTTGTTGTTGTGGTGAGTTTCAAGACGAATTGATACCCTAAGCTTGTAGAGGGAGAGATTTGGAGCAGATTTCATGTTCACATCGTGTGGATTGGTTGCGTGTAGATGGAGAGCAGAGAGGTGGAACCTTGCTCGTGCATGGCTGCCATGGTGGAGCTGAAACCCTAGGTTGCAGGTCGTTTGGAGAAGAAATAATCGTGGCCCTTCGTTTGGTGTAAGACTCTTGACTTTTAGAGTGATCCAATGGCCTATATTCAATCTGAAATTGGAGGGAGATTGCCCTGGGTGCCAAACGCACCGTTTCATTAATTGAAACGGGAGGGCCTGAGTTGGATTGTTATTCCCACCCCCGTGTGAGCCCAAAACCAATATTTCAACGTGACTTTATTACTTCCTTCACCCCCAGCGCGTTGTTGTTATTCTGAGTGACTCTGGGCCTTAGTCCTTTTGCTAATAACACCCTACCCTGTCTGGCCCATCCAATAATGAACTGAGCGCGCCTACTGAATGCACCCCCTCTGGCTCATTTAATTCATTTTTATTTTTCTTATTTCATTTTAATTTTTCACCAATTTTCATAAAATCATAAATAATTCATAAAAAATGCTTTTTAATTCATTCTTTTTACCATATCTTCATTAAAATGTCTAGAATATTATAGGTAAATAAAATTTCATTTTTAGTTTTATTTCATATTTTTTACATATTTTCTAAATAAATGTCACATTAAATAGATTCATTTCATGCATTTTTTTTGTGATTTTTGTTCTCTCACATGCTTTAATATTTTTTGATCATTATTTGCATATTGTTTAGATGAGATATGAGGCTTATAGAAATATTTTAGTTCCCATTTTTAGAGGTTAATTTTAGGTGATTAATAAATGCTTGAATATCATGAACAAAACTAGGGTTTTTAGGTGACAACTTAGGATTTTGATTTCATTTCCCTCAGGACTTAGGGTTTGAATAGATTAGTTATGGGACTATAGGGGCTATGGGTAGCTATTAGATCCCTTAGAAAGAGTTAGGATTCCCCTACTGATATTATTACTGTTTGTATATCTGTTGTTTGGTGTGGTGTGCCCTCTGGGGTTTATTGATTGTTTGATTGGGTATTGGGTTTGTCTGGGGCCCTGGGGAAGCTGAAGATTTGTGGAGATGAAGCCATTGAAGATTCAAATGCTGAAGATCAACTGTCAAAGTTGAGGAGGAGTTTCTTGCTAGCAGTTGCTGAGGAGACTAGGGTTTAGGAGCTAGGCAGAGCTCTAGATAAGAATGATTATTTCTCAAACATGGATTGCCTTGTCTGCATCCATTCTTCTCTGTGATTCAGAGTCTCTCTAAGACACTCACCCCCTTCCCTTGGAAGGCTTGGTGACAGTGTCTATGAGATAGAACTCTTGAGAGAAACTGTCTCTTGTGTTAGAAGCAGTCTGTTCACCACCTTTGGTAGTCAGCTTATTGCTTAACACCCAATTCACTCTTGTGACTGATCCCTCATCCTGGAGGTTTGAGCTTGAAGAAAAGCCATTGCAGATGGAAGACTGATGATCAAAGCCCTTGTCTGAAGGCCATGAAGATGGAGATTGATGCTTGTTGAAGCCTGTAGCTGATTGAAGATTGCTTGAAGCCAGTTGTTGAGTTAGAGCTGCTGATGCTGTTTCTGTTGCTGTATTTCATTTGTTGATGTATTGATTGGTTTTCTGAACTGTATTGTTTGCTGTTTACCCTGCTGGGTTGAAAGTGAAGCCTGTTCACTTTCGCCTATTGTTTTCTAGGTTCGAGGTTGAGTGGGACTCCCTTGCCTCGCTTGTATTGCTGCACCCATGCATTTTACTGTTTTATTGTATATATCTGATATTGTTTCTATTTCTGCCTATCCCGTAGGATCTCTGTTTCTCTCTGCGCAGGAGAGGAGCATGATAGACATTAGGTCTTAACCCATGCATGATAACATTAGGTTAGTTCGTTTCCCTTCGCAACCGTAGGTTAGAGTTCTGTCTCTTTCTTTCTCAAAACAAACAGAAAAACACATAAAGATTTCAAACACAATAAAAGACATTTCTTCCGTAAAAGAATGTGAACTCATCAAAACGTCATTTTTGTCCGCTTGGACTGTTAATCAGAAAAACCCTTTTTCAGAAGGAATAAAATCAATCAAGACAGACTTGTGTCGTACGTGGCCCGAACTACGTTTGCTCTGATCTTCCATGCTGTGTGGAAGTACGTAGGCATAGGATGCGATATCCTAGCGAGCAACCTTTCCCTCCTTTCCCGTAGGTAGGCGAACTACGTTGACTCTGATTTCTCGTTCCAGACGGGAATACGTAGGCATAAAGTGCGATACTTTGCCGAGTCATTTTACTTTCATTTTATTTTCTTTTAACCCCCAGACCTTTAGCGTAGATAGAATAACAATCCATACCCGAAAACAAGCGTGGATCCCATCGAGTACGATGGACGTGAGGGGTGCTAATACCTTCCCCTTGCGTAACCGACTCCCGAACCCAGGTTTTGGTTGCGACGACCATACCTTTCCCGTGTTGTGCGAGGTTTACTCTGAGCGTTTCCTTTCCCTCCCGTGGGATAAATAACGCACGGTGGCGACTCTTCTGTTCAGCCGGCGCCGATTTTCGCAGTAGCGACCAATACGGAGTTATTATCAGAAGATTGATTGAATATTGGAAGAATGATATGATTAGATTTTATTGATCAAATCAAATCTGTTGTAATTTATGAAGATTGAAATCTTCTCTTCCTGCTGTTACTTTTGGCATAGCCCAAGCCCAGTCTGCATTACTATTTAAAGAGGCAAAAACCCTAGCTGGAAGGTGGGACAAGTATTCACAACAAGAAAGACTTGAGTGCTAAATAAGGGTTTAGGGTTTTGATATTCTCTTGTGTGTGACTTTGTAAGTCACCCTTTGTATCTTTTGATGCATCGTGGTAGACATATTTATGTATCAGTTTTGTGACTCATTCACTAATTGGTTAATGTGTGAATTAGACTAAGTTGTTAATTGTTAATTGTTCACTCAAAGCTTTTAAGCAAGAGTGTATTGTATTTGATTGAAACTTTTAAGGAAGATCAAGTTGTGACTTTGAAGAGTGTCTTCTAAAGCCTTTCTTTGTGTATTGTTTAATATCACTGCTGTGATTGAGGGGGAGTGAGAGGTGTCTCTTGTCTAGTGGGTTCTAGGCAGAAATTGCATGTGTAGAGATTAAGTGAGGAGTTGTAAACTGGGAGTTTAGCTCTGAATTAATTCTACTGTTAGTGAATTTCTTCCCTGGCTTGGTAGCCCCCATATGTAGGTGATGTTGCACCGAACTGGGTTAACAATTCATTGTGTTATTTATCTTTCTGCATTTAACATTCTGCTCAATTTAAATGGTTAGATGAATTGTTTTGTCAGTCTGCAGATGTTACAACAGATGTCATGACACGTTAATTTTTAACGTAATTTAAAATGCTCATGTTCTGTCCTTGTCCTGTTTTAGCAGAGATCTATGTTCTTAACATCTCTTAGGACATCTGAGATCTGCATACCAAAATTTCAATAAAGGAGTAGTTAGTATTATGGTTACAATTATTATTATTATTATTATTATTATTATTATTATTAATTAAATAAATGAATTAAAATCTGATTAATAGGGTTTAGAGAGTATTAGTGGGATTAGTCAGTTAATACGTAAAAGAGGAAAAAAGACAGAGAAAGGAGAGCTAGGGAAGAACCAAGATTCCTCCATTGTTGCCAAGAAAGAGATCAAATCTAAGGTAATGGGGGAGAATTGATTTCAATATGGGTGATCTAACATGAGAGGGTAGTGAGAGGTCCTTTCTCTCGTAGGAATTTTGTCTGTGCTTGCCTGTTAATTGATTTTCGTGACATTACGATTTTCCCTGTGATTGCTGTTATTGTTGAATGATCATTGTATGATGTTGTATGTGTGATTATGGTATGAATATGAAAATTCGTGTGGAAATTCCCGGAAGCTGTGATAGAATGTTGTGGGTTAACAGATCTGAAAACTAAGGGTTTAACCGTAATCGAAACTAGATCTAATAGATATAATCTGGAATAAATAGAAGATAGGATTCATTAAAATCGATTAAAATCTGATTTTTAGGATGAATGTGAAGGTAGAATGATGGATCTTGAGAGGAAACTCGCGGGAATGATGAGATATGAGTTTTTTGACAGATCTGCTGGTCATACGCGTATTGGGGGTGTTAATACGCGTATGGGGGACTTCCCAAGGGTTGTAGGCGTAGCAGGCGTGCCCTGTCCCAAGTGCCAGCACGACCATCTGGTGATACGCGTATGTGTCGCTACTGCGAAAAAAGTGTCGGCTATGGCAGAATAGTCGCCATGGTTCGTTATTTATCCCAACGAGGGAAAGGAAATGAGCAGAGAAAACCTAACGAAAGCGGGAGAAGACAGGTCCTCGCAATCTCTAGTTCGGGAGTCGGTTACGCAAGGGGAAGGTATGAGCACCCCTCACGTCCGTCGTACTCGACGAGATACATGCTTTGTTGTCTATTTTATGGGTGAAAAATAAACTATCTACGGATGCTAAAGCTAAACGGAAAGAACTGACTCGATAGAGCATCGCTGCTCTATGCCTACATATTCCCTCGTGCAATGGGAAAGTCAGAGTCAACGTAGTTCGGGAAAATACGGGGGGATTCCTCTCCAAGATATCGCGTCTTGTGCCTACGTATTCTCATCTGGCATGAGAAATCATAGCAAAATGTAGTTCAGGCTAACTACGGGACGAAAAGGTGTTCTCGATCACACGGGGGTGAGAGAAAAGGTTGACGATACTAACGCACGCATTCTAGCAGTTAGGTGTATGATGCTCGACCATTGGAGACTTAGGCGTTACCTATTTGCGATAGAACAGACGTAGTATATCATTGGTTTAAAGGTACGGAGAACCTAAGGGTTTAGAACAACAGGCTAGTCTCAATTGCACGGGGCAAGAGAAAGGGAAGTTAGTCGTTAGCGAGAAAGTCTCGATCGCACGAAAGCGAGAGAACATAGAAATTAGTTGTTAGTGTGCTCGCCAAGACATTGCGTCTTGTGCCTACATATTCTCATCTGGTATGAGAAATCAGAGCAGCTGTAGTTCAGCTAACTACAGGAAAAGGGGAAAAGTTCTCGCTAAGATTATCGCAATCCTATGCCTACGTACTCTCAACAGGTATGAGAGATCAGAGCAGCCGTAGTTCGGCCTAACTACGGAAAACGGTCTCGATTGCACGAGGGTAAGAGAAGGGATCTCAATCGCCAGGATGGAAGAGAAAAAGGTAAGTCTCAATCGCCAGAATACGAGAGAAAAGGTTCGAATCGGGACGCACACGCTAAGTCCTAAGACGTAGGAGCGAATCCGTCGCATATTGCCCAAAGGACATACGCTAAACACCCTAGACGAGTGAGAGGAAGCCCCCACTCATCATTTCCTATGTATCTAACGCTTACGACTCACAACACTCGACGGTCGAATAAAAGAGATGAAATAAAAACAATGTTACCGAATGGAGTGGTTCCGTTGACCCTTGACTTTTGCGTGCCAGATCCATCTCTAAGCTTTCCTCTTTTGATCCTTGATGATGACGTTTCGAATCAGAACCAATGTGATGCTCAACCGTCGTGATTTGACTTATAAATGAAGTCAAACTCAAAGAGGTAGCGTATTGATATCCGTGTCAAAGACAAGATAGAGAAATGATATTGAGAATCATTCTCCAATTGAATCGTGTCACACGTACCAAACCAGAAGAAGATCCAAAATAAAATCAGAAGAGGAAGAAAAATGAGGAGAGAAATAAGTGGTCTCGGATCCTACATTATCCATCAACGAGTCGATTAATAACGGTTTACGGAAATGTCGTCATCGACCTATAAAATGAAAATGATGAGGGAAAAGTCCAATAACAAATGAAAATTGAATTCAACTTCTAAAATGGAAAAATAAATCTTTAATAGAAAATTCAAAAGAAATTTAAAAGAAATTGAATATAGAATATAAAATATAAAATTATATACAAAAATATATACCTAATATTCTAAGAGAAAATAACATCTAACAAAATAGAATATAAATTCTATGCAAAATGTTTACATAATACTCTAAAAGAAAATAGTAATTCATATTTGCATATATTCAAATTGATTTTCAAACAATAAACAAAAAGCTATACCATAATATCCAAAAGAAAATAAAGGAAAGGGGGGTACAGCAGCAGTAATAGGGGTGTAAATAGTCCAGCAGGGGATCCACACGATTGGGCTAGGCTTGAAGCCCAAATCACAACACCATCAGACGGAGGGGGTGCGCAATGAGGAAACGGGGGTGTAGCTAAAAAAAAACAGTTGGGCCTCACGGCCCACTAACCCGTTTGGAGGTGTCCACGAAGACCTTCATCTTCTTCACTTCCTACTGTCAAAGATGAAACCCTAGCCTTCCTCTTCTTCAACGTCACCATCTCTGAACCCTAACTTCGCCGCTGCCGACCAGAATCCCCTTGATCCGCGGTCGCCCGCGGATCAAAAACGAGTTTGTTGTAAGAAATGTTAGTATAGAGACAATGACTCGAGTCGTATCGCAAGGATTCTTGTAACGAAATAACCAATTACAGTAATAAATTATAGGGGGGTTTGGTTTGATGTAGGTTTCCGATTAAGAAGAAAAAGTACTTAAAATAATTGATTATTAAAATAAGTTGTTGTGAAATCAATGATTAAAGTAACAGATCCACTGCCTCGGTTCTTACTAATCATCGACCGATGAAAATACAATTTCCCAAGTGGGAAATCTATCCTATTTGATGAAAAATCAGTCAACAAGCGTGGTTGATTTTATGAGAACATGTTCCTATGGCCGGATTAAGCATACGGTAAATGATAGAGCAAATTAACAGTTAAGCAGAGTTAATCTACGATTAAAATTGGGAACACAGATCAATCAAATTGAATCAATTACATTATATGATAATTGAATTAAGCAAACAACACTCACATGATATAATTGAAAGGAATAGAAATTAAATTGTAATTATCATAACAATCTCAAAGTTTGAACTTGAGTACAGTGAATCCGTCCAAGGAGGATTAGTTCTCCATGCGTTTACAAGCTTTCCCAATAGTTTTTTTTGTCGATTGTAAAATTTTTTCAATTCCCCCACAGTAACACGAGTATTACAAAATAATGGAATAGGTTTAAAATCCAACTGGCTCAAAAATATAACCCAGGCCCAAAACATGACCCAACACGGAATAAATTTCTAATGTTGTAACTTCAAACAGAATTCTGGAATTTTGAGCTCCGAATCTGACTTCAGCTCCAACACAAAAGTCGTAGCTCTCTCTCTTAGCTTTCCGGCGATTTTTAGAACGCCTCAAACGGATTCCCGGAGCTCCAGTTATGATCGTTTCCGTACAGACTGCTAAAGCTGAAAAATAGTTACGAAAATTAAATTAAACCAAAAATAAAATAAAATATGAAAACATAATAAAATATAATAATAAACAAAATAAAATAAAGAAATGCCTAAGTAAAAATGTAGGAGAATATGCATAAATATGCACTGATCACCCCTCATCCATCCTCTTATTATCCCTTCAACTAAATCCCTTCCAACAAAACTTCTCTCATCTCAGTTCCGCTTTCTTCGAACATCATCATCACCTACAAAACCTAACGAACAAAACCAGCACAAACACAACAATCCAGCTGAAGATACATGGAGGTTGAAGGAAGTTTCATGAAGGAAACTCGTTCGTATCACTTGCGACGAGTTGAAGATCTGTGGAGTTGCTCGCTTGAAAACGTTAATGGAAGTCTTGAGCGAGAATTATTTGGATCCGTGATTTGAACGTTGATGATCCGTAAATCTGAAGGTGTTTGAAGGTGTAGATCGCGTGAAGTTTATGATGGATTTGAAGTTACATGTTCGTGACAAAGAACGACGAAGGTTCGATGGCGATGTTTAGTAAATTTGGTAGATGATGAAGACGGTGGATCGGTTAGACTTTTGGTTCGCAATTGAAGGTTTGCGTTTGGATCTGGAGATCTGAAGATCCGGGAGAAGTTTGAAGGTTGGTTGAATATTCTATGAAGCTGATGACGGAAATCTGGAAAAAATTATGGATGAGTGTTGAACAGGATGAATGATTGAAGAATTTCTAGAAAATTAGATGAAATTTTGATGAACACATGGATTTCTGGAGAAAGACGCATAAACGTGGATGAACATGATGAAGATTCTGGAAAAAATTGAATGGAGATGATGAACGTTCGTGTGAAGAAATCTAGAAAAACTTGGTGAAGATTATGAACATGATGAACATTTCGACGAGATGATGAAGTTTCCGGTGAGGGGTTGAGTTTTTCGGTGAGATTTCTGGCGGTGGGCGGTGGCATTTGATTTCTCCGGCGAGTGTTAGTTAGGGTTTTTCTTTGCGCAACGTGTTGCCATTAATGATGAGAGAGAGTGAACAGGACTACTTATAGTCCTCTGCGCGGCACATGGCACACAAATCTGACCAATTGGACTTGCAATAAACTTGATTAGCTGACAGATTAGTTAAAGCTGACAGATTAATTAATACACCTAATACTGATTAAAGCTGAACCAAAGCTGGATATGATATTAAAAGCTGATCTAGTTAATTCTAAATGCTGACAATTAAACTAACTAAAAATCAACTAATTAAAATAACCTAATTAAAATCTATCTAACATTATAACTAAATTCAATCTAGATTAATAAAATCTAAAAGAATTAGTAAAACCTAATATATTCTAAAAAACATATCAATTCTAGAAAAACCATTTAAAATCTATTAAAATCTAAAAATAGAAAATAAAAGATAAAGGGCTATTCAAAATTTAATTTATGTGCTAAAAAATAAGAAATAAATCTTGAAAATTGCTAATAATCCCAATAAAAATCAATGAAAGCAATTAAATCAGTTAACAACAAAATGCGAGAATATAACAAAATAAACGGTAAAATGACGAACACCGAAATATCCTCAAAAATAACAGCGCAAACTGAATCACCGGGAAGAGCACAAATTCCACAATGAACCTGCTTATTCGAACTAGTTTGAATCGCCTAAAACGCGAAGAAAGGGCTGTAGTCCCGATAAAATCAATCCGGCTGAAAAAATGCACAGTATGTGATATGCAGATGCAAATGCAAATGAAACGAAACATAAACAAAATTGCTAGAAACGGTTGGTCAAATTTTGGGGTACAACAGCTGCCCCTATTCAAACGGCTTGGACCTGAAGGGTTGAAAAGCGAACGACTTTCAAACATTCAAAGTCTAAGGGTAGACAGGAAGAAACATATCCAACATTCACATCGCCTAAGGGTATACAGGAAGAAACATATCCAACATTCACATCGTCTAAGGGTAGACAGGAAGAAACATATCCAACATTCACATCGTCTAAGGGTAGACAAGAAGAAACATATCCAACATTCACATTGTCTAAGGGTAGACAGAAAGAAACATATCCAACATTCACATCGTCTAAGGGTAGACAGGAAGAAATACCATATCTGAAATCAAATCCAACTCTCGCATCATCTAAGGATAGACGAAGAGGAACATCCACAGTCAAATCGTCTAAGAGTAGACGGAAAGAAACATCATCTGAAGAAACCATCTCGTCTAAGGGTAGACGAAAAGAAATATCCATACAGCCACATCGCCTAATGGTAGACGAAAAGAAAGATATTCAACATTCATATCGGCGAACTTTAGAACTCTTTCGTCAATAGGAATTGACGGCAAGAAATGCCAAATCCACAGATCACGTCAAAGAACTTCATAATCCTTTCGTCAATAGGAATCAACAGAAAGAAATACCAAATCCACAGATCACGTCAAAGAACTTCATAATCCTTTCGTCAATAGGAATCGACAGAAAGAAATACCAAATCCAAGCTCCATATCGTCAATAGGAATTGACGAAATGAAAACCATCTTCAAAGAGCCACATCACCAATAGGAATTAACAGAAAGAAGATCATACCCAAAGCTCACATCGTCTAAGGATAGACTGAGAGAAAACCATCCGGAGATCATATCGTCAATAGGAATTGACAGTCGGAAAACCATACAGAACATCACCTCGCCAATAGGAATTGACAGAAAGAAAATATCCAGAATATCCGAAATCAACATCGTCTAATGGTAGACGGAAAGAAAACTTGTCCGAAGAACCACCTCGTCTAAGGGTAGACGGAAAGAGATATCCAAAATCCACATCGTCAAATCGTAGACGCAAAGAAGTATCCATATCCGAAGAACCATCTCGTCTAAGGGTAGACGGGAAGAAATATTCATATCCCACAATATCACTTCGTCAATAGGAATCGACAGAAGGAAAATCATCCAAAATACCTCGGCGAAACTCCGAACTCCTTCGTCAATAGGAATCGACAGAAGGAAAATCATCCAAGGATGCACATCATCAGAGGGCTGACGGACAAAGAAAATCTGCTTGGAGACGTCATCATCAGAGGGCTGACGGACAAAGAAAATTTGCTTGGAGATGTCATCATCAGAGGGTTGACGGACAAAGAAAACCAACGTATGATCTGAAACCCAAAAGTAAGCAGATGAGCCGACTGAACCGGGTTGTTGATATGTCATTGTCTTGATGGAAGAGTTGATTCAGATTTCCACAGAAGGTTAACAGAAACTGGCTTATGTGTCGCATGCATATGTTTGAATTTTGTTTCTATGGTGTAATGCTCCATATGAAATGGAAATGCTACGCATTTGAGGATGTAATGCAAAGATGACGCAAATATGATAATTATATGCAACAATGCAAATGTAGGCTCCGACTGCTGGGGAAAGCTGGACGCAAAAGAACCATTTCAGCAAAATAAATGCTGAAGAGGTGAAGCCAACTCCGCTGGAGATAACCGGATGTGCCAAGTATGATTGGACTTTCTAGGGAAGATCAGGTGAAACCTTCCTGGGTACCAATGAGAATTGGATTTTGGAAAGATGCACCAATAGGGATTGGGCTTTCTGGTGGTTGCCAATAGGGATTGGACTTTAGGTTTTCTGTTAAGGGTCAAGTACGGCTGAAACTGGAAAGGTCCTGTCTGGACGCAGGGTTGGAAAACGGCTTGTCTGAATACGAGGTTTAAGGGTCAGGGGATGGTTAACATGACTTACCGACATTCGTCTTGAACTTGAAGGTTGACAGAATTTTCTTGAATAGCTCTGAGAATATGGAGAGGAAATATCCTTTTATTTCCGAATTTTCCCCAGCCTGTGGGATTTCTGTAAGAATCTTCCTCGAAAGGGAACCTGAAATCTCCGTACCCTGATGGTTAGACATGAACTGCCTCAGCATTCTGAACCTCGAGGAAGTGCTGACTTCTGGATAAGGGTAGCTTCTGCTCTTGGGATGGCCTGCCCCAGCCTTGCAACGATCTTGCCCCTGATTGGCTGATCTGTGGAGAGGATGCCTCTGACTTAGAGAGATTTATCAAATCTCGACCTGATTGCCCCAGATTAACTGACTTTTGGATGGCTGACCCCCACGATATGATTGTTTGATAAAGCTTTCCTCGGTTCAACGGAGTGCATAAACTCTCTGCATCTTATCCTGATCAAAACTTTCCACTGTGGAAACTTTCCTGATGTCAAGTGCTTACTCGTAAGTAAAACAAATTGTTCTGCATAAAAGATATATTAATGCAATGCATATGATAGTTTTGAAATCCAAGTCTGTTCACTGGAAAAAACAAATTGTGACATATAGTGAACGAATCACTTATCAGAATGTCAACCTTAGTACCCGCTAGTTGAGCAGAATCCTTTTAGGAGTCAGTTTCGATGCGATCTTTACCAAAGTATGCTTTCGAAACAAACCTGCTTCAATTAGGACTTTTGAAGGTTGTAACGTGTTCAGGTTCACGGTTTGAAAGAAAGGATATAAGGCTCAAAATTCATTTTAACCCACCCATTCTCCTTGACATTCTCCAATCCTATATTCAGCTAATTCGACACTAGCGCTCACCTTTCAAAGGTTGAATGGCAGGAGTTATGATTCAGGAAACCACAAGTTTTTAGAGTGATAGTCACTCGCTTTTCGTCTTTTGGTGCCTGGAATCACACAACTTGTTTTTCATCATCGTTTTTTGATTTCCTTATTTTTGCCTGGACTGACTCTTTTGAGCTTCTTTTGATTTGAAAGTCCAGCGGAACGCCCTAATTTTTGCCTAAGCCACTTGTTTTCAAGTTATCGACTTAGCGGGCTTCTTCTTTTTATTCTTTTCTTTTTTTTCTTTTTTTTTGAACAAATCGTGTGACACAGGCTTGTCTGACTTGTTGAAGGGATTGTGACTGTTTCACTCCTTGGTCAGTAATGGATAACCATTATGGTTTTTTAGGTACGATCTATAGAGGTGTGATTAGTCCTCGAACGGGAACACTCCTTTTGCAATTTGGATGCTTGGTCAAATTAACTGACACCTACCCTGCCCCGGGTTAAGATTGAGGGTATTTCATTTTCAGAAAGAACTCCTACTACTAGGCTCAAAGGGGTTGACAAGGGATTATCATCCTTATATCTCTGGTGTCTAGGAATTTGAAACAATGCTTGTACATCATCAGTAGGTTTTATTCAAAAGCATACAATCGGAAGCTTGCGCGTCTTTCAATTTCGTTATCCTCCCCGGATTCCGCTTAAACAAGTGTTTGGCTTTAATAAAAAAGCATAGAGTGAACACGAATGGATTAAATCAAAACACGCATATTCATTTCATTATCAATATCGATTGAAAACAATACAAGTTTTACAGATGAGATTTGTACTTTAACAGAAAAGAAACTACAAATGTAAAGAAATGACATGATAAAAAGAAGACTTCCAGCTTCGGGGAACTGGGATTTCAAGTGTTAATTTGCTGCTAAACCAGCCATCTTCATAATTGCTCTTCGAAGTCAGTCTGATACTCTTCGGAACCCACATGACTGGATGATGAAAGATCGTTGATCTGGACACCCTGAGAAGTGACAGAGACCATGTTGGAGTCAAGCAGAGTCTGGATCTTGCTCTTTAACACCTTATAATCTTCGGTTGAATGCCCCTGTGCTCCAGCATGGTACACACAGCGGGCGTTGATATTAAAACCTGGCGGATACGGAGGAATATTTGGATTAATCTTCTTCGGCACTATCAACCCACCTCTGATCAAATCCGGCAACACTTGACTGTACGACATCGGCAACTGAGTAAAATGCCTATGTGGCTTCCTTGGTCTTCGTCAGGCATGCTGACGTGGCTGATGATGGTGAGATTGCTGACTCTGAAGGGGAACAGATACCTGATACACAGACCCAACAGGTTGCTGACTCTGAACACTCGAAGTGTCTGAAAACTGAATCTGAGGTATCGGAGATTCTGGGATAGCATCACTTTCTTTCTCCCACTCCTCTTTAGAACTGACAACTGATTCGCCTTCATAAACTGAGGTATATGAGATGTCTCGAATCTTTCCACTCTTGATTCCGCTCTCGATACGTTCTTCCATTATCATCAAGTCCGCAAAGTTTGATGTCCCACTACCAACCATCTTATCAAAGTAGTGCCCTTGCAAAGTACCCATGAACAGGTCAACAAATTCTCTGTCCAGAAGTGGTGGTTGAACACGAGCTGCGAATTCTCTCCATCTCTACACATAACCTCTGAAGGATTCATTCTCCGCTTGAGATAATTCCTGCAATTGCATGCGGATGGGATTCATGTTGAGATTGTAGTTGTAATGCTTCACAAAGGCATTGGCTAAATTTGACCATGGTTTGATGCAACCACTTTCCAACTGCATATACCAACTCAACGATGCTCCACTCAGATTGTCCTGAAAACAGTGAATCATAAGCTTATCATTGTGGACATGTGAGGTCATTCTTCTGCAGAACATAACTAGATGTTGCTTCGGACAACTATCTCCTTTATACTTCTCAAATTTTGGCATTCTAAACTTCGGCGGTATCACAAGACCGGGCACCAAACACATGCTCGAAGCATTCATATTAAGAGCATCATGATTCATCAGGGCATCAAGCTTTTCATCCAACAGACGATATCTTCTCATTAACTCAACAGTCTGTGGGTCCTTATCATTAATCTTCGGAACAACCCTCTGAGAATCCGACACAAGTAAAGTGAAATTCTGATAGTCCGTGTCATGGAGAGAAGATGAACCTCTATCTCTGGCAATAGTACGCCCTTCAACAGGAATCTGCACAGGCTGAGCTTGAGCAACATTGTTCACCGGAGTCCTTTGAATATTAGCCTCTCCTCTGGTCATAGTTGTCATGGCTTCCATGAGTTGATCTAGCTGATTCTTCATAAATTCAAACTCGGCCCTTGTAACAACCTGATACTGCTATGCTGAGTTCATGACCCTTCCAGAAGCTAACTCAAGTCCAATACGAATGTCGGAAAATCAACTACGGGTTGGACAAAAAGACTGGTAAGATCTCTGTTCCGGCTGAGGATGGACATGCAAAAATGAGATGTACATGAAATGCAATGCAAAATGTTGATGCAGCAAACAAAAGATCAAAGATCCCACAAAACTCTGGGGAAAAAAACTGTTGCGCTGCTGACTGGATAAGTTCGCTCTAAAGAGAAAACCAAAATACCGGGTTGGCTGGAAGTTAAGTTTCCTGCAAAAACTCTCCCACTCACAGGTATGGACCTAATCTGACAAGGTTCGACATCCTATGCGGTCGTCAGCGTCACAGACTTTCGAAAAAGAATGATACGTTCACCATTTCTGGTTTAGCATCATAGTCTAATGAAGCGGCCTCACTTAGTTGACTCTCAAGTGATCGGTCTCTAGAGTTGACAGTTCCCTGATCCAATACCCCCTCCCGACTAATGTACATGATAGGATACCTTCACCGAAAACCTCGTTTGAACGCGAATTTTGTGGGGACTAATGCATGCTGAAACATACAGGTCCGTTACTACTTTTTGCTCTAATGCTAGGTTCGTACTCAAGCCTGGGTTTTGGCTTATCTCTCAAAGGAACAACCATCCAACAACATAACAACAACATATAATAATATAGTGCGGAAAATGTATGAGCACCCCTCACGTCCGTCGTACTCGACGGGATCCACGCTTTGTTGTCTATTCTATGGGTGAAAAACAAACTATCTACGGCTGCTAAAGCTAAACGGAAAGAACTGACTCGATAGAGCATCGCTGCTCTATGCCTACGTATTCCCTCGTGCAATGGGAAAGTCAGAGTCAATGTAGTTCGAGAAACTATGGGGGGATTGCTCACCAAGACATCGCGTCTTGTGCCTACGTATTCTCATCTGGCATGAGAAATCAGAGCAAAACATAGTTTAGGCTAACTACGGGACGAAAGGGTGTTCTCGATCACACGGGGGTGAGAGAAAAGGTTGACGATACTAACGCACGCATTCTAGCAGTTAGGTGTATGCTGCTCGACCATTGGAGACTTAGGCGTTACCTGTTTGCGATAGAACGGACATAGTATGTCATTGGTTTAAAGGTACGGAGAAACTAAGGGTTTAGAATAACAGGCTAGTCTCAATTGCACGGGTGTTAGATGCCAAATTTCACTTATTTGATCTATCAAAAGTTGGCATTTTTCACTCATTTTCGTCAATTAAGTGTAGAAAACCACTCTTGTTTTGTTTGGTTTGCAATATAGTGTGAAAAGCTCTTGGTACCTTTGATTTGTGTGTTATTGTGCAGGAATTAGGCACAAAACAAGTGAAGAGTAAGACACAAGAAATGGGCAAGGAAACCAAGAGAATATGCAAACCACCAAAATGTTGTCATGCTTACTAGGCGAAATCAGAGTTGCTGGAAGAAGCTGGAATCTGTCATGTTCGCCTGGCGAAGCTCAGCGAGTGCCAGCGAAGGTTCGCCAGGCGAGTGCTGGCGAGCCAGGGCAAGTAATTCAAATTAAACTCCCAGACCAAAAGCGCATGAAGTACGCCTGGGGAATGGGTCCAACGAAGCTTCGCTACCATTCGCCTGGCGAAGGAGCTGGAGAAGGATCTTTGGATATTCCAGTAGCAAACCAACATAAATTTCGTCTGGCGAGTGAAGCCAGCGAAGGTTCGTCTGGCGAATGATTCCTTCGCCTGGCGAAGGCGCGATAACTCAGAAGGGTGGTTTGCTTGCTGGAGGCACTTTGAAGTGCCAGGTTTCATTTGATTCGCCTGGCGAAGGTCCCTGTTCGCCTGGCGAATGGGCGGAAACAAAACATCTTTTGTTCTTTATTTAAGTGCTTTTTAGGTCATAAATAGATATATCTTTTTGATAACTTGTAATTTTTCCATTTCTAGACATCAGAACTTATTTTCTCTTCATCTATTTTAGAGGGAGGAGGTAAGATCTTCTATCTCTTGTTGGGGTTTGGATGTAATCTTTTGATACCTTATGTATTTCATCTAATTTATGTTTGTGAACTAGCTTAGATTTTCTATTGATTGATTATCTTTGATTATGTATTTGTGGGTCTTGACAAAACCTTTTCACATCTTTGATCTCAGATCTTTTTCTATCAATGAACAAACTCTTGACATGGTTTTGAAGTTGATATTCATTGTATCTTCTATGGTGTTGTGTTGATTAAGTAGCATGGGTAGTATGGGTAGGATCGACATGATATTGTGTGGGTATGTGATAATAGTGATGAAGAACAATGTTCACCGACATTTGGCGGATTAGATGAATACATGTAAAAAGGGTTAAGCGTGTGTACGTATTCTGATCATTGTATTTTATGCAAAACAATTATTTATCTGATATGGGTTTCATTCTTGTTTACATGTTAATATTTGATTTGAATCGTGATAGAGATATACCTTTCAGATCTGGATCTAGGATGATTGCCTGTTAGGTCCTAAACGCTAGAGATAGATTTAGGCTTAGCATTTACGTGAGTATCAGATCTTAAAGGTGTGTGTTGTGTTTTTGTTGGGTGAGAGATCACCAATGAGACAACACGGTTGTTCTCTCGACGCCGCGTTAGAGATAAGCTTTGTCGTGAGTGATACGTAAGGATATTAGACGAATGATTATGTTATGTTTAATTTGATCAGAAGAATGCATGTGTTATCAATTGATGAAATCCAATTCCAACAAGGCTCCGTTTATATTTCAGTCTTTATTTTATATTTTCTATTTTTATCTATGGTTCTTTGAACCTTTTGAAATTAAGCTTAGAAATGTAGAAATCATTGAACGGCGTTCAGATCGCACTAATCCCTGTGGAGACGACAAAACTGGGTACTTAATATTTTTTGCTTACTGCTTTACCGCTTCAACAACGGGGCAAGAGAAAGGAAAGTTAGTCGTTAGCGGGAAAGTCTCGATCGCACGAAAGCGAGAGAACAGAGAAATTAGTTGTTAGTGTGCTCGCCAAGACATTGCGTCTTGTGCTTACATATTCTCATCTGGTATGAGAAATCAGAGCAGATGTAGTTCAGCTAACTACAGGAAAAGGGGAAAAGTGCTTGCTAAGATTATCGCAATCGTATGCCTACGTACTCTCAACAGGTATGAGAGATCAGAGCAGCCGTAGTTCGGCCTAACTACGGAAAACGGTCTCGATTGCACAGGGGTAAGAGAAGGGATCTCAATCGCCAGGATGCGAGAGAAAAAGGTAAGTCTCAATCGCCGGGATGCGAGAGAAAAGGTTCGCATTGGGACGCACACGCTAAGTCCTAAGACGTAGGAGCTAATGCGTCGCATATTGTCCAAAGGACATACGCTAAACACCCTAGACGGGTGAGAGGAAGCCCCCCACTCATCACTTCTCACGTATCTAACACTTAAAGCTCACAACATTCGACGGTCGAATAAAAGAGATGAAATAAAAACAATGTTACCGGACGGAGTGGTTCCGTTGTCCCTTGACTTTTGCGTGCCAGCTCCATTTCTAAACTTTCCTCTTTTTATCCTTGATGATGACGTTTTGAATCAGAACCAACGTGACGCTGAATCGTCGTGATTTGACTTATAAATGAATTCAAACTCAAAGAGGTAGCGTATTGATATCCGTGTCAAAGACAAGATAGAGAAATGATATTGAGAATCATTCTCCAATTGAATCGTGTCACACAGACCAAACCAGAAGAAGATCCAAAATAAAATCAGAAGAAGAAGAAAAATGAGGAGAGAAATAAGTGGTCTCGGATCCTACAATATCCATCAACGAGTCGATTAATAACGGTTTACGGAAATGTCGTCATCCACCTATAAAATGAAAATGATGAGGGAAAAGTCCAATAACAAATGAAAATTGAATTCAACGTCTAAAATGGAAAAATAAACCTCTAATAAAAAATTCTAAAAAAATTTAAAAGAAATTGAATATAGAATATAGAATATAAAATTCTATACAAAAATATATGCCTAATATTCTAAGAGAAAATAACATCTAACAAAATAGAATATACCATCAGACGAAGGGGGTGCGCAATGAGGAAACGGGGGTGTAGCTCAAAAAAAAACAGTTGGGCCTCATGGCCCACTAACCCGTTTGGAGATATCCACGAAGACCTTCATCTTCTTCACTTCCTACTGTCAAAGATGAAACCCTAGCCTTCCTCTTCTTCAACGTCACCATCTCCGAACCCTAACTCTGCCGCCGTCGACCAGAATCCCCTCATCCGTCCTCTTGTTATCCCTCCAACTAAATCCCTTGCAACAAAAATTCTCTTATCTCAGTTCCTCTTTCTTCGAACATCATCATCAACTACAAAACATAACGAACAAAACCAGCACAAACACAACAATCCAACTAAAGATACATGGAGGTTGAAGGAAGTTTCACGAAGGAAACTCGTTCGTATCACTTGCGGCGAGTTGAAGATCTGCGGAGTTGCTCGCTTGAAAACGTTAATGGAAGTCTTGAGCGAGAATAATTTGGATCTGTGATTTGAACGTTGATGATCCGTAAATCTGAAGGTGTTTGAAGGTGTAGATCGCGTGAAGTTTGTGATGGATTTAAAGTTGCATGTTCGTGACAAATAACGACGAAGATTCAATGGCGATGCTTAGAGACTTTGGTAGATGATGAAGATGGTGGATCGGTTAGATTGTTGGTTTGCGATTGAAGGTTTGCGTTTGGATATGGAGATCTGAAGATCCGGGAGGAGTTTGAAGGTTGGTTGAATATTCTATGAAGCTGATGACGGAAATCTGGAAAAAAATATAGATGAGTGTTGAACAGGATGAATGATTGAAGAATTTCTGGAAAATTAGATGAAATCTTGATGAACGCATGGATTTATGGAGAAAGACGCATGAACATGATGAAGATTCTGGAAAAAATTGAATAGAGATGATGAACGTTCGTGTGAAGAAATCTGGAAAAACTTGGTGAAGATTATGAACATGATGAACATTTCGGCGAGATGATAAAGTTTCCGGTGAGGGGTTGAGTTTTTCAGTGAGATTTCCGATGGTGGGCGGTGGCATTTGATTTCTTAGGGAGAACGTGTGGCCATTAATGATGAGAGAGAGTGAACATGACTACTTATAGTCCTCTGCGCGACACGTGGCACATGAATCTGACCAATTGGACCTGCAATAAACTTGATTAGCTGACAAATAAGTTAAAGGTGACAGGTTAATTAATACATCTAATACTGATTAAAGCTGGACCAAAGCTGGATATGATATTAAAAGCTGATCTAGTTAATTCTAAATGCTGATAATTAAACTAACTAAAAATCAACTAATTAAAATAACCTAATTAAACCTAATTAAAATCTATCTAACATTCTAACTAAATTCAATCTAGATTAATAAAATCTAAAAGAATTAGTAAAACCTAATATATTCTAAAAAACATATCAATTCTAGAAAAACCATTTAAAATCTATTAAAATCTAAAAATAGAAAATAAAAGATAAAGGACTATTTAAAATCTAATTTTTATGCTAAAAAATAAGAAATAAATTTAGAAAATTGCTAATAATCCCAATAAAAATCAATGAAAGCAATTAAATCAGTTAACATTAAAATGCGAGAATATAACGAAATAAATGGTAAAATGACGGACACCGAAATATCCTCAAAAATAACAGCGCAAGCTGAATCACCGGGAAGAGCACAAATTCCACAATAAACCTGCTTATTCGAACTAGTTTAAATCGACTGAAACGCGAGCAAAGGGCTGTAGTCCCGATAAAATCAACCCGACTGGAAAAAAATACACAGTATGCGATATGCAAATGCAAATGCAAATGAAACAAAATATAAGCCAAATTGCTAGAAACGGTTGGTCAAATTTTGGGGTACAATAGTATGGACTTGGGCAATACGTGTATGGGGGTAGTCATACGCGTAAAGTTTGACTCTGAGGGGTTTTGGGAGGTGAAGGCCTCTAGTCATATGCGTAAGGTAAGTTTGATACGCATATGACAGCAGGCAAAATGCGTATGGGCCATGTTGGTACGCGTCTGGACAGTCTGAGATGACTTTTCCCCAGTTTTTGAGAGTTCTGTCCAGATGTCGCTTTGAACGCAAATTCCATTTAGTCGGTAGGATTAATATGACTAAAATGAACTTAGGAAATGTTAGTGATGAATTAAATCAGGAGAATGGGGAATTATATGGGTGTGCCCTTAAGGGTGTGTTTTGATGAGTGTGATCCATGATTGTCGAATATGGATAATCTTGTGCGATTGTGGTAATTCCCGAGAGGATTAAGGTGAGCGGATGGCTCGTGTGGATCATTGATGATCGTGAATTATGCTTGATTTATTGTATTGCATAATTGTGTTGTCATGTATTTCATGTCATGTGTCTTTTGGAGATGGTTAGGTGGGAATCCATGATGAATGTCTAGTTTCATCCGGACTTCATGTGGAAGTCGTTGTGGAGATAAGTCATAGTTCAAAGGAACGTATATGATTTATCTGGATTCCGACGGGAATCGTGTTCTAGGGTGAATTGTATGTGATTGTGTTGGTACCACATGCATTGTGTTGAGTCAGTGAGTCACATTACATATTTGTATTTGAATATAGGCTATTCATGCCGAGTGATTGAGATGGCACATACATGTGTGTTAATGTGTATGATTATATGTGTGGTGTGTAACTACTCCTTAGCATGTGTATTTCACCTCTTATTTATTGAATGTAGTTCTCACCCCTTTTTTGTTTGTTGCGTTTATGCTCCTTGGAGAGTGCAGATGACCAAGTACCTGAATAGTGCTTAGATTGTGTTGCTATTTGATCGAGTCCTAGGAGTCGCTCTGATACGTAATATGGGATGACAGGATTACGTTATAATTGCTTATTTTCTTGATTTATTGTTACGTATCTTTAATTGTTGGATTGAGGATGTATAACCTTCTATTGGTGGGAATTATATTTTATACCATTGACTTTTATTCCGCTGTTTAATTAAAAGCTAGATAGCATTGGTTTTATTTATGAAGAATGAATTGACTTAGTGTGACATCCTACTTGTTTGAGAACTATGATGTATTTTATATAATATTTTCGTATATGTTTTATAAATACGCGTACAGGGTATAGTGGGGTGTTACAAAAGAATTTCTTCAGAAAGAAGGAATCAACTTCTACGAAGTTTTTACACCTGTTGCTAGGGTCGAAACAATCAGGTTTGTTGTTAGTCTAGAAAACATGAACAACTGGCAGATATGTCAGATGTATGTGAAATGTGCATTCTTGAATGGTCTCTTAGATGAAGAAGTTTATGTTACACAACTAGTAGGGTTTGTGAAGCAAGGCGAAGAAATCAAAGTATACAGGCTTCATAAAGCCCTATATGGACTTGAGCAAGCTCCAAGAGCTTAGAATAAGAAGATAGATAGTTTTCTAAAGGAGAAGGAATTTGTGAAGTGCACAACTAAGCATAGAGTGTATGTAAGAAGAAGCAATAATGAATTTCTTATACTATATCTCTATGTCAATGACTTGTTGATAATAGGATGTTGGAAGAAGGAGATCAAAGACTTCAAACATGACTTAAGTGAGGAGTTTGAAATGTCAGAATTGGGAAATATCTCATACTTCCTTGGCATTGAATTCAACAGGAGCAGTACAAGCTTGATGATGCACCAAAGAAGATATGTAGGAGAAATAATCAAAAAATTTGAGATGCAAGATTGAAACCCAACTTCGACTCCAACTGAGCCCAAAATTCAACAGTTAAAAGACACAGATGAAGATGATGTCGATCCAACGCAGTATAGAAAAATCATTGGATCGCTTTGATACCTTTGTCACACAAGGCCTGATCTAGCATACAGTGTAGGTATAGTAAGCAGATTCATGCAGAAGCCAAAGGTATCACACCTAGTAGCGACGAAAAGGATACTAAGGTATCTACAAGGAACTCTCGACTATGGTATTTTGTTTCCTGCATCTGATGAAGGAATGGAATGCAAACTAGTGGGTTAGACCAACTCAAGTTGGTGTAGTGATGTTGAGGATAAAAAATCCACAACTAGCTATGTGTTTAGGCTAGGTGGTGCACCAGTTTCTTGTAGTTCAAGAAAAGAACTAGTAGTTGCATTGTCGTCGTGCAAAGCAGAGTACATAATTGCTTCTCTATGTGCATGTCAAGCAACATGGATGGTGAATCTAGTCAAAGAGGTTACATGGAAAGGTCATGGAGCAATTACCATAAAGATTGATAGCATGTCTATTATCAATCTGGCAAAGAATCTAATAGAGTATAGACGAATTAAGCACATCAAAATGAGGTTCCATTATTTTCAAGAGTAAGTTGTAAAAGCGAAGGTAAACTTGAAACACTGCAAAATTGAGAATTAGATTGCAAATATTATGACGAAGGAAGTGCAAGTCAAAGTATTCAAGAAATTAAGGTCTATGATGAATATAGATAGCTTAGATACGATGAATTAGATTGTGTGTTGAATTGTAATTCTTTGTGTCGAATCATGTTACTCAACAAATATTTTTTTACTTAGGCTTATTTTGTAATTTTAGCTGAATTAGGTTAGTTAGAGTGTTTCTTAGGGAGCAATAAAACTCTACCTATAAATAGGGAGGTGCCCTATTATTGATTATAACTTGAAAGTGAATAATTGCAGTTTTGCAAAGTTTGATAGCAGAAAGAAACTCTACAGAATTCGTAACTCTTTCTCTTTCCTTTCACGTTGAACCCCTAATTCCCTTTCTTCCCAATTCCATTTTTCTTTTCTTCCTTCAATTATCAATTGTGCAATGATATAATCTTACAACTAAGAGTGGTTTATTCACTCAAGTGAAGAGTAAAGAACAAGAGGAGTAATCAATCAAAAATATTGATTCTTGTTCATCAAGATTTGGTTCGGAATTCATCATGTTTTGGTGAAACTCTTAAACGGGAATCAAGTGTATTTACAATACTAAGAGTCTGATGACGTCTCAGCAAGTGTACCAATAGTGTCAAATTAATAATTAAGATCAAATCCACAAGGAATATGTTCGAACAAGACAATATTTGTGCAATGTAAAGAAAACAGTAAATGGGGGGTCAGTTTGTAGTGCAAAAAACAAAATAAGAGTTTTAAAACATAATTACGAAAGTCGTCAGGTTGTATATTGAATCTCTTATTTCTCTATTGTTGATGTTTGAGTCCTTGTATAAAAAATCCTATCACTATAATCCCAAGGAAAACTAATAAAGCCGCTATAACCGATCTCTCATGAAATAACTCACTAATCACTACTTGGAGCTTTCTATCCCTAGTCCACCAGCATAAGCAGGATTAGGCGATGTATAAAAGATTAATTCCCTATGCCACTACTCGGGGGTCTCCTATTCCTAGTCAACCAGAGTAAGTATCACAATTGCCCTAGGTCCAACATGTAGGCTAAGGGTCAGTATTCCTTATGTCAAATTAACAAGAGACAATTGCATAGAATTATAGATCAAAAGGTTCATACAAAGTCAAATCAACATATAACCCAACAATATTGAAAAAGATTCATCACACACAACCTAACCTATAGGAGTTTAGCTACTCATATTCAAATTACAATACCAATTGAAATAATAAGAATAACATATGATTTCCTTTGAAGGATTGTCCTCCAATGGCTTCCAATGCTCTCTAAGTTACCCTTGATGATGTAAAAAATATACTTGCAATGTCAATTTCTGTAACCCTTACAAAAGTGCAGAATTTCCCCTTAAAAAGAGCTCAGAATGGGTCAGAAGGAGTCAGAAAAAGCCTTGAAAAAAGTCACACAATAATAATTGAACATCATCATATATATTTTTCGTCACCTAACCATTGTTCTAACCTCCAACTTTCATTCAGAAAATTCCAAAAACGTTCTCAAACCTTGAAGAGTACTCAATCTGTCTCTCAGCTTACTTTAACTCACTCAATTGATAAGGTCATCTCTTAATCAACATGCAAAATAAATTATGCTTAGCTTGTTCATGTTCTAAGCTAATTAATCACAGAGATCATAATACATACATTATAGGTCTTTTCAGGTTGTAAATTGGCTTATGTTTGGGTTGGGTATTTTTAGAATTTAGGTGTCTAGTTATCCTTTTATTCTCATACCCATTTGTTCCTTATTAGATGTACTAGATATTTGGTCCTTATTTTTAATCTCTTTTTTTTGAAGAAGTATCTTTTTCTACTACTTTTTTTCTCAAATTTTTTGAATTTTTGATCAATTTTCTCTAGTATCCCAACCTCAAACTTAGAAATTTGCTCACTTCCAAGAGCAACCCCAAACTTAATCTCTTTCATACAACTTAAGACTATACTTCCACCTAACTCTAAATAGAGGGTGGTAAGAATCTTTCAAGTCATACGGCTAAGAATTTTAGGCTACGTCACCAAAAGAAAGGCCAAGATCAAAGTGGTTAGCAAATGGATATTCTTATTACTACAGGGTGGTTACAAAGGCTCAAAGTTATAAACAAGGAGCTGCCTCAGTGTGTGTCAATCAAACTAGATAAACTCAATTAGAAATAGATCAAACTAGATAAAATAATAATGCATGGACACACTTAAAAAGAAAGAAAAGTGAACACTGGAATTTATTTGGCTCAAACATTACTATATGAGGTATCTGAAGGTTGAGTACAAGTCATTTTATTCTTTTCTCATCATTTGCCTTCAAGTTGTCAGTTTCTTTCATGGTGATTAAGTCTCTCTTTTTTTCTTGGATCATTTGTTAAATGCTAAAGTTATAACTTGTAAATCTGAAAAAAGGAAACAACTAAAAACTTGTTTATTAAAGACAATTATAGATAATACAATGGAAGGGGAATGCACGAGTTGCTAATTCCTCTAACTGGGTCTTACTATCGACATAAAATACTTCCTACAAGAACAAAGACTTGTTATAACCCATAGGTTTCCTCCCATGAAGCGCTCTTTTTTTGTCATTAGCTTGACAATTGTAATCAGGGATATGATAATACTAGGGAGACTTTTTCATCTGAAATCTCCCCTCCATAATAATGCTTTAGCCGCTATCCATTAACTTTATATCTTCTCATATCACCGGGATCTTGAATTTCAATGGAACCTCTTTGACACACTTCTGTGACCACAAATGGTTCCGACCACTTGGATTTTAACTTACCCGAAAAAAATCTCAATATTATATTCAATAATAGTACTTGTTGACCGACCTGAAAATTTTTCCTTGCCAGCTTTTTGCCATGGTATCATTTTGTCCGTTCCTAGTAAATTAACGCATTTTCATACACAGACAATCACATTTCCTTCAATTCATCCAATTTCAATAATCTCTTTGTTCTAACTAATGTCTCGTCAAAATTTAGAAATTTTACTGCCTAATATGCTTTATGTTCGAATTCAACGGGTAGGTGACATGATTTTCCATACACAAGTTGATATGGAGAGAAGCCTAAATGTGTCTTGAAATCTGTTATGTATGCTCACAAGGTGTCATCTAATTTGGTTTACCAATATTTTCTTAAAGTTGTTAGCATCTTCTCCAGAAATTGCTTTAATTGTCTATTTGATACTTCAACTTGACCGCAGGTCTGAGAGTGATATGGTGTTGACACCTTATGCTTGACATTATATTTTCTAATAGTTTTTTCAAGTACCTATTGCAGAAATGTGTCCCACCATCACTAACTAAGACTCTAGTTACACCAAACAAGGCAAAATATTCTTTTTTTTTTAAATTTGTAATAGTTCGAGCATCATTAGCACTGCAAACAATTGCTTCCACACATTTGGTAATATAATCAACAGATAAAAGAATATAAAGATATGCATTTGATTTGGGAAATGAACCTATGAAATCAATTCCCCAATAGTCAAATGATTCTATGTTAATCATAATATTTAGAGGCATCTCGTCTCGCTTTGAGATGTTACCAGTCCTATTGCCTTCAGGACATGTAGAAACATATAAATTACAGTTGTTAAATAAGTTAGGCCACCAAAACCCACTTTGTAATATTTTTGCCACCGTTCTCTCACCACTATGGTGTCCTCCATATGATGAACTATGGCAGTGCCACATAATATTGTCTGTTTCCTTACCTGTAACACACCTATGAAGTAAACCATCAGGAGTTCTCTTAAACAAATATAGGTCACCCCAAAGATAAAAATTAGCTTCTTTATAGAAGCGTTTTCTTTGTTTTCATGTGTACTCTTCTGGTAAAACATTTGTCGCTTTATAATTTGCCATGTCTGCCAAACCATGGTCTTTCACTAATTGCCATTAGCTGCTCACCCAGAAACGTCTCTGTTATGTTGTGCTTATTTTTTGTCACCTCCTTTTTTCTAATCTTGAAAGGTGATAGGTCACCACATTTTCTACTCCTTTTTTTATTCTTAATTTTCAGATCAAATTCTTGCAATAGTAGCACCCATCGTAGCAATCTTGGTTTAGAGTCAATTTTGTTGAACAAATACTTCAAAGCTACATGATTTGTAAAAATAACAAATTTGGAACCAATTAAATAAGGCCGAAATTTTTTCAAAGCAAATACTACTGCTAGCAATTCTTTTTCAGTTGTGGTGTAATTAACTTGATTTTCATTTAAAACTTTGATGGCATAGTAAATTGCATGGAAACATTTTGCGTGCCTTTGGCTAAGTACTGCGCCAACAACATAATCACTAGCATCACACATAATTTCAAAAGGAAGCTCTCAGTTTGGCGACATTATGATCGGAGCAGTTATTAATTTCTATTTTATTACATTAAAAGAGTGCAAGAAGTCTTCATCAAAGTTAAATCTATTTTCTTTGACTAGAAGGTTACACAACGGTTTTGAAATTTATGAAAAGTCTTTAATAAATCTCATGTAAAAACATGCATGACCTAGAAAACTTCTTACTCCTTTGATATTTACCGGAGGTGGAAGTTTTTCTATCACCTCAATTTTGCTAATCGACCTCTATACCTTTAGCAGAGATTTTGTGGCCAAGAACAATACATTCGGTGACCATAAAATGACATTTTTCTCAATTTAACACTAAGTTTGTCTTGGTACATATCTTAAGGACATTGTTCAGTCGATCAAGACAACCGTCAAACGATTTGCAAAATACAGAAAAATCATCCATAAATACCTCTATTAAATTTTCAATCATGTCAGAGGAAATAGAAAGCATGCACATTTGGAACATTGTTGGTGCGTTACATAATCCGAAAGACATCCATATGTATGAAAAAAATTCCAAACGGGAATGTGAATACGTTTTTCCCTTAATCCGCAGGATCTACGGCTATTTGGTTGTATCTCGAATATCCATTAAGAAAGCAATAATAAGCTTGTTCAGTTAGTCTTTTAAGCATTTGATCCATAAATGGAAATGGAAAATGATCCTTCTGTGTGACTAAATTTAACCTGCGATAATCAATACACATTATTCATCTCGTAACAGTACGAATTGAGATTAATTCATTTTTCATTACAAATAAAAATGGTGCCCCCTTTTTTCGGAACTACATGCACGGGGCTTACCCACAAACTATCAGAAATAGGATAAATCATACATGCTACAAGTAATTTAAGGATTTATTTCCTTACCACTTCTTTCATTGGTGGATTTAATCACTGTTGAGGTTGAACAACTGGCTTGAATTCTTCCTCCAGCTTAATTTTATGCATACAATATGACAGGCTAATTCCCTTCAAGTTTAACACTCTTCATTCTAATGCTTATTCGTTTTCCCTTAGTACTCGTAACAACTTCTCTTCTTCTACTTTTGATTAAGTTCTACTAATAATTGTAAGGTACATATTTCCTTGACTTAGAAAAACATATTTCAAATGTTCAGGGAGTTCTTTTAGTTTGGGATTCGACGGTTTTTCCTCACTTTCTTCCAACTCTTAAAATTTTTTATAAGCATGATCCAACTATGCTACTTGCAATTGTAGTACCACCTCGTTTACCTCCTCAAGCTTATCGTCTAACATTGTTTATTTGATTTATTATACTGGGACGTTTTCCATTAGAGATGAAAGGCCTTTTTCTTTTGAAACATTTTCTATCAATTCGTCAATTAAATCAATTTGTTAGCATTGCAAATTTTCATGAGCGTGTTTTATGGCTTCAAAAACGTTAAATATTACTTGCTCTTTATTAAATCGTAGAATCAACTCTCCTCTTTCCACATCAATTAATGCTATTCTCGTTGCAAAAAAAGGTCTTCCCAACAATAATGGTGTTTCGGCACATTCTAACATATCTAAGATGACGAAGTTAGCAGGAAATAATAAATCATCAATCTTTACTAATACGTCTTCCGGAACTCCATATCAATAAGTGACAGATCGGTCGGCTAGAGTCAAAGTCATTTTGGTAGGTTTTGGTTCTCCATAATTTAGTTTCCTCATCATAGATAATGATATCAAAGTTATTCTAGCTCCTAAATCACATAGTTCCTTGCCAATTTTGAAGGATCCTATAAAGATAGGAATGATAAATCTACCTGGATATGTTAGTTTAGGTGGTAACTTGTGTTGAATGATGGTAATACATTCCTCTACAAAAGCTACATTTTCATAATCCTTGAATTTGCAATTTACTATTCAAATTTTCTTTCATGAATTTAGCATACAAGGGCATCTTTTCCAAAGCATCACAAAAAGGGGTGTTCACTTGTAATGTTGTGAGCATCTCCATGAACTTTTTTAATCTGCCCACTTTCATCTCTCTCTTCGGTTTCTTCTTGTTTAAAAGGTAAGGTGGCTTGATGTAATCAAGTAAAGGAGGTTTTGGTTCATTTAATATTTGGTTTTTTGTTCTCCTAAAAGGTGAATCTTGATCAATGAATTTATCAAGTGTCTCTCCCTTCTCAGGATTCTCTCTTGAAACCTCTCATTTTGTTTGTATGGACTTTAGTTCCTCATTCTTCTCATTGTTCCTTTCCTCTATTTTTGTGTGTGTTTCCATTAGAGGCTGAGGGAATTTTGCGATTTCTCAATTCTATTACGCCATAATTTCCTCTTTCTTTAGTTAATAATGTGATTTATAATGACAGGATAGACATTTTCCCTTCCATTCTTCTCATTGACTCCTCATGTTTTTTGCTTAACAAGTTATGTGATTTGGTAATCCTTAAGCATTCATTGTAAGTTACCAACATAAACTGAGTCAATGTTTCTTCTATCAGCGAGAGATTGATTTCTGCATTAGTCTGTTGTACTCTCTGACAGGCATGCATGGTTATAAATTTTACTTCCCCTATAAGTTGTTCTTTAGCATAATTACATGCAAAATGTTCCTCATCACAATTATCACATAATAAAAAATACTACCTCATTTAAATATTCTGGAGTTGTCTTTGTTATATTCAACTTTTGATTTAGCACTTCTAACTTTGTGAGAAGCTTTTCATATCTTCCTAAAGTCAGCTTACTGTGAGATTTATTTTCCGTTTCCAAAATTTGAATTCCTCTAGTATTTGCAAAGATATATTCATTTAGACTCATTTTTTCTATCAGCACCTTCACTTGTGGTTCAATAAGTGTTTTCATTGTTCCTCTGGAGGATACATCTAAAAGTATATGTGCTTGCATTTGTAGACCCTTAACAAAAAGATTAATAATATAGATGTTCACATGGGTCACTAGTAAAGTTCCCGTCAAATTGCGTATCTCGCAAATCTAAAAGTATAGAGTATTTAATGTTGAAATTTACAGGAACTGGTGGGATAAAACCCAAAGAAACCTATGATGCATCAGTATGCCTACAATAATCCCCCATAGTTAGTGTTATCGGCTTTGCCATAGTAAGCATTTTTATACCCGAGATACTTACACACAAATAGGAAATACCTCAGTAGTATTATGATAAATAAGAAATAAATCATAAAGCAATAAAAACTAAAAATAAAAATAAAACATTGCACAAGTGTTGCCCTATTTCAATCAACAATCCTCAACAACAACACCAAAAACTTGATGGTTTCTCGGCAAGTGTATCGATAATGTCGCAGTAATAACTAAGATCAAATCAACAAGGACAATGTTCGAACAAGAAAATATTTGTGCAATGTAAAGAAAACAGTAAATTGGGCGGGGGGTCAGTTTGCAGTGCGAAAAATAAAATAAGAGTTTTAAAACAGAATTACAAAAGTGGTCAGATTGTGTATTGAATCCTCTATTTCTCCATTGTTGATGCTTGATGCCTTGTATGAATGATCCTATCACTATAATACCAAGGAAAATTAACAAAGCCTCTATAACCGATCCCTCGCGAAATAACTCACAAATCACTACCCGGAGCTTCCTATCCCTAATCCACCGGTGTAAGCAGAATTATGCGATGTACATAATATTAATTCTTTATGTCACTACTCGGGGTCTCCTATTCCTACTCAACCATCATAAATATCACAATTTCCCTAGGTCCAACACATAGGATAAGGTTCCATATGCGTCCAAAATCAATTTAATAGAGTATCTCAAATAAAAAGCACTAAGAACAAGAGACAATTGCATAGAATTATAGATAAAAAGGTTCATACAAAGTTAAATCAACATATAATCCAACAATATTGAAAATGGTTCATCACACACAACCTAACCTAGAGGAGTTTAGCTACTCATATTCAAATTACAAAACCAATTGAGATAAGGAGAATATCATATGATTTCCCTTGAAGAATTGGCCTCTGATGGCTTCCAATGTTCTCAAAATCACTCTTGATGCTGTAAAAACCATACTTGTAGTGCAAAACTAGTGTTGTTAGAATCCAATATTAGTTGAATCATTGTACAAGAACCACCTCGTGTAATCTACAATTACTCAATTAATCATTGTCTTTGAACAATATGAAAATTTGTGAATTGTGTAATTGCCAACTTGTTGAATTTCAATATAAGCATAAGATCTCTATTTTTGCTTTAAGACTTCCACGCGTTTTTGAAAATCCTTTGATATTCTATTCTTGGAAAATCGGTCAATTTTTTTAATAAGGATCTATTCATCCCCTCCTCTAGACCGTTTCTCTACTCCATATTCTCACCCAACACTTTAATGGTATTACAAAAATTATGAAAGAGGTGGAGGAGAAAAGTATTTTTTGGCCTAAAAATAATTTCTAAGTAGATAAGGGGTGAATTCATACACATACTCTAATTGTCTTTAGAACTCTATCATCTATCTTAACCAATAGAGGATCGAGTGTTTGCCTTGGTAATGAGGTAGGTTATGTTGTGTGGTTTTGTTATTCTCTTGATGGATTTTGATTCTGATGTTATGAGTTATAACTTGAATCTTAAGGAATTTTCCTTTAGTTGCTTGAGTGTTTTCCTTACTTATTTTGTATGGTTTGTTATTCTATTGGTTTTGATATTATTTTTTTTGGAATTTTAATGATATATTCTTGTGTTTTGATTTGCAATTACTTGTATTTTTGATAGTTTTCACCTCACATATTAATATATTATGTTGTAGTAAAAATTTTCAATAATGAATGAAATAAAAACAACTTTAAAATGTTCTTTTAATGAAAATCAAAGACTATATTTTAAACACGAGAATTAAATGTTATTTCTTTTCAAAACATGAATTTACATTTTTTTACATAAAAGATGCATTGATTTTACACCATTGTCCAATAAGAAACCTTTTAAATTACATTAAATGGTAGCGTGCAATACTTCTAATACATTGCATAATGTCGCCTATAACATTCCAGATGACGAGCAATTTCCACATCATTAGGGTCATAACCATTTGACTTCCGTTATGTTTTGACAAAGTGACCAACATGTTCCCTCATTTGAAGGACAACATGTATTTTTGCCTTGGTCAAGACAAGAGGATGCATCGGTCTCTCGACAAAGTTTTCACCCCCGTCAGATTTTGTGGATGAAATTCTGGTAATTAGACACCAGATGTCGAGTAAGATGTCACGACACTGGAATCAGAACAATATGACAACACAAAAAATTATGCAGTTAAAGTAAATGGATGAATGTAAATAACACAGTCAATTGTTAACCCAGTTCGGAGCAACATTACATACATCTGGGGGTATCCAAGCCAAGAAGGAAATCCACTATAATAATATTAGTTTGAAGTTCTAAACAACCTTTGGTTTTACAAACTTCGCACCTAATCACTATTCGTGCTATTTCTATTTAAGACACTCCTAGATATGAAACCCCTCTCACTTCCCTTCAATCACATAACAATGATAAAGCCAAGAACAAAGAACAATAGAAGAAACACTTCCAATGGCACAAAATTCACTCTTGATTAAAATCTTATGAGTGTACAATTCAAACACAATCTAATTCAAGCATCTAAGAGGTACACAAATGGCTCACAAAGAACAATGAACAGAGTCTAACTCAGATATCAAGGTGATATTAGAATGGATCACAAATAACAAAAGACATACTAAATTATAAAAAACTCTTCTTTCAATACATGAATTCAATACTTTATTAGGTTTAGAACAACTCTCTATATATCCTAAGATCAGCATGGGTTTAGGCTCTTCATCTAAATAAAACGCATATCTCAAAACAAAAGCTCTAAATCTTCGGCAAGATCTTCTGCATGAAGATAGGAACAAAATAGAAAGTTTCCTAAAAAGTCTCAAAGATCCTTTTTATGAAACAAGTGTACTTTTGACACAAAATTATTGTTCCTAAAATGACCCTCCTTGGAATGTGACAGTGTGTGAACTAAAACCATATAGAATCTCACACTTTAAAAATAAATCTTCCAAATAAGTAAAACCCTGACACCTGGTATAACATGTCACGACATTGTGCGTGCCATCTGTCGCTACTGCGAAAAAAGGTGCCGGCAAAAACAGAAGAGTCGCCACCGTTTGTTATTTATCCCAAAAGAGGGAAAGAAAACAATCAGAGAAAACCTGACGAAAACGGGAGAAGACAGGTCATCGCAACCATGTCTCGGGTTCGGGAGTCGGTTACGCAAGGGGAAGGTATTAGCACCCCTCACGTCCGTCGTACTCGACGGGATCCACGCTTTATTGTCTATCTAAAGGGTGTTTACTATCTAAGCTATGACTCAGGGATAAAATAAAAAGAAAAGAGACTCGATAGAGCATCGCCGCTCTATGCCTACGTATTCCCTCGTGCAATGGGAAAGTCAGAGTCAATGTAGTTCGGCTAACTACGGGGGAAAGTGGGGGAAGGTTGCTCGCCAAGACATCGTCGTCTTGTGCCTACGTATTCTCATCTAGTCAAGAAATCAGAGCAAATGTAGTTCGGTCTAACAAGAACACTGGTTGGTTCAAAATGTTTTAGGCCCGAGTAGGGTTAAAACTTAGTTCTAGCAGTTAGGTGTATGCAGCTCGACCATTGGAGACTTAGGCGTTACCTGTTTGCGGTAGAACCAAGAGTTAACAAAACTCTCCTTATGAAAAAGGTTTTCCAAATTAAATCCCGAAGGATAAAATGATTAGATGTTTGTTTTTGTGTTTCTTAGAGAAGAAGTGCATTGATTATTATTTGTAATTCATGTTACACTAGAGACTATGACCTAGGAGCGAATGCGTCACATATCGTCCAAAGGACATACGCTAAACACTCTAGATAATTGAGAGGAAACCCCCCAATTACCATTTCCCAAGTACTTAAGGCTCATAACGTACAATAATCCTTAACCTTTATTATGTATTTTGAGAGTCTTTTGAAGGTGAGAAGAGAGATGACACTTTAAAGGGAGACTAACTCAAACCTAATAGTTGTCATGCAAAGTGATCTTAAAGTTGGGATGAAAGGGAATGCTACCTAATGTTATCATGCATGGATTTAAACCTAAGTTCTATCATAATAAATCTTGAACAAGAGAGATTAGAGATCCTAAGGGAACATGGCAAAGAAGAAAGAAGAACAAGAAGGAAGCATAAAATAAGAAAAATGCAAGTATGCATATGCAATGCAACACACAAGCAAATGGAGGAAAAAGTGTGGGGGGAATAACTTCAAAAGCACATCTTAACCTTTATTAATGCAAGTAATAAATGCAAAATCAAAGAAGAAAGCAATCCAAAAGAAAGCACATAATTGAACACAAAAGTGGGATGAAAATGGGAGAATAAATCCTACAACCATTCACACATCAACCACAATGCCCAAAGGCAAACCAAATGAAAATAAAAGAGGACATAATTGAATGGGAGGCAATATTAGAATCAAAGGATATCATAAGGGCACTCAACCAAATGCAAGCCCATAATCATGTAAGAAATAAACAAAAGAAGCCCTCAAGGAAGCACCATTCATGACATGCTTCAAGTACCTCCAAAGGAGGGACTAAGCTATCTCAAATGGGATCCCAAAGTCATTGGACAGAGGTGGGGATGAGAAGAGAACGTGTACAAAATAAAAAGCACATACATCAAAAGAGAATGCAAGCAAAGGCATGGAAGAAGACCTAATTCATTCAACACATTCAACATTTGAAGCTCAAATGGAAAGCCTAAAAAGAATGAAAACTTCAACAAGCAATGAACAAATTTATGACCAAAAAATGAACATCCACACACCTCAATATGTTGACAATATGAATCAATAAGATTAGGAGTTCAATGGATCCACCAAGGTCATTTCCAAATCAAACTAGGTCAAGTACTTGTGTGAACCTCCCTTAGAAATTACCTAACTTGTAAGTCACCTCAAAAATAGGAAAAAGGCTAAAAAATAACCAAATAAAATCTCAAATGATCACAAATGCGTTGGAAACCAGAGGCCAAAAGCAAAAGGGCAATGTTCCAACAAAGCACCACCAAAAGAAATAAATCCCTAAGGTGTACCACTTTGAGTTGGAAGAATCGAGGGTCAACAAAAATGGCATAAAAGAGAAACCAAAATGCACCAAACCAGGGGTAAAATTGTCCTATAAAATTCTTCAACTCGTCACGGATATGAGGAAAAAATTTCAATCATGGGAGAGAAAGAATGATCAAGAAATAAAATCAAGAACAATAAAGAACAAGAATTAATCCAATTAAAACACTTCCAAACAATTAATCCTTTTTTAATTGAAAAATATTCCAAAAAATAAAATAAAAATTTCCTAAAATTAGCTAACATCTTGAAATGTCCTAAAAATATTTTTATAACATTTTATCTCATTTGGAAGTATTTTCAATGGATTAAAAGTAAAACAAATTGAAAAAGAAAAAAGAAAATAAAAAGAAAATGAGGAACGGTGCAAATAGCAGAGATTCTAGTTAAAAATAATGGACTGGGCTGAGGAGGGGGTGCAAACAGCATTGCAAGCCCAAGATCTCCACACAGTGAAACTCACAGTTTCACTTAATGACCTGGCGTGGTCAACACACACGCAGGAAGGTCAGCGCGCATCTGAGTCGTTGATTCTCGCTAGTCAAAGATTCAAACGATCCTAATGGCGCACACGTTGGCAAACGGAGGGAAGAACCAAACGCCGGAGCATTGTGCTCCGATCGTCTTCTCCGTTCATCTCACCGGAGTTGCAGGTGATCAACTTAACCAAAACGGACAAAATCTTATACCAAATTAATCCTCACGCAGCGTAGATCAAGAATCTACTCTCTAATTTTATTTATCACGCAAGGATAAAGAGAATCGAAGCCTCAAAGATTCAAGCATACAACTGAAATTTGCACAAACACATCTCTAACCTATCCAGATTTTGCCTACACAAGTAGGGCTTCAGTATGCAACAAAAATGGCGTGCAATAAATGCGTATTAAAAGAGCAATTTTGAAAAGTAGATTACCTAACGGAGCCTCTCCGTTGGGGCTTCTAACTTGCTTGAGCTTGCGCAAAGAGATGCAGAAACGTTCAATGAAGATCACTGAAGATGTTGCTGATCTTGATTTGGCTTGAATTGGACTGAATTCCAAAATCACGATTTCACTTTGCTCTTGAAAATTGCAACTGCTCCCAAGCTTCTCTTGCACGAAAATGGCTGAATGAAGCTTCATTTTTCATCAGAAGCTTTTATATTATGGATCCAAGAGAGTTTGGAGGCCCAATTTGGCATGTTATGGTGAATTGGAGAAATCCAAAGTTTGAAGTTCAAGCTTCATGTTCATGCGCAAAATTGGCTCCAATTGCCTTGTTTCTGATTCAAATCAATTGTTGGGATTGTGCTTTGATCTTGTGGATGAGAATTATCCCTTGAATTAATCCAGTGGTTGATTTTGAATGTGAAGCTTCACCATGAAGTAACTTGAAATATCATGAGTTTTGCACATCATGCCTCAAATATTCTTGGTGTATTGTGTTTGTTGTGATAAAGTGACTCAAAATATGCACAAATATGACATGAAAAGGGATTAAAATCAATTCAATTCAATTCACCCTTTAAAAGTCCTTTTTCACTTGTTTTTCTTCACCAATCTTCATAACCAAGAAAAGTTCATGACAATTTGAGGTTTCATGATGGAATTGAGCTCATTTGAATCAACTTTCATGTTGGGAAAATTTTCATTTGAAGTGCACAAAATCATGAAAATGACCTATAATGGAAATGACCTATAATTTCACTTTCCCAAAATACCCATGCCTTGCAAGCTTCATAACTTGAGTTCTACAAATGAGATGAAGGACTTCTATGAATTTTTGGGAAGCTAAGATCATGAGGAACAACTTTAATGTTTGGGTCAAAGTGAGATGAAACATGATTCTAGGTCAAAAATGCCTTCGAAGTTGGTTAACTTTTGTTGACTGAAAATACATTCATTTGGGGACCCATAACTTGTCAGCATCATAACTTGAGTTCTAGAAATCCAATGGATGATTTCTAGTACTCAAAAGAAAGCTAAAAACATGATTTCCAAGTCTTATGTTTGCATCAAAGTGAGATGAAACTTGTATCTTGAGATATGTGGTCTTGAAGTTGGGCACTAAACAGGAGATTTTACACTGACAAGCTTAGAAACCATAACTTAGCAACTTCTCACACTCTTGATTATTCTTGATGTGATCTTGAAATATCATCTCAGATGCTTCAACAAAACTTTCCCTGATCATAATAACCAAGTCTTAATCTCCTTCAAATTTACAGTTGATCTTGCACTAGGCAGATGAAACCCTAGGTGTACAATCCTCTGACTGCAACCTCTTGCACATGATGTAACAACTTGGATAAGCTCCACAATGGCTCTCAAAGCACTCCATGAGCTCCCACAACATTCTCCACCCATAACCATGGACTCACAATCCTCTGATAATCTTCAATTGGCCTCCAAGATAGGAGATAAGCAACATACATCCATTCACTTTCTCAAGGAGCTCTGACCAGCTTCTAATGACTTGATGAGCACTTAAACTTGCTTGGAACCCTTGACAAACCTTCTCTTGCTATGCACACCTCTTGATCCCCTGCAAATGAACAGTGATATGCAAATGCACATGCTAGAACAATGCAATGAAAACATAAGCCAAGTAGAGAAAAGGTTGGGCAAATTTTGGGGTACAACACCATCACTGCAAACAATGTCTGACCAAAATGTCAAGACATTTTGCTCAACATCTTGCTGTGATACTTATTTTATCAGTATTGTTGTCAATCCCAAAACCATAGAACTTGTAGCGAGAAATAGAGATCCTAGAGTATTCCTAGAGAGAGATTCGTCTAAAAGAGACCCTCTAGACGATTCTTCCATCTTTGAATCATCACTGATCAAAACGATGTTTCTGGTTCAAAGCCCCCATTAAAAAATGGGAAGGAATCTGATTCAGACTTCATTCCCTTTTTCGAAGACGAAGAAACACTATCCTATGAGTCACTTTCGACGATAATAAGGTTACCACTCATCATAATGAAAATAAGATTAAAACTTGAGTAAAATATTAGGAGAAATGAGGGTACCTTGAAGTATGAGGGTGGAAGCGCTAAAACAAGAAAAAGAGTTGGAAAATCGATGCTTTAATGCTTTAAAATTATGACCGTGCAATGATAGTTACTCTAGAAGACAAGTACTCTAAGATAAGAGGGAAATACTCAAAGAGACAAGGGGAAACTCAATCCTCAAGATGGCTAAAAAGTTTCTCCACAATCTCTCTCTATCTCTATATAAGCAAAAACAATCAAACAGATTAGTTCGAAAGTAGAAAGTATGGGCAAATAGATTTCATGTGGGGAAGACAACTATACTCAAATGCACTCGAGTACATGAAACGATGTGTCATGTCACCCAACACCTTTTCAAGTCACATGTCAAAGAAAAACGGCGAAACGTTTCAACAGTGGGATTGTATTTAATGCTCTCACACACACACACATACATCACGCTTTGGTAAAACCAAAGCGGCACATGCCAACTGACGCTTGGATAAACATCATTTAAGGTCGACCACTACTACTGAAAGACTCCAACGACATCATACATACCCGACGATTCTTAGGGTAACTATTTTGCATCAGTCAAAGACTAGAGATCCACTCCCCTGTGTCGGTTAAAAGCCCAATATCACTAGACCCATTATCCATCCTACTCCGTCAGACCGAAGGTACTAATACCTTCATAAAGGGTTCTTCAGATACATAGTCTTCAATCTTCACTTTCACTACCACTATCTTGAACCATAAACTGACTTGGGTGTTAGAGTGCTAACCATGTAGATACCACCCTTGAGTCGATCATATCGGAGATGACAAACACCAATTAACGACATCACATCAAAACTGATCTCTCTAGTTTAAGAAGTATAGCGATCGCAACCTTCGATCCACAATGTGACATCAGTGTAGTGCATCAGAAATTGTGTCCCGCTTTAATTTCCACCATCATCACCATTTATAATTCTGCAACGGAACACTTATTAATATATTATTTTGTTATCGAGAAAAACAACTTTTAAATTTATTAAATGAAATCAAAGACTATATTTTAAACACGAGGATTAAATATAATTCTTTTAAAAGAATTTACATTATTTTGGTACAATAAAAAAGTTTAATGCACATGCAATGAATTACATTAAATGGTCGCGTGCAATATTTTGACTACATTGCATCTATGAAAAGAAAAAAGAAAAAAAAATCTAAATTACTCTTTTTAAGAAAAAAGAAACTGTAACATTGTATTTTTCCCTCTTATTATTGGTGTTGTTATTCTGCGTAGCCAAAATTGAAAGTTGTTATTCCCAGCTAGAGCGGTTTTTGTTACAGCGAGAAATTCAACCGCAAATGGATTCTTTAGAGTTAGGAAACACCGATTCTTGGGATTTTCTCGATTACTCATTCATCGACCCTCCTCCCACCGATTTCCTTTGGTCCAATCCAAGGTTTTTCCTTAATCCATTATTTTAATCTTCCTTTCCGCTTTTTCGATTCACCTTGTTTTTTTAACCTTTGCCCCCAAAATCGTGTTATTCATTTTGCAATATGTTGAAATTAAAATTGAAATTGAAACCTCAAACCCTCCTTTTGTTTTAGGTAATCAACATGATTGATTCTTCATTTTTGTTAATTATTGTTGCGAGATTTTGTTTTTTACTTGAAGGAAGAATGAATTTTTTTTACTGATTTATAAATTTGATTGTTGATTGGAATTGTTCTGATTCGTTTTCATTTTATTTTCTCTGAAATTTTAGGGTTTGTTTATCTTGAGAAAACTTTTTTTTCTTTTCATTTTCTGTTTTTACTTTGAATTGCGAAACTGTTACCTGTTTTTGCTATCTTGTTTCCGAAGATTTGATTCATGATTGTAGTAGAACAGATACTGTAGTTGTTGGTTATGTTGTGTGGTGAAAAGTGGCTGATATGATTTTCTTTTGCAGTGATTTTGCGAGTGTGAACACGGAAATTGACATTCGAAGCAGTAATTTTGCGAGTGTGAGTGCAGACATTGGCATTCCGAGTGGTGTTGTTGCGTGCCAAGAAGAGAATAATACCAGGAAGAGGTATCTTTTTGTGTTACATATGAAGTGTTTTACTTATCTGAAAATTATTATTTTGATTCTATGTAACCTCCCCTGCTGTCAAATAGAAGCTCTGTCAAATAGCAGAATTTGAACTAATCATCATTGTTCCACTATCCATGCTATTTAAGTTTTGTCAAATACCGGCTGTAGTAATACTATATATCATTGAAGTCGTAGCAAAATTTGAACAAACCTCTATTTTCCACAAACGTGATTGACCAAATCTGCGATCTTTCTTTTATATACAAACTGTTATTACATTAATTATCAAGAAAATCTAAACTTCAAATGACACATGATGATATCAGATGAATCTGGCAGTGTCTCAATCATCTTATGTATTTGCAGATTATTCCTAATAAATGGGTTGAGTACCTCTTTTTTTTGTTGTTTTTATGTAGGTCTAATGGTGCAATCTTTTGAACCAATTTACAGTTTAGTTTTTGTGATAAGTTTCCTTCGAATCATTTGTAGGGGACGCGCTGAATCATGCCACAAGGCAGGAACAAAAGCTTGCCGAGAGAAATTGCGGAGGGAGAAACTCAATGAAAGGCATGAGTGCTTCTAATTATTAAACTTATTGTTGATATCAAAATTAGTCATTTAGATGCTGCCTGCTTTTTTAGCTTTTGCTGAACGTCATTTTTCTACCCTTAGGGTTTGTAGGTTATTCTTAAATGACAAATTTCCAGTTTATAGTCATTTTAGACTCGAGTTAGTTGCATGTGTTTGATACTATGATGTATCAAATTTATGACTGTTCAAGAGATAGTTGTTAACAATGTTAAGCATCGGTAGGGACCAAATGTAAGCATTTTCTTTATCTCCCCCCCTAAAAGGATGCGTGTATGATGTTAATGAGCTTAATATGAACTTTCATAAACTGCCAACTTTATCATTTATATGATATGATTACAGCTTTCTGATTTTAAGTCATTAATGATCTTAGTTCTTAAAAATTCTAAGATGCCTAGTTATGAAGACAGTGTGTTCCAAACACCTTCTCAGTGTTTTGTACTGTGTTTTGCTGCTACTTCTTATGATGAAAGGGAAGAATGTCACTGTAATTATTTGCTGCAGGTTTTGCGATTTGAGCGCTGTTTTGGATCCCGGGAGACCTGTGAGAACAGATAAGCCTGCTATACTTGACGATGCTATTAGAGTCTTGAACCAACTTAAAACTGAAGCTGAGGAACTCAAAGAAACAAATGGGAAATTGTTAGAGGAAATAAAATGTTTAAAGGTTGGTATTTTTTTAACTACTGATGTATGTTTCATTTCTCTTTTTTTCTTTGAAACATTATGTTCTTTACCTCATGAAATCTCCCTCTACGACAGGTGGAAAAATAATTGATTTTTGTTTTAGTGCAACTGTTAGAATCTTTGTCTATGAAATAGATACAACAAGGACATTGAAATCAATGCTCGAATGTTTGAGTGTAAGATTATATAATTTTTTTCCTTATCCATGACAGGCAGAGAAAAATGAACTCCGCGAAGAAAAACTTGTTCTGAAAGCTGATAAAGAAAAGATCGAGAAACAGCTGAAAACTTTGCCTATTTCACCAGCAGGATTTATGCCTCCTCCTCCCATGGCTGCTTATCAAACAAGGGTGAACAAGATGGCTGTTTATCCAAACTATGGATATATCCCAATGTGGCAATATCTTCCTCAATCAGCTCGCGATACATCCCAAGATCACGAGCTCAGGCCTCCTGCTGCATAGTTGCTTTCTTTCTGTTACTTTCCTCTGGTTAATTTTTCATTCACCATTTTGATAACACTGTCTTAGTATTTTGACTTGTAAATTACCATTGCTTCAAATTTTCAGGTCTTAATAATGATAAATTAGGCTTACGATTACCATTCTATGTTAGTCCAAGTTTCAAATAGATCTCTCCTTTAACAGTGTCAGTTTTTTTTTAATAAACCTAAGGGCATATTATTTCTTCTATGAGAGAAAGATGAAAGCAGATACTTTCATTTGGAACAGTTAAGAATAAAAGGAATAAAAAGAAAAGGTGGTTTCCCATCATGGGAAAATTATGATGCAAATGCATTTCCATTATCAACCACTTGCTTTTGTTGGATGCATTATTCCATATATTTTAGTCGAAATCATTTAGGTATATGGTTGGTTTTAAGCATATTGTTACTGCTGAATGATGCTCACTTACCTTATTATACAGTGACAAGATAGATGATAGAATGTATTTATATATTCGAAGATAATTTGATTTAATAAAAAAAAACATCTTTTTCATTTAATTTTTTAAAATAAACCAAAATTTCAAATAAAATACCAACTAACCAAACTTTAAACAAAAATTTTTGCTGACTTGAAGTGGCAGATACTCATATGTGTTGTACATAGGCGCCATGTTTAGTGGACATGTCCATTATACATGGCTACGCTACGGCCACTACATTGTTCAATTTAAAAAAAAAAATTCAATTATTATAATAATAAAATAATTTAAAATAAAATAAAAAAGTAAATAATTTTTAATATTATTTCATAAAATTGAATAATAGAAAATCATTGACCGTTCGATCGTAACACCTTCTCGTTCTACATTCTGACGCATTAGCTTGTCTTTGAGGTCTTCCACGATTTTTTCGAGGTGTTTGGGGTCTCCTAGTATTGGCACGAGGCAAAGGTGGTTGGTGCGAGGGTCGTGACATATTTAACAAATTTTCGATAAAATCTCCTCAGTAGCCGGGGCGGGGTGGGGGTGAGGGGCGCTGCTATATTCGAGTTTGGTGTCCATACTCTCGTGGTTGGGTCGTGGTGGTTGGGTTACGTGTGGACGGGCTAATTGGCTGACGATGTGATGTTTGGGCGCTTTAGTGGTGTGATGTTTGGGTGTACATTTAGAGCCGGCAAAATGGGTTGACCCGAAAATCCGCCAAAAAATCCAGGCTTGAACAAAAAAAATGAGACCTGTTTATTATTTAGGCATTTAATTCCAAACCGTTAAAAACCTGATGTTTAACTGGGCTAGCCCAACCGGGTAACGGGTAGCCCGCTTAGTTTTTTTTAATGAATTTTAGACCTTATCGTTAATTTAATTTGTAAAATTTACTGTTATCATTTGAGAATTTTATTTTGTTTTGAATCCTTGTTTAAATGAAAAAGACAAACAATGTACTAAAAGAAATGTTATAAGTTACATTTTGGTGTGTACAACATTATTATCATTTTTTAAGTGAAATGAAATGACATACTGGTGTATTTTCTATGTGAAATATCATACTGTTATAATTTGACACTATGATAAAAGTAGAGTACGGTGTGTACAATATACTAATAGTATTATATTATTTTTTAAATAAAAACTCATTTTTAATTAAAAAAAAAACAAAATTATAAATATAAACTGGGTCGGCCCGAAAAAACGTAGCCAGTGAAGGGTTGAACTTGGTCAATCAAATTGTGACCCGTTTATAACCCGAGCTTTTTAGCCCGGCCCGCACAAAGCCCGAGCCGTCATGGGCCAACCCGTCACGGGCCAGGTAGCCCGTTTTGCCAGCTCTATGTACATTGGTGGAGGGCTATGGTGGGATAGGGTGGAAACATATGAATCATCGGGGCTATAGTAAGATGTGATGGCGACATATGGTTGTTGGTGGTATGGTTAATGCTTTTGATGTTGTGTTTTGGTGTATGGCATGAATTGGTTGTGGGGTTGGGTGGTTGGTGGTTGGGTGTATTTGGTATGATGATGTTGTGAGGTTGGGCGTTAGATTTTGGTGGGTTGACATTGTTGTTGGATTTGGTAATGGTGTGAGGTTGGTTGTTGGGCGGGGGTTTGTTGTTGGGTGTATGATGACGAAGCTCGTTGATGTGGGTCGATTAAATACCTCGGGTCAGATACAAATTGTGTCGTTGTAACCGACCTATACCAATTCATATAATTTTGAGTTGGTCTAGCCCCCTGTATGATAAGTTCGTTTAAGATGTGTCAATGTTGATTCTTCCATCGATGACATATCTCCCTAGCGAACTCTCTCCAATCGGAATAACTCCATTGGGCATCGACTCTTAGTTGATGCCAGTCTCCGAAACACGTTGGAGGGTCTGAGATTTGTTGTGGCATGTCGAAATGTAGTTTGACACGATCACTCTAATGCATCTTCATAATAGTGAACCTGATGATTGATGTTTTTTCTATCCAAACTGTAGCACCCTCGCGGTTAACCTCACGGTCGATACCCAGATACGACCTCCAAATAAATTGCATAGGAAAAATACATGATTATAAGATTTGTAAATTGGTAATATTAAAACCAAATTTAGATTTGAATGAGTTGTTTAGTTGTAATACATCGGCTGGTCCAAGGTGGTCTATAAGATTATGATAGACTATGATAGCGTGTTTGGGACATTTGTTGTAGTTCATCCCTAGAACAAACCACCTAAACAGAAAAGAGTGAAAATAAACTATTTACAGTTAGTTGTCGTATAATGTAAGCAAGTCGAAAAATAAGATAAACTTACTTTGTCGTGAAGGGGAATGTGAAGGGCTTCTCATTGACGGGGGAGAGTGACGACATTCTCGACCAACCCCATGCTTGGAGCAAAAAGGCGCAAGAATAAAATGAACAAGTATCCTTTTGTGCGTTTTTACACAAAGAACTACATAGATGGGACGAAATAACTGAACCCCAACTATATGTTCCTATTTTATTTATGTTTGTTAACAACGATAAATACATAATATTTATCATATTACCACTAGTTTTGGGAAATAAAAAATTACCAAATAGTATCATAATATAACGCCGAGTTTTAATTATTTTTTCATACTCGGCCAAATCTTCGGTTAATGTTATACTTGAACAATGTTGTTTAAGATACTTTAGATCAATACCTTGACCCCTAGCTGTGTATTCACATAAAAGGGGCACTCAACAATTCTTCGCATATTGGGTTATCTTGGTTAACTCTACCATTAACATTCTTACTTTCGATAGATAGACTCAATAACATGTACACGTCCTTTAGTGTGGCAGTATATTCACCGAACGGATGGTGAAATGTGTGTGTCTTGGGTCTCCATCTTTCTACCAAAACCAGGATAAATTTGTAATCAACAGAGTATGAGATTATGTTGAGTAAATGACCGAATCCTCCTGCTCGTAAATATGGTTCTATCAATGGATTGTGTGGTACATATTCATGTACACGACATTAAAATCTCTTTGGATCCTAACAAAATATAATTAAGGAAAATAAATAAGGAAACATATTAGCAAGAAATTTTGTAAAACATTCAAAATAGTAACTTAGGAACTCTATAATGTTGTTGATAGTTCATCGATGTGTATCACACATGGTTAGTAGAGCCATTTTTTGGAATACTTATGAGTGTTTGTTGCTGATAAAGTGTATATGTTGAGTGTGTTTGATGGAAATGATAAGTAACATATCCATATTTATAGATGGGATATATCATTCATGTGAAGCAATTTTGCATGTACACTTCAATTAATGCACCATACCCAATGACGCATGGGTTACTTTTTATGAGCATACGCCAGTCAAAATGGAAACTCCTAGGCCCATGCATGCAAAGCTACGTGGCAAGAGTGGCAGGCTATGGAGCTAAACTCAGGGTGGCAGCATGCATGCAAACACATCAAAACCATTGTATATGGCATATAGGTGAAGAAAATAGTGCATGCACCATACCATATGACGCATGTGTTACTTTTTGTAATCCTATCTGAACCCTATTTAAGTGCATGCTCTTTCGTTTCAGAACTAACTCACATTGTATTATCACAACCAGTACACTAAAATACATTGCATTTCACAAAAGTGGCTCCATCACCACAATGCATGATCAACGCTCACATCAATGGTGAGACATTTGAATGTGACTTATCCGGTTTTAATTTTTGTAATATCAAAGTTACTCGATTTACGATAAATAGACGGTCAAACATTTCACATTTGAAAGAGAGAGTAGAAAAGAAGTTGCAGTGTGGCCTAGTGGCACAAATCATCTACAAAAATCCAGTTTTTTTGCGGACAACCAAGTCAAGTTTTATCAGTTAAAGGTCCCAGATGATGAAGATGTTCAAAATATGTTTCTTAATCATGAACATTTTGGGTTCAACGATATTGAGTTATATATTTTACTACAACAAAATCAATTGTCTCAGATCGTTGACCCGTCACAAGTTCTTTGCAAAACTGATGATGACAAACAAGTTAAAGTCGATGTTGTTGACGAGGAAGAAGAAGAAGAAGAAATATTGGTTGATCAAATGGTGAATAATGACATTGTTGACCAAGAGCAAGAGCCATTACCTTCTGGTCATGTGTGTTGTCCTCCTTAACACATGACAAACTTGAACTTGGGTGCATATGAACCATCGTCAAATATATTTTACAATATGTATATGCAAACAAAATGATCTTTAAAAGTGGGAGACAAATTTCGCACAAAAGAGGACCGTGTGAAAGCTATTAAAAAGTATCACATGGAAATCTCAGTTGATTATACTGTCGATCAAACTAATATGGATCGACAATATTCCATTGGAGAAGTGGGCTAGGGCATTCGACAATCGTCAACGATGGGGCCACATAACAACAAATATCGTGGAATTAATAACCTCTGTTTTTAAAGTCATCTGAAACCTACCGATAACTACTTTGGTGAGAGTAATATATTTTAGGTTAAGGTCATTGTTTGAGATTAGACATTCAAAATGAGATTTAGTGTTAGAATCGGGGCAAATCTTAAGTGAATTTTCAATGAAATTCATTAAGGAGGAAGCTGCCAAAGCTAACATACACATGGTCATAGTGTTTGATTGGAGAAAATGTTTGTTCGGTGTAGATAAGATAATGGATCACAATGAAGGGAGACCAATGGGATACTACCGAGTAGAACTAGATAGAGGTTGGTGCGATTGTAGAAAGTTCACAGTCTTCCGTATGCCTTGTTCCTATGTCATAGCGTCATGTTCAAAGGTTTGGCAGGACATTTCCAACTTACTATCTGCCATTTACAAAGTTATAAACCTATGTAATATGTACAACAATAGCTTTCTGGTGGTAGAAAATAATGATTATTGGTCTACATATCAAGGAGAGATAGTTTGGCACAATGAAAATATGTGAAGAAAGAACAAGGACCGTCCTAACAGCACGCATACTAAACCAAAATAGATACAACGAACAAAATGGTGAGGTTATATAATTCATGTCGTCAGCCCAGACACAATTGTACAAATTATCCCAATATTGGAGCAATCACCACAAGATAATTTTATATGTAACCATTTTATTTGATATTGAAAACTATGTTCATTTTATAAATATCACAACATTCAGTTACAACAATTTAAACAATAACTAAACAATAAGTTAAACAATAACTAAACAATAATTAAAACGACAACTAAACAACAATATAAACAAATACAGTGACTAAACAACATATTCATATGATTACAACCATTAGGACAATTTCCTCACTACTATACATCATAATATGACGATCTTTTTCAGTTATAACTGAGTCCCGAAAATGACTTTCTCCATTATCATTGTACACCGTAACAAGCCTTTGAATTCTTCTGATCTTTTCACTATCTCCAACGTCTCCATCTAACCAATGAATCAAGCTCCTCTGAAGATGCTCAAACGTCTCTGTGTTCCAGAGTCAGATCTTCATCAGAGGCTTCAGTGTTGAATAAATCAAATAAGCATTTCTCTTATGTATATAAGGCGACATATAAGACGATATTTTCAAGAAAAATTGAAGGAGACAATTAGAATATGGATGAAAAGTGATGGGGAGGGGATGAAGATGGGTTAAAAATAATGGGAGGGAATGAGGTAAATATAGAAAAACCTGAACAATGCAGTAGCCACCGCCTGAAGCACATGCTCATAGAGGATGCATGTGCCACTTGCAGTGGCATGTCAAATAAACATGTGCCACCAAGCATAACGCCTATGTGCAACTATTGTGAGCATGTGCCACTGCATGTGGCTACTTCTCTTGTCAGCGAATTTTTTTTATTTAAAACATGGTTAGTTTGATATTTTATTTGAAACTATAATTATTTAAAAAAATTAATTGAAAAACATGATTATTTTTAAAAAAATTTAGATAATATATAAATTAATATAATCTATTAAGTAATTGCAATCCTTTTCAAATTCTTTAAAATAAATTGATCCATCTGCTAATCATAATTCAATTCTTCCATTAATACATTTTTATTGGATAAATATTCTTCGTCAATAAATATATATTAAAAGTAATCTACTTTTTAAATAAATGAATATTTTTTCAAGAGTACATTTTAATGGAGTTATATTTTAAATAATAAAGAGTTTAAACCCTAAACTCTAAAAAAAAATTTAATAGATTAAAAGACGACTAATGATAATTTGTGTTTATACACAAATTAGATTTTGTTTGGGAGTTTAGAAAGAAAGGAAGAGAGAGTTTCGAAAAATGATATTTTTTATTTTTATTTTTATTATATAGCAAAAAGGTTTAACATTTAAAAAAAAACAAATTTTATATAAAATGATAAAAGTGTGTTTATAATTAACATATTTTAAAATTTTAGAATGTTATAACAATATAAATTATATTTGAACAATGTGTCTAAGCCTTTCAAACCCCTTCTCCAATATGATTTTTTAGCTAAAACCCTTCAAACCCCTTCTCCAATATAATTTTGTAGTTCTCAAGTTAAAAGATTTTGATTTTTGAATAAAAATAAATTCCTCGAAAGCAGTTGTAACATAATCCAAGTTGTTTAACCCAAGTCCAAAATAAATTAGGGTTTAGGGTTTAATACTTAGTATACAAATTAGTTGTATATACAAAGATATATTTTGTAATTTAGTTTGTACAATCATAATTCAGTCCTTATTTCCTTATTCCCTTTCTTTCTTTAGTCACTAAAAGTGCTTCGCGCACTAATAATTTGGTATCTAGAACTCCAGTTTGTTTCTTGATTGCATTTTCAAGAATCACACGTTGGTGATCGTGTTTTGTTAAGGGTCAAATTATGCATACTTTTGATCCTATTTTGTGGCCCTTTCCAATTGTTTCTTTGGTGTTTTAGTAGTAAATTCATACGTTTTAGTGTAAATATGCAAGTTTTTGATTATGATTATAAATATTTGAATTATGATCATTTTGATGCTTTTTGACAGGTCTTCTTGCTGATATATAATGCTTAAAACCTATGGTGGAGGGAAGAAGGCCTAGAAGATCATTTTCGTAACTTTTTGTTGGTAAATCGTGTTTAGCGCGCTTTTGATGAAGAGGCAGTAGCTTTGGGGTTCAGACCATGCCTAGCGCGCTTTATGCTAAGAACACATTGTGTTGAGCACGCTCTGAGCTAAGCACGCTTTCTGCTGAGCACACTCCGTGCTAAGCGCACTTCTAATGACGCTTAGCGCGATCCCACTTATAGACACTTTTTGAAACTTGTATAAATTGAACTTTTGTAGATATTTTGAGATATTATTCACTTTCAGATTTGTATAAGATATTTTTAGAGAGAGAAACATAAACCCTAAGAAAGAGAAGTCCAAATCCAAGCAAATCGAAGCTTGATCTTCAAGTAAGTGTTTCGATCTCTTGTTAGGGTTGGATGTAATCTATTGGTATCTTGTGTATTTCTTCTAATCTTTGTTTTGTGAACTAGTTTTGATTCAATATTGATGTTGTCTTTGATTGTATATTTGTGGGTTTGAGTGGGTATTGAGAAATCTCTTTCAAATTCTAGATTTAAGATATTCATCTATCAATGAGCAAACTCTTGACATAAAATTGTGATTTGATATTCACTAGTATCAAGCTTTTATATTATTGTGTTGGTTGTTAGCATGAGATATCATCTAGTGATTAATAAGGTAAAGCCCATGATAACGCTTTAGGCATAAACGACATTGTGAGGATGCGTGATAATAGAGACGAGGAACTATGTTCACATACTTAAATCAGTTGAATACATGTAAATAAGGTTAAGCGTATGTATGTATTCTGATCATGGCATTTAATATGAAGCAATCATTTATCTGATATGGGTATCATCTTTGTTTACCTATTTATCTTTGATTTGAATTGCTATAGACACATACTCTTCAGATCTGGATCTAGGATGAATACATGTTAAGTTCTAAACTCTAGATATAGATTTAGGCTTAGAATTTGCGTGAGTATCAGTTTTTAATGATCTGTGTTGTTGAGTTGCGTGAGACATCACCAATGAGACAATACGGTTGTTCTCTCGACGTCGCATTAGACATAACCTCTGTTATGGGTGATACATGCGAAATTTAGATGAATGATTTATTTGTGTTTAACTGGTTAGAAGAATGCACGTGTTATCGATTGATGAAATTCCAATCCCGACAAGGCTCCATTTATTTTAAAGTCTTTATTTTATATTTTCAGTCTTTATATTTTCTGCCTTTATTTATGGTACCTTCAATCTTTTAACCATAATTATCACCACAAGCTTAGAAATGTAGAGATTATTGAATGACATTTGATCCATCACATTGATCCTTGTGGATGGCGTTGAGAGAACAACCGTATTCTCTCATTGGTGATGTCTCTCGTAACTTAAGAGGTGATATGAACACTACCGCGCATATTTTGATGACCCTTGTCCTTCACAACATAAGGCCAAGGAGTCACACCTCCTCTATCCCACTTGACATTGCTTGCATAATGTACTATATTTTGGATGAGAGGCAGGTGGATATGGCGAGAATTATATATGATGAGATTCATGTCACATCTGCTAGTGGACACCACTTAGGTTTCAAGATTCCTACTACTTTGGTCTTTCCCGGACTTATTATGGGCCTTTGCACCCGAGCGGGTGTCCCGATACCGGATGTGGTCCACAAGACCATCAAGGGTGTTATGACAGATACCTGGATCCAAAGCCATTGCATACCGAGAGTTGATCAGCATCCACCACCACCAGAGCACCCAGTCCCACCAGCACAACAACAAGCAAGAGTCCATCCAACTGGTCTCGAGTTTGATGAGCGTGTGGTGTGTATGTATACATGGGATATGCACATGGCTCATTAAAGAGCCTTTAGTTTCTTACAATCATCCATGCATGTTTTGCATTTACAGGTTCGTGAACTACAGGTGGATCATCCTTTCTCGTCGTCTGAGGAGTTCAGTGCTTATGTAGATTGGCCTGGGGACATGTCTTTTCATTTTCCGAAGGAGCAGTAGTTCGCATGCATTTTTCGCACGAACATTCTCTGGCCTTCTAACGCAGGTTTACTTGCGGGACCAACCAAACTAGTCCAAGAACAATCTGGTCAAGTCTATGCGATGTTGGTAGAATGGTTTTTGTTTAGAGTAAGTTAGAAACAAACTTGAAGAAAAAGTGTAAATGAATTGATAAACAAGCAAGTAAACAAGTAAAAGGCAAGATATCTTAAAATTTGGTAATGTAAATTGCTTTAAAAGAAATGTGGACGCTATTATACATTTTGCAGGAGTGAACTCTTTTCTCTTAACGTTTGGTACTCAGAGTGTATTCCTTTGACAATGTTACAAAATGCAACTTCCTAAATGAAAATGCACATTTCTGTAAATAGAAAAGGAAAATAATTGCTTTTCTCTCAAAGTTGGTCCTGGTGGTGACATGTGTTGCTCCACCATCTTTGTATCTTCCCCGTGTTCTCAGCCTTTCAAATTCCTTCCCGCTCAAAGGTTTCCATACTTTATGTCAATTTCATTGGCCATCAATCGAAACCTTCGACGACATAACTTTGAGCCGACTCACAATACATCTCCTGCTGGCGTCGACTTGCGATATATCTTCCGCTGGTGTTGTAACACCCCACTTCCCAAAATCAATTAAATTAATAAACATCATAAATAAACAAAATCAGAGTTCCAATTCTCCCAAGTGGGATATCACATAAAAACAACGTTTCCTTATAAAAAGGTTTTTCTCCAATACAGCGGAATATTAAATAATAACATCCAATAAAAGTTTGATACGTTCACAGGGAAATAAAATATAAGTTCAACATAAAACAAATAAAAACGCCCAAGTCCCGTGCTACGTATCAGAGCATCCTAGACTCGACAATCACACCAATATCCAAGCTAGCTAAGCACCTGGATTATCTGTACTTCCGAAGAAGCACAGACCACAACAACAACAAAGGGGTGAGAAAACATGATCAAAAATATAATGGTAATGTAATACATGCAAATAAGGTAGTACAACACACCAACACACCAATATTCACCCCAACAACACCATATAACGAACCTACTGTTCAAATTAAAATATAACGTATTATAATGCGTTTATGCAACTCACACCATGCATGCGGTACCGACTCATTGGTTCATTCAATCGAACCCACCATTCTCCACAAAGGAGTACGGGTGAATCACTTACGCTCCATCCGAGACATGATTCAACCCCACCATTCTCCACAAAGGAGTACGGGTGAATCACTTACGCTCCATCCGAGACATGATTCAACCCCACCATTTTCCACAAAGGAGTACGGACAGATCACTTACGCTCCATCCGAGACATGATCCATCCCACCAAGACACCATGATATGCACACACCAATGCATAACTATTATGTTCAGGCACACTAAGTGCACACGATCCACCTGATCATATCATTATACATCACATATATATGCATAGATATAACATGCACCAACACCATATAAATCAATCAGTTAGTAAACAAGTTCGTATTCTATCACCAAGATACAAACACATCCCACTACTCGGGGATACACGATCCTACTGATCACTACATACATATACATCAACTAATTGTCCACCAGTCATTATTACGGGAAACATGCACTATCACCAAGTACACAAGTTAGTTCCCACACTCATCATTCTTACAGTGCAGCAAGGCCAAAGGGATCACACAAGCCCAAGCTCAAGGCCAAAACATCACAAAAATCACATTCTGGTTCTGCTACGTTCGCTGGCATTCGCCAGGCGAAGCCCCGTAGCGAACCTTCGCTAGCATTCGCCAGGCGAACCTGCTGGCGAAGCCCTCATTTCACTATCGTGCACTCGCCAGGCGAACCTTCTTTCGCCAGGCGAACCTTCGCTGGCCACACTTGCCAGGCGAAGTTTCTACCCTTTAGGTCTGGGACTTAATTCTGAATTATTCGCTGCCACTCGCCTCAACTCGCCAGGCGAACTCTCGCCTCCCTTCGCCAACATTCGCCAGGCGAAGCCCAGCGAATGCTGCAATTCACCAAGTTTTCTCACAGTTCTGCAGTGTAATCTAGGCCAAATTGTACCTATCATCTCAACTCAGATCCTCAGTCTATTCTAGTACCAATCTTGCACATTACCGTAACCAATAGGTTTCTAATTCCTATTCCCAAAATCATCACCTACACACTTTATCGATACCTCAAAAGCCATACAGAATTTTCCCTAAAAACTGTAAAACACCCTATATGCCCTATATGCCAAATCAACCCAAAACACCAATTCATTAACGATTACTATATAATTAACAACAATCATCATCAATCATAACATAACAATATATATTATCATATATTGATCAATTTCCTACGGGGTTAAGGAATCCCCAACTACCCTATACATGTATAAACCATTCCCAATCAAGTTTCTCCCCCTTACCTTGTTAATCGGTTGATCGATGAAAGAATCCTCCAAGGTTTGGCCAATTCTGATTTTCCCCCGTTCCTTCGTTCTTCGCTCCCTTTTCCGTTCCCTTTTCCGTTCTTCTCACTTTTCTCCTTTCTATCGTTCTTTTTCCACTTTCTCTAACTTCTCACAATGTATCGTAAAAACTGCTAACCCCTCACATCCTCTATTTTAATTCTCTAATCCCAATAATAATAATAATTTAATAATAATAATAATAACTTAATAAAATAATAATAATAATAATAATAATAATAATATTATCTCACCAAAATAATAATAATATTAATAACAATAGTAACTATAATAAATATAATAATAATAATAATATTCCCACAAATATTAATATTATACACTATATTATTATATTCACCAAAACACCACCAATAATCCTCCCACATTAGGGACACCCACCAAACATCACCAAATACACCCCCACCAAAGGGTACACCAACCTATAATATTTAAAATAATAATAAAATGACTAAATAATTAAAATGGGTGTTACAACTCTCCCCCACTTTAATTATTTTCGTCCTCGAAAATTACCTGATGGAAATAACTCCGGATACGCTTCTCGCATCCTGCTTTCCAACTCTCAGGTCACACTGCCTCCTGCAGCACCTCCCCAAACTACCTTCACCAAAGGTATCTCTTTCCCTCGGAGCTGTTTCATCTTACGGTCCTCGATCCTCAACGGCATCGTCTCAACAGTAAGATTCTCCCGAATCTGAACATCATCTCTCTGAATCACATGAGATGGATCAGAAACATACTTTCGCAATTGCGACACATGAAACACATCATGTAGATTCGACAACTCAGGCGGCAACGCCACCCTATAAGCCACATCACCAATTCTCTGCAAAATCTCATAAGGTCCAATGAACTTAGGATCCAGCTTCTTGGACTTCAGTGCACGACCCACACCAGTCATCGGATTAACTCTTAGGAATACGTGATCACCTACACAGAATTCCAACTCTTTCCTCCGATTATCATGATAGCTTTTCTGCCTACTCTGAGACACTTTCAATTTCTCACGAATCATTTGAATTGTCTCAGTAGTCTGCTGTACAATTTCTGGCCCAAGCACCATATTCTCACCAGTTTCATACCAACACAGAGGAGTCCTACACCTCCTCCCATACAAAGCTTCAAACGGTGCCATTCCAATACTAGAATGGTAACGGTTATTGTACGTGAACTCAATCAATGGTAAATGAGTATCCCACGCACCACCCTTTTTTAACACACAAGCTCTCAACAAATCTTCAAGCGACTGAATAGTCCTCTCCGACTGACCATCAGTTTGCGGATGATAAGCTGAACTCAATTTCAACTTAGTTCCCAAAGCTTCCTGCAAGCTCTTCCAAAATTCCGAAGTAAACCGTGGATCTCTATCCGACACAATACTGGACGGAACTGTAACACGATGGGAGAACTGAATTTAAACAATGTTGCGGATAGCAAGAGTCGCCACCGACTTTTATTTTATCCATAAGGAAATGTTATAAAAGAACAGGAAAGACCTTAGAGAATATTTTGGGTCCGGGGGGTAGGTTATGAAAAGGGAAGGTGTTAGCACCCTTTTCATCCATGGTTATCCATGGGCTCTTAGGTACTTAAGCTCACTTTTGAATTGTTTTGAAAGTGTAGTGTGTGAATAGCAAAAAATTTCAGAATAGTTTAATAATAATCCGTGTATGGATGTGAAAAAAACTTGTTTGAAAATTTTTGTTGGAAATTTGTTTAAGTGTGAAAAAGTTTTGAAGTGAGCAAGTATCTAGGAGTAGCCTACCCTAATGTTTTAAGGTCTTTCTTATTCTTTATCCTTTCCTTAGTAAGACTATCCCTACTATAATGGAGTAGGTAGTCCTTACTTTGGATGTTAAGGGACATGTGAGGGACAATTGGATTTTTGAAGGTCATTGCGGGGTGTAATAAGCAAACTGGAGGGACTATCATCATTTTTCGAAAGGGACTCGATTCGTAAAGGCAACCATAAGGGACTTTGATGATTTTCTTTTTGAGGGACTTGCTTTATACACCCCACTTAACCAATATTCATAGGCAACTTGAGGGATATCCTTAGGAAGTGAGACGGCGATTAAAATCGACTTACGTGTGTGACGTGTTTATTTTAATTATCTTTATTTAAAAGTGATCTAAATTTATTTTAATATTACATACATGTTGTTACACTCCCTAATTACTAACCATAATAATAATTAAATAATTAAACAACTTTACATCCAAGAAACAATTACAAAATAATAAGCAAAATAATTAAATAGCAAAGATAAATAAAATATAAATAAGCAATAATAAATAATAAAGGGGGTTAATTCTAAGTTTACTCGGCAAGACATCGCATCTTGTGCCTACGTATCCTTACGGGAGTGGAATCAGAGTAATCGTAGTTCCCCTCAATAGGGAGGTTAGAAACTTCTTGACTGTGGTCAAGGTCTCAAGGGGAATAAACGCATCTTAAGGACACGCTTACGTGGAGTGTAGAAACTCCAAATCTCTACGTTGAAATGTTAAGTTGTAATTAGGGTTAAATTAGGGATTCCACGGCGGGAAACCCTAAAATGAGCGCGGCGGCTCTTTGACCTAATGCTAAGGGTAAAATTGTAATTTTGCCTGCGGCGAGGCATTTGTGAAAATTAGGGTTTGTAGTTTGTAGTTTTGAGGATTTGAAATTGAATGTGTGAAGTTTTACGGACTATTGGCGCGGCGGCCAAACAGTTAGACCTAACCTTCGGATGTGTGCAATGTGACAGAAATAATAGTAAACGCGTGAATCATGCAAACAGAGAGATAATGTCATAATTTAAACCATGCAAGCAGAAATTTAAAGGCAGAATTTAAAGAGCGATTGTTAAGTTCGCGAGGTTACATGAGAGGAGCAGATACAATATGATAATGAAATTTGAATTGAACAATAATAAAATAAAATAAATAACGGTTCTAGTTATTATTTTAAAAAAAAGATTTTAGTTATTATTTTAAATTTATCTAAAAAAAAGTTTTTCTTAAAAATAATAGGTTTTCATATTAATTTGGAAAAGATGTTAATGTTATTTATTTTAAAAAACAGATTTTTATATTATAACAAATTTTAATAAATTAATGATAACAATAATAATAATAATGGTAATAATAATGATAATAATGATAATAATAATAAATAATGATAATAATAATAATAATAATAATAATAATAATAATAATAATAATAATAATAATAATAATAATAATAATAATAATAATAACAATAAAGCAATAATGAATTTTAAATGTGCCAAATAACCCAACAATGTTGCTAACGCAGAAATGCGCTCATCGCAACCAGATCTAAATCGGACGAAACAAAATTTATCGCAAAGAAAAAGAAATTAAGCAAAAAATAGTATTATTGCTCACATAAAAATGCGATCATCGCAACCAGATCGAACTAACACAAATGTCACGCGTCATGCACACAAATGTGCAAACATCGTATCGACATAATTCGATCAAAAATCTTATATATATAAACTCTAACAATTTAAAAATTATATATATATAACGTAACAGTAATAGATAAAGAAAAAGAAATAACGGTAATAGATGAAGAAAAAGAAATAACGGTAAAAGATGAAGAAAAAGAAACAACAGTAATAGATGAAGGAAAAGAAATAACGGTAAACGATGAAGAAAAAGAAGCAATAGTAATGGATGAAGAAGAAAACTAAATAACGGCAAACGGCACTCACTCCTCTTAGGTTTTTTTCCTTCTCTCCCTTTTTTCCAACAAGGCAACACATGTATATATAGGGAACAAATTAGGGTTAACATCAAATTGTCAATAATGTCCCTAAAGCCCATTTTAAAGCCCAAACTAAATAATTAGTTAAGAAAAAATAAAATTTAAATAATTTAAAATAATTAAAATAAACTTAAAATAAAAACTAATAATCCTATTGATTCCTAAAATAAAAAATATTATAAAAAGAACAAAATTTTTTTCAATATTTTTTATTTTATGATTTTTTGGATATTTTTATGAATAATTTAGAAAAAAGTGAAAAAAATAATATTTTAAAAAATGATTTAATTAAAATACGAAAATAATAATTAAATAATAATAAAAAACTATTTTTGTTATTTTTTTAATGAAAGATAGAAAAATTTAGAGTAAAAATAATAAAAAACAAAAAAAAGTGACAAAGGTGAGATTCGAACTCTCAACCTCTCACACTCATAACTCCTTACACATGTCCTCCTGCCAATTGTGCCATTTTTACTTTTTAGAAAAAAAAATGCATGCCATATGATATTTACCTGCAAAAAGTCAAACGACTACACAAATTTGTTAGTAATTGATTAAATGCAATGAAATGCGACGACAAATCTTAGGGCAAAATTTGGGGTATTACAGTTATTATGATAATATTTCTCACCCAACCTCTCTTTGATGTTGGCAAAAAAAAAAAAATCATGAAGTTTGACTTTGGTTTGACCACAGTTGACCTCAGTTTGACCTTTTAACTGCATTGACTGCTTTTGACTTATCTGATCATCTGACTGAGCAAACTTTTGAGAAAAGTCTTGAAACTTGACATGGGGGTTCTTATACACATATAAGATGTTATGAAGCTCACTTGAAGTCTTGGAAGTCCATTTAGCCTGATTAAAGTCAAAACCCTAGTTTTGGATGCACTGCTTAGGAGGTGCATTGTCTGAGGGAATTGTCAACTCTTCTGACCAATTGTGAATTTTGTGAACCTTGTGAACCTTCTTGGAACACAAAGTCTTGTATTGTGAGGGCAAATTTTGGGGTGCAACAGCTGCCCCTGTTCAATTTTCTGAAACCTGAGGGGTTAGATTGGTATATTTTCCAGTCGTAACCTGGAAGGTTGAAGGGGATTGAACACAAAAGCCCAAAAATTTGCACTCACCAGTGCATGGAGTGATATTGATGGTTGGTTGAACATGATTGAGTGGGCTTAAAGATGCCACTAGGGGAAAGTTCTTCAGTAGTATAATGAGAACTGTCAGGAGTCTGGAGTAATACTGATGTAACAGCATGTCTTCATGAGGATAGAGCAATCAATAATGATAACCCTAAAGCAGTCTTGAAGTGATAAATCTGACCTCAGGAGGATAGAGCAATCAATAGCTCTAAAGCAGTCTTGAAGTAATAATGGCTTCAGGAGGATAGAGCAATCAATAGCTCTAAAGCAGTCTTGAAGTAATAGAATGGCTTCAGTAGGATAGAGCAATCAACAGCTCTAAAGCAGTCTTGAAATAATAATGTGATATGTCTTCAGGAGGATAGAGCAATCAATAGCTCTAAAGCAGTCTTGAAGTAATGATTTCAGGAGGATAGAGCAATGGATAGCTCTAAAGCAGTCTTGAAATAATAATGTAATTTCAGGAGGATAGAGCAATGGATAACTCTAAAGCAGTCTTGAAATAATTAGATGGCTTCAGGAGGATAGAGCAATGAATAGCTCTAAAGCAGTCTTGAAGTAGTAATATGACCTCATGAGGATAGAGCAATGAATAGCTCTAAAGCAGTCTTGAAGTAATAGGATGATTTCAGGAGGATAGAGCAATCAGTAGCTCTAAAGCAGTCTTGAAGTCATGAGAGGCTATCAGGAGGATAAAATAACCCTGAGGTTACAATAAAGCAGTCCCAAAGTAATAAGAAGCTCATCAGGAGGATAAAGTAACCCTGAGGTTACAATAAAGCAGTCCCAAAGATCATAAGATTGTTTGTTGGATAATTAACCTGAAAACAAGGTAGCATTCTGTATAACAACATTAGTTTATGCTTTATGTATGCATGTATGACATGATGCACTTAGGTAATGTACTATAGGCATATATGTTATGGTATGATGTAAATGATGTATGTATGCTATGACACTGCTGGAAGTGTCTGGATATCCTTGTATAACAACTGCTGGCCAAGGAAAATAAATCCCGATTCGTTGTTGAAGAATATATAACCCTCCGTCTGCTGGGGATAACAAGGTATAGATAACCTCCCGTTGTTGGGGATAACAAGGTATAGATAACCTCCCGTTGTTGGGGATAGTAGGGTATAGATAACCTTCGTTTTCGTTTGATAGTAGGATAAGTATAACATCCCGTCTTCGTTCATCGTGCCCTTATTGGAAAGTAATTTCCCGTATATCCGTATGAGGATAAAAGAGATGGATATAAATTCCAGGGGAGATTAGACTTTGTGAAAATGGATTAGTCCTACTGATGGTTTGTAACTGTCTTGTAAAGATGAACCGGCGAAGCTTCGTTGAAATCCTTCCCTCGTTCGTCCTTAGTAAATACTATTACTGCATTTTCATGCATTTCTGGTAAACATCAATCATATTAAAAGCATACATGCGTTTCTGGTAAACATCAATCATATTCAAAGGCATACATACATTCAAACACAACCAATGGACGTTTCGCTTATGTGAATAGGGTAAAAGTAAATCTGGATTCAAAAGATGGAATTTATTTATATCAAAAGTGACCCATACACGGGTAAGTTTGTACAAGGAGACATAAACCCTAGTAAGAGAATTTTGTCATGAAGTTTTACAAAAAGAATCAGCTATGTGGGAAATAATCCTATTGAGTTTCAATTCTACTATTGCCACTCAAGTATCTCATCTTCTTGCTGTTGAGACGGAAACGATTGGATTGAGCTTTATCTGTTTGAGCTTGAGTAAGTAGTACAACTGGTTGCAGTTTCATGAGTGATCCAAACGAGACATAGTCATACGCTTTAATCCCTAACTTTTGCCTGGATTGCCCTTTCAGGTTTTCAATCCACCGGGATACCCTTTTTTGCCCAAGCCGCCTTTTCAGGTTTTCGACTTGCCGGGTGTACATCTTTTTATATATATATCCCTAATTTTTGCCCAAACCCTTTTGGTTTGCCGGGATGCCCTTATTTTTGCCTAGGCCTGTCAACCTAGCGGGTCTCTTTTTATGCGTAGTATTTTTTAACTATGTCTGCGTTTACAGGTTGTGGGAAGTCTTCACCATCCATTGTAGTCAGTATCATGGCACCTCCTGAGAACACTGTCTTGACTACAAATGGTCCCTCATATGTTGGAGTCCACTTGCCCCTAGGATCACCCTGTGGTAATATGATACGCTTGATTACCAAGTCACCAGCCTGATATACCTTTGGCTTAACCTTCTTGTTAAAAGCTTTGATCATCCGTTTCTGGTACATCTGGCCATGACAAACTGCTGCTAACCTTTTCTCATCAATCAAATTTATCTGGTCAAGTCGAGTCTGAATCCACTCATCTTCATCCAAGCCTGCATCCTTCATAATTCTCAAGGAGGGGATCTGAACTTCAATAGGCAGAACTGCTTCCATACCATAGACTAAGGAGAATGGGGTTGCCCCTGTTGAAGTACGTATTGTAGTACGATAACCATGCAGAGCAAATGGTAACATCTCGTGCCAATCCTTGTAAGTAACAGTCATCTTCTGTACAATCTTCTTAATGTTCTTATTAGCAGCTTCAACTGCCCCATTCATCTTTGGACGATACGGAGAAGAGTTGTGATGCTTAATCTTGAACTGCGTACAGAGATTAGTAATCATAGTGTTGTTCAGATTAGAGCCATTGTCAGTGATAATCCTTTCAGGGATACCATACCTACATATGAGATTATTCTTAATGAACCGAGCCACAACATTCTTAGTCACAGATGCAAATGAAGCTGCCTCTACCCACTTCGTGAAGTAATCAATAGCAACCAGGATGAAACGATGCCCATTAGAAGCAGTAGGCTTGATTTCACCAATCATATCAATGCCCCACATGGCAAAGGGCCAAGGAGCAGTCAACACATTCAATGGAGATGGAGGTACATGTACTTTATCAGCATAGATTTGACATTTGTGACATGTTCTGGAGTGTTGATAGCAATCAGCTTCCATGGTAGACCAATAGTAACCTGCTCTCAAAATCTTCTTTGCCATGGTATGACCACTAGAATGAGTGCCAAAGGTCCCATCATGCATCTCTTCCATAATTTCTATAGCTTCCTTCTTATCCACACAACGAAGCATAGTTGAATCATGATTACGCTTATACAGAATGCCATTACTCAAAAAGAACTTAGCAGAAAACCTTCTCAGGAACTTCCTATCTTTGACAGATGCCCCTTCAGGGAATTCCTGAGCTTCAAGATAGTTTTTCACTTCATAGAACCAAGGCTTCTCCTCTGCCCCTTCAGTGTCAATCTCATTGCAGTATGCAGGCTTCTCAAATCTATCAATGGTAATCTTGGGAGCTTCATCATCCCAGCTGATCTCAAACATAGATGCCATGGTGGCCAATGCGTCTGCCAACTGATTCTCTCTTCGTGGAATATGTCCAAAAGTAATCTCTTTGAAATGTGGGATCAAAGACAACACATGTTCTCTGTAAGGAATGAGATTATCATGCTTTGTATCCCAATCTCCTTTAATCTGACTTACTACCACAGCTGAATCTCCATACACCTCAAGGAACTGAATCTTCATATCAATAGCAACTTGCATACCCATGATACATGCCTCATACTCAGCCATGTTATTGGTACAATAGAAACAAAGTCTGGCAGTAATCGGGGTATGACAACCTTCAGGGGAACTAATCACAACACCAACACCATTACCATGTGCATTGGAGGCACCATCAAAAACCATAGTCCATCGGGATCCTTGTTCAGGTCCGTCATATTGTCCAGGTTCTTTGGTAACAGACATAATGTCTTCATCAGGGAACTCAAAATTCATTGACTGGTAATCATCTACTGCTTGATGAGCCAAATGATCAGCAACAACACTCCCCTTAATGGCCTTCTGAGTGGTATACTGTATATCATATTCCGTCAAGATCATTTGCCATCTTGCAATTCTTCCGGAGAGAGCAGGTTTCTCAAATATGTACTTGATTGGATCCATCTTCGAAATCAACAAGGTAGTATGGGTCAACATATACTGTCTTAGTCGGCGAGCAGCCCATGCCAAAGCGCAGCAAGTTTTCTCGAGCAGTGAGTATCTTGTTTCACAGTCGGTAAACTTTTTGCTAAGGTAGTATATTGCCTGCTCTTTTCGACCAGACTTGTCATGTTGCCCCAATACACACCCCATTGAGTTGTCTAATACTGTTAAATACATAATCAAGGGTCTTCCATCAACTGGTGGCATTAAAATTGGAGGTTCTAGCAAATATCTCTTGATTTCATCAAAGGCAGTCTGGCACTCATCATTCCATTCCATCACCTGATCTTTCCTCAACAACTTGAAGATTGGCTCACAGATGGTAGTTAATTGGGAAATAAATCTTGCAATGTAGTTCAATCGTCCCAAGAAACCTCTAACCTCCTTCTCAGTACGGGGAGCTGGCATCTCTCGTATAACTTTCACTTTTGCAGGATCCACTTCAATACCTTTTCCACTGACAATGAAACCCAAGAGCTTTCCAGATCTAACTCCAAAAGTACACTTGTTTGGATTTAATCTCAACCTGTATTTCTTCAACCTCTCAAACAACTTGTGCAGATGATCAAGATGTTGTTCTTCATTCTAAGACCTGGCTATCATATCATCCACATATACCTCTATCTCATGATGAATCATATCATGAAACAAAGCCACCATAGCACGCTGATATGTTGCCCCTGCATTCTTCAAACCAAATGGCATTACCTTATAGCAAAAGGTGCCCCACTGTGTCACAAATGTAGTCTTCTCCATATCTTCAGGTGCCATCTTGATTTGATTGTAACCAGAGAAACCATCCATAAAAGAGAATACCTTATGCTGAGCAGTGTTGTCTACCAGAATATCAATATGAGGAAGTGGAAAGTCATCTTTAGGGCTAGCCTTGTTCAGATCTCTGTAGTCTACACACATACGTACCTTACCATCTTTCTTAGGAACTGGTACCACATTTGCAACCCACTGAGGATAAGAAGTTACGGCCAAGAACCCTGCATTGAACTGTTTCATTACCTCTGCTTTGATCTTTTCTGACATTTCAGGACGTATACGACGAACCTTCTGCTTCTTTGGACGACAATCTTCTTTCACTGGCAAACGGTGAACCACAATGTCTGTATCCAACCCTGGCATATCTTCATAAGACCAAGCAAAGATCTCCACATAGTCACGTAGCATCTGAATCAACCTGCTCTTGACACTGTCCTCTAAATCAGCCCCTATCTTGACCTCTTTTCTGTTTTCTTCAGTTCCCAGATTCACAACTTCGACTGGCTCTTCATGTGGCTGTATAGCTTTCTCTTCTTGTTGTAACAACCTAGCAAGCTCTACAGGTATTTCACAATCGTCCTCGTTTCCGTCTTCAGTTTGATAGATCGGATTCTCGAAATTGTAATTGGCAATAGTAGAACTGTTATCAACTGGATCCATAGTGGATGAGGATCTGCATTTTAGTGACGTGGGTGTGTGTAAGAACACATAGTTGATAAAGCAAAAATAAAAGAAAAAGAAAGACAAGGAACACAATATTTACGAAAACGAAACGTCCATTGATTTTATTGAATGAAGTATGCAAATGAAATGACAACCCGTAACAAGCACACCATTGTGCCCCGGGTAAGGCACATGGCTTGAAAGTTTTAATTGTTCCAGAAATTACAAATTTAAAAACATAACACAGTAATAGTATTTACTCCTGACTAAAGGAGATAGGGATAACATCTTCAGCTTTCCAATTATTGAGTCCAGCACCCACAGTAGGAAAAATCCATGCCTCCAAGTTGTAGTCTTCATCTTGATCTCCCACAGCATTGATAACCCCTTGATTGGTGATACGAACAGCATGAGCACGACGAACAGCCTTCTGGGACTCTTCTTCCACCACAGCTTTTGCATCATTGAGGGAGGCCATTGCCATTGTTGGAGGGTTTCTGATGACCACAGGAACCTTCTTCACAGCAGGAGGAGTCACACAATCCTTAACAGCCCAGGGAACCACTTCAAATGACTGACATGGAGTTTCAATGTATTCACCTTCTACTTCCAGATACTTGAAAGTGTTTACATGGCTGACAAAGTATTCTTCCTCTCCAAAGACAGTAACAACTTTTCCATTCACCGGATATCTCAACTTTTGATGTAATGTGGAGGTCACAGCACCTGCCCCATGGATCCAGGGACGACCGAGCAGACATGAGTACGAAGGACGAATATCCATCACATAGAATGTAGCGGTAAACACCTGAGAGCCAACCTTGATTGGAAGATCAATTTCCCCATGCACTACTCTTCTAGAACCATCAAAAGCCTTTACCACAATATTACTGGGCTTCAATACCGTATCTTTAGGACTCAGCTTGTTCAGGACTTCCTTAGGCAACACATTCAGAGAGGAACCATTGTCTATCAGCACATGAGACAGGGTAGTGCCCCTGCATTCAATTGAAATATGTAAGGCCCTGTTATGATCCCTCTTGGCAGGGGTCAAGTCAGCATCAGAAAATCCTAACCCGTTGTCATAGGTCAGGTGAGCAACACAATTCTCAAACTGGTCCACAGAAATTGCACTGGGTACATGAGCCATCTTTAGAAACTTGATCAATGACTTGGCATGAGCCTCAGAACATAATAACAGGGAGAGCATAGAAATCTTTGAGGGAGTATGCCCCAGCTGATCAACAATATCATAATCACTCTTGCGAATGATTTTCAATACTTCTTCCATCTGCTTAGAGAGGTCATCAGCAGCTGGCACATCAGTAGATACAGGCTCAATAACAGGACCCTTGCCCCGAGCATCAGTGGTGGAAGTAACAGCAGGAGTAACTGCACTCTTAGAAGCAACTGGAGGAGAGAAGACTCTTCCACTACGAGTGATCTTGCTAGATCCAGCAATATTATCAATGTCAACAGGCATATCAGGTAAAGGCTCCTGCTTGACACCATGGATGTAAACATCAGACCCATAGTGCCAAGGCACAGCTTTGTCAGATGTATAAGGAATAGGACCAGGAGTGGTAATGATCAGAGGAGCTACTCTGGCTTCAGCAACAACTTTCACAGGACCTTCAGCAATAATCTTGATTGGGCCCTGATGAGTGATTTTAATGGGACCCTTTGAAGTGATTCTTAGTGGTACTTTGTCAACCATGTCAACCTCTTCAATCTTCTTACCCTGAGTCAGATGATCCACCATACTTTCTACAGATGCTGGTCTTCTTTCAAACACTATAGTATATTTATCCATGAGACGTTGAATCCCATCTCTCAAAATGAAGCAACTATCCGGCTTATAGGTACAATATAGACAATCTTCATGACAACCTGGAAAGATCCCAGCTTGTACTAACCTCTTTTTGATAACAGACAATGGTGTGCTCAACTCCATAACTGAATAGACATGCAGATCTTCATCAATATCTTCATCAATGGCGTTGACAGTCTTCTCGTGATTTGGCATTGGAGCTGTAATCACATTTGGAGTACCTGGTGGATCAAACTCAATTTCTCCAGCATCAATCATATCCTGAATTTTGTTCTTCAAGACCCAGCAGTTATTAGTATCATGTCCTGGACAGTTTGAATGATATGCACATCGTGCATTGGGATTGTACTTGGGAGAGGTAACATTGGGATTCTGAGGAGCCTCCCTCAGGGTAATAAGTTCAGCCTTCAACAAGTGTTGCAATGCCTGAGCCATTGACATGTTGATCTTCGTGAACTGTCTTCTAGCCCTCTGTTGGTTGCCTTGAGGCTGCTCTGTTGTTGCAGGAGTTGGATTTGAAATATGAACTGCACTAACAGACTGATGCCTTCTGTTACGATCAGGCTGACCATACACAGCATTAGATTCTTTCTTCCCAGTGGGAGGCTTCTTTGCAGCACCTGATGAAGAAGTGCCCACTTGGATCTTACCACTCTTGATACCATTCTCTACTCGCTCTCCTGTCATGATCAACTCAGTGAAGCCAGATGATGAGCTTCCAATGAGATGACTGTAAAACGGACCATTCAGCGTACACATGAACATATCAACCAACTCTCTATCAGTCAAAGGGGGTTGAACTCTTCCAGCTAAGTCTCTCCACTTCTGAGCATACTCCTTAAAGCTTTCTTTGGCACCCATAGACATGCTTTGAAGCTGCATGCGAGTGGGGGCTAAGTCAGCATTGTATTGATACTGCTTGTAGAAAGCTTCAGCAAGGTCATTCCAATCTCTGATGTTGACACTCTCCAACTGATAATACCACTCTAGCTGAGCTCCAGATAAACTCTCTTGAAAGAAATGGATCCACAACTTTTTATCAGCAGTGTGGGGTTGCATTCTTCTGACATAAGACCTCAGATGCAATTTGGGACAAGAGACCCCATCATAGACAACAAATGTAGGAACTTTGAACCCAATGGGTATGACCACCCCAGATATCAAGCTCAAATCCTCAAAATCCAGCCCAGATGATTTCTGTAATTCCATAGCATCCATTCTATCCACCAGCATCTTGAATTTGTCTTCGTTAGGCTCATGGTAGTAGTTAGCCTCAGAATCAGAGTCCCCCATAGTGTTGTGGAGACTGCCTCTCTCCTGCTCAGATTCTTCAGATTCATAGTCTTCAACATGTTCCTTGGTCTTGACAGGACCTTTGAACCTTCTTCCCATGTTGAGCAACCCAGCAGACCTTCTAGCCTTCTTAGTCTTCTTGGCCAGCAGTGTCTTCAATTCATCCTGCCCCTTGGATAGGTTCAGGATCAGCTCTTGGAACTGTGCATTCTGTGCCTGGAGATCCTTAACTGATTGTTCAAGAGCCATTGCTGAAATAAACAGCGAGAAGATGAGAAACCTGTGCACAATTATAAACCTGTGATGCAATGATATGGGAATGCATATGCAATGTTTTCAAGGACCGCAGGATTTAAATTCGCTTAAACAAACAAGAAAGTAACTTTTTATTAGTAATAACTTGTTTTGCCTTTTAGGCTTACAAAAAATGAAAACGAAATAAGTACAAAAGATGGGGTTTTAAGTCTCCCATGGACGTTTCCTCTTTGTGTTGAGGTATGATTTGAGGTTTCGTTCCTCATGAAGTAGCTTTGTTAGCTCTAGGATCCTTGCTTGGCTTGCTTTGTAATGAGCCTCGAAAGTATCCCTTTGCTCTTTCAGTTGGATCCATGATCTCTGCAAGTCTTCCATATCAGTAGGCATGTCTGGGTGAAGGATGGTATAAGCTGTGTCTCCTTCAGCAACAGGTTCCATGGTAACTGGTAGGACGGCAGGATATGGCATCATGAGTGTCTGAGCACGAGATCGTACCCATCTGAGATAAGCCTCCATAGGGATAGTGTACTTGGGCTCCAGTGTCTTGCTGTCAATCCTGTTTACCTTTCCCCAAGCTCGGATGAATCTCTGACGGTAACCCTGAAGATCGTTGTCGTAGTCAAACACAATGCCCTGAATCAACATGTCATGTGGACCATCGCTCCGGGCGTAACCAAACTGTCGTAAAGCTAGAGATGGGTTGTAGGTGATGCCTCCTCTTATGCCTAGAAGTGGCACATTAGGAAACTCCCCACAACGGTCAATGATGGTGACATTCTCCATAGATCTGGAGCACCAATGGATGTCTGAGTGAGAAAGTGACATGATCCTCTTGGACCATCTGAACCCTTGCTCATTCTTCATTACTGAGCGAGGAAGGTGAGAAATAAACCACCTAGAAAGTAAAGGTATGCAGCACATCAAAGTTCCTCTTGCCCTTGTAGTACGGGTGTGAAGAGAATGTAGGATGTCTCCAAGTAAGGTAGGCACTGGATTGTGACTCAGGAATATGTTGATGGCATGAACGTCTATGAACTGATCAGGATTGGGGAACAACACTAAGCCATAAATCAATAAGGCTAAGATCTCCTCAAAAGCATCGTAGCTCATAGCCTTCAAGAACATTTGAGCTTTATCCACTAATACCTTGGCAAGAATACCTTTAACTCCACTTCTCGTCTCTAGAACAATGTCAGACTTCTTCAGATGTAGAGCTGCAGCAATAACTTCTGGTTTAAGCTCCTTCTCTAAGCCTGTGAATGGCTTCTGATCAAGAACAGGTATACCCAGAAGTTTAGAGAACTCCTCCATGGTTGGAACCAGCTGATAATCAGGAAATGTAAAGCAATGGTGCTTAGGGTCAAAGAACTGAAACAACACACTCATCATGTCTTCACTGAACCCTGAAGTAACTAGATCCAATAAGTGACCATGTCTCTTGTTGAACTGGGAATGATCAGGCACTAGGGAAACCAACTCCTTGAGCTTAGCAGGTATCCCTACAAAGTTGATCCTGATGGTGTTTCTACGAGCAGAAGCCATGACCTGCAACAAAGAACAAAGATAAATCCTTTGGTCCTTGAAATGGTTAGGGAAAATGATATGCTTATGATGCATGATGATGTCATGATGTCATGCTCAATCACAAACATGTGGCACACACAAACAAGTCACACCATAGCCCTAGGTTTAAAGGCTTGCATGAGGTTCAAAGGCAAGTACCCTCCCCTGAAGTTAGATGGTTCATCCTGTCCTACAAAAGTAACCAGGTTCTAAGGGATCTCAATATCATTGATCCTTCACAAGGGTGGTTGTTCAGAAGGCAACTTACTTGCCAACCAAAACCCTCCAAGTTTAAGATCTCAATGAGCGTAGTATCGAGTGTCAACCAACTTCAGTCTGCACCAAAGCCGGTTACCTCACTACTTTCTAAAGGCCAAGATGAGTTAACTAGGGTTCTAAAAGTCAGTTAGTGCATTGACAACATATGGCAGCCTCAATATTATCCTCAACTTGACTTAAGGAATATAAGCACCAACCAAGAAGTCGCACTAACTATGGCCACCAGATCAACCGTATCGATATACGTCGTACAGTTTCCTTGGTCTATTGCCATTTACCTAAGGTACACTAGATCCGGGTTAGGACCTTTCACACATAAGAGCACCCCAACAATATAATAATAAAGCAAACAAGGCAAACAATTTAAAGTGATCTTAATTCCTAAGGGTACCCCTCTTAAATAAATCCCCAGCAGAGTCGCCAGTTCTGTAACACGGTGGGAGAACTGACTTTAAACAATGTTGCGGATAGCAAGAGTCGCCACCGACTTTTATTTTATCCATAAGGAAAGGTTATAAAAGAACAGGAAAGACCTTAGAGAATATTTTGGGTCCGGGGGGTAGGTTATGAAAAGGGAAGGTGTTAGCACCCTTTTCATCCATGGTTATCCATGGGCTCTTAGGTACTTAAGCTCACTTTTGAATTGTTTTGAAAGTGTAGTGTGTGAATAGCAAAAAATTTCAGAATAGTTTAATAATAATCCGTGTATGGATGTGAAAAAAACTTGTTTGAAAATTTTTGTTGGAAATTTGTTTAAGTGTGAAAAAGTTTTGAAGTGAGCAAGTATCTAGGAGTAGCCTACCCTAATGTTTTAAGGTCTTTCTTATTCTTTATCCTTTCCTTAGTAAGACTATCCCTACTATAATGGAGTAGGTAGTCCTTACTTTGGATGTTAAGGGACATGTGAGGGACAATTGGATTTTTGAAGGTCATTGCGGGGTGTAATAAGCAAACTGGAGGGACTATCATCATTTTTCGAAAGGGACTCGATTCGTAAAGGCAACCATAAGGGACTTTGATGATTTTCTTTTTGAGGGACTTGCTTTATACACCCCACTTAACCAATATTCATAGGCAACTTGAGGGATATCCTTAGGAAGTGAGACGGCGATTAAAATCGACTTACGTGTGTGACGTGTTTATTTTAATTATCTTTATTTAAAAGTGATCTAAATTTATTTTAATATTACATACATGTTGTTACACTCCCTAATTACTAACCATAATAATAATTAAATAATTAAACAACTTTACATCCAAGAAACAATTACAAAATAATAAGCAAAATAATTAAATAGCAAAGATAAATAAAATATAAATAAGCAATAATAAATAATAAAGGGGGTTAATTCTAAGTTTACTCGGCAAGACATCGCATCTTGTGCCTACGTATCCTTACGGGAGTGGAATCAGAGTAATCGTAGTTCCCCTCAATAGGGAGGTTAGAAACTTCTTGACTGTGGTCAAGGTCTCAAGGGGAATAAACGCATCTTAAGGACACGCTTACGTGGAGTGTAGAAACTCCAAATCTCTACGTTGAAATGTTAAGTTGTAATTAGGGTTAAATTAGGGATTCCACGGCGGGAAACCCTAAAATGAGCGCGGCGGCTCTTTGACCTAATGCTAAGGGTAAAATTGTAATTTTGCCTGCGGCGAGGCATTTGTGAAAATTAGGGTTTGTAGTTTGTAGTTTTGAGGATTTGAAATTGAATGTGTGAAGTTTTACGGACTATTGGCGCGGCGGCCAAACAGTTAGACCTAACCTTCGGATGTGTGCAATGTGACAGAAATAATAGTAAACGCGTGAATCATGCAAACAGAGAGATAATGTCATAATTTAAACCATGCAAGCAGAAATTTAAAGGCAGAATTTAAAGAGCGATTGTTAAGTTCGCGAGGTTACATGAGAGGAGCAGATACAATATGATAATGAAATTTGAATTGAACAATAATAAAATAAAATAAATAACGGTTCTAGTTATTATTTTAAAAAAAAGATTTTAGTTATTATTTTAAATTTATCTAAAAAAAAGTTTTTCTTAAAAATAATAGGTTTTCATATTAATTTGGAAAAGATGTTAATGTTATTTATTTTAAAAAACAGATTTTTATATTATAACAAATTTTAATAAATTAATGATAACAATAATAATAATAATGGTAATAATAATGATAATAATGATAATAATAATAAATAATGATAATAATAATAATAATAATAATAATAATAATAATAATAATAATAATAATAATAATAATAATAACAATAAAGCAATAATGAATTTTAAATGTGCCAAATAACCCAACAATGTTGCTAACGCAGAAATGCGCTCATCGCAACCAGATCTAAATCGGACGAAACAAAATTTATCGCAAAGAAAAAGAAATTAAGCAAAAAATAGTATTATTGCTCACATAAAAATGCGATCATCGCAACCAGATCGAACTAACACAAATGTCACGCGTCATGCACACAAATGTGCAAACATCGTATCGACATAATTCGATCAAAAATCTTATATATATAAACTCTAACAATTTAAAAATTATATATATATAAACGTAACAGTAATAGATAAAGAAAAAGAAATAACGGTAATAGATGAAGAAAAAGAAATAACGGTAAAAGATGAAGAAAAAGAAACAACAGTAATAGATGAAGGAAAAGAAATAACGGTAAACGATGAAGAAAAAGAAGCAATAGTAATGGATGAAGAAGAAAACTAAATAACGGCAAACGGCACTCACTCCTCTTAGGTTTTTTTCCTTCTCTCCCTTTTTTCCAACAAGGCAACACATGTATATATAGGGAACAAATTAGGGTTAACACCAAATTGTCAATAATGTCCCTAAAGCCCATTTTAAAGCCCAAACTAAATAATTAGTTAAGAAAAAATAAAATTTAAATAATTTAAAATAATTAAAATAAACTTAAAATAAAAACTAATAATCCTATTGATTCCTAAAATAAAAAATATTATAAAAAGAACAAAATTTTTTTCAATATTTTTTATTTTATGATTTTTTGGATATTTTTATGAATAATTTAGAAAAAAGTGAAAAAAATAATATTTTAAAAAATGATTTAATTAAAATACGAAAATAATAATTAAATAATAATAAAAAACTATTTTTGTTATTTTTTTAATGAAAGATAGAAAAATTTAGAGTAAAAATAATAAAAAACAAAAAAAAGTGACAAAGGTGAGATTCGAACTCTTAACCTCTCACACTCATAACTCCTTACACATGTCCTCCTGCCAATTGTGCCATTTTTACTTTTTAGAAAAAAAAATGCATGCCATATGATATTTACCTGCAAAAAGTCAAACGACTACACAAATTTGTTAGTAATTGATTAAATGCAATGAAATGCGACGACAAATCTTAGGGCAAAATTTGGGGTATTACAGTTATTATGATAATATTTCTCACCCAACCTCTCTTTGATGTTGGCAAAAAAAAAAAATCATGAAGTTTGACTTTGGTTTGACCACAGTTGACCTCAGTTTGACCTTTTAACTGCATTGACTGCTTTTGACTTATCTGATCATCTGACTGAGCAAACTTTTGAGAAAAGTCTTGAAACTTGACATGGGGGTTCTTATACACATATAAGATGTTATGAAGCTCACTTGAAGTCTTGAAAGTCCATTTAGCCTGATTAAAGTCAAAACCCTAGTTTTGGATGCACTGCTTAGGAGGTGCATTGTCTGAGGGAATTGTCAACTCTTCTGACCAATTGTGAATTTTGTGAACCTTGTGAACCTTCTTGGAACACAAAGTCTTGTATTGTGAGGGCAAATTTTGGGGTGCAACAGGAACACCATGCAACTTCACAATTACCCGAATGTAAATCTCTGCCAGTTTCGTCAATGGAAAACTAATATTGATCGGCACAAAGTGTGTAGACTTCGTCAATCGATCCACAATCACCCATATAGCATCAAAACCTCTCGCCGTATTCGGCAAACCTGTCTGTTGCACCCCAAAATTTGCCCTCACAATACAAGACTTTGTGTTCTAAGAAGATTCACAAGGTTCACATATGTTGCACCCTAATTTTTGACCTGAAGACCCCACCTCCTCATGCATCCCTCGTGTATATCATCTAGATCTATCTTTCCTGCTTCAATTAACCGTTTAACTAGTTGTTTGTTTTGTTTTTATGAAGTTCATTTGTTGCAGAGAATTTTAAGGGAAACATCAAGCCATTCTAGTTTTCCTTCAAGATACGAGGGTCTCATTCTTGAATACATTTATTTTGTAACAAGATTATTGGAGTTTGCACTATAACGCTTTCATCACTCAAGAGGCCTAGTTACGAGGATTATTATGTGCAAGAAATCTTGAAGTTCAGTATCTTGAAGCATTAGAACGATTTGTCTATTTGGGGGTTCATCGTTAGAAATCAGAAGTCACAAGTTGTATTACGCTAAACTACAAGGTTACAAGAATTTAGTTGTATGGTACGTGTGATAAGTACAAGCTCAAGGAAAGAAAATTTCTCATATCCTAAACTACTTGGAGGGGACGTTTTATATGCATTCAAGTGGTAACAATTGTTGTACTCAATCTTTTCATCACATATGACTGTCAAGCAAGGAGAAGCCCTTAAGTATGTATGTATGTTGCAAATTAGTAAATATTTCAAGAATGTTACAAAGATGGATTACAAGAGTATTCAAAAACAGTAAAAAGCTACACCATTACAACAATATATCAATACTAGATACGAGGATCCCGCGATCCCGCGTTACATCGTTCAAGGTGGTGCGCTAAACTCCAACAACATTTGCTCCAAATCACAAACCAAGACTCTGTCATAAATAACATATTATCAAACCCAGCAGCAACACTTCTCGCGTGAGCAGCCACCAGAATTAACCCACCAAAAGGCTTGATCTTGTTCACAAACTTGAAGGTACACCAGGTAGCGGGATGCTCCTGAGCTCTTCTAAAGACAAACGCTATTAATATCTCACAACAACACCTGGAGCTATTCTACAAAACCGCAAACAATGTCTGCACGAGTGAGGTGCTGCAGAAGAAATGGTAAAAAAAGGGTTCTGGTTACATTGCTCAAGAAATTGAAGATGGAGGAAATAGCTCGAAAAAGGAAACGTAGGATAAACACTAGGTCCTGCAACTGACGAGCTTACACAATACTTATCAGAAACTCCAAGCAGATGTCTTAGAGTGGCAGAAAATAACAGCATACGTCGCCCTCGACCTCCTTCGATAGCTAGAGATTCCTTGGCAGCACAGACAACTCCGGTAATGCCCAAAGGGCTTTGCTGTAGCAAGGATGATAGAATTGGCAAGCAACAATTATGTACACAACATGGTAGTACAAGTCATTCTCTGCCTCTAGTCACGGATGCAGTTGTTGCTGTAACTGATATTGGCTCCTCAACTCGATACCTGCATTCAAGCCAACATACACTTTAGGCTGGTTTGAAGATTATAAGTGATGCAACTTGTTTTATGTTGAACTGTTTTGAGAAATTTGAGAGTATTGGGATGTTTTTCAGAGATTGCCACTAGTCTGGGTCGTGTTAATAAACAAGGAAGGGTTAGAACTTCACCTCATCATGACTACAACAAACTCCCACGGTTGTGCTAATCCCGGCCCTAACTTGTCGCTTCATCAAATCCTGTTACAACATGAGCTATTTGAGCATGGTAGTCAAAACAGAAGATGGTCAAGAGATCACGAACACTACAATGTCATGACAGCAGCATACTAATCGTATCACTATGAGGCACAATGAGCACTTTGCATCAGTTTCCCGGTCACACTTCTCAAATGTCCTCTATAAGTCCTCGTACGAAAGGAAGTTTGTTTCACCTGGGCGCACTTCTCTTCGCAACCTGTCAAGAGGAATGGATGAGGCCAATAAGTCTTTGAAGCAACTTAAACAATAGATAAAGCATGATCAAGTTAATTGAGGAAAACATGAGAGAATAGCAAAACAGAGAAAGACTTAACTTCAGCACTAAGCAGCACTACTTGCCCTATCTTCTGATTCTGATAGCTTTCCATCACAACACCTACGTGCTGACGCCTTTGTGCCAAACCAGAATTCCATTTTCACAACTGATAACGCATTTACGCCAGAACTTGTAAACTTTCCCAAGACACTCATTGAATTCCATACGCCAACCCTCTTCAAAAAGTTCCAAGCACAACCTCTTCTTCAAGCCAAAACAACGGTCTCCGCTAAGAGGTTTCTCATCAAGATTCACAACAAACCAATTTCAACCACCAAACCAGTGCAGCGTCAAGCGTGTGTCGCCTATAGTCCACTTAATCATGACTTTTGTTCCAACAATTTGAAGCAGCCCGAAATGTCACTATGCCCTTCTATTTCATTTGCAAACCAAAACTCATGACAGTGCATTTCATCATCATTAGCATCATTTCAAAAGAGCATCAACATCAGCATTTGCAAGCAGCAGCAGAACATCAGCCGCCGGCATCATCTGCAAACACAAACGACAATATCATCACGTGATACACATTGAGAGAGTGGTAGAAAACATGATAAAATCACAGCAGATCATAACACGTAAGAATTTTCAGGCTATTCTTACTTAGGCATTCACAACAGAAATTCGCAAAGGCCACCGCACAGCAGAGGATACAAACGCTCCACAAACATGCATTTGTTTGCATCAGCAACATTGAAGACTCCAGCCAACCTTGCAGTAAATCTTCATCACCAATCTTCGTTCATAATGGGAAGGGCCAGCATAAAGTCGTGCCAGTCGGGCCCTTATGGAATTAAGTTGGTCCAATTTATTCTCAAGGTTCCTACAGATAAAGGATATGATTAAAACAAGGAAAGGTCAGATTAGAGTGAACGTCAATCCAAATCAGCAGAATCAATTGGAAGAATATTCCTAAAATATCCAATCCAAAGTCTCAACACATTGAATCTGGACAAATAAGAGTATTAAACAAGATTGATACATTTGGAAATCTCCATTAACAGGTATTAAACGAGATTGGACGAAAATGGTAAGTTTCAAATCTGATTTACCTCAAAAAAGGAAATCCAAATCAAATATTCAAACCAATCCAATCAATGTTCAAATCAGGAATTCTCCCCAAGTCCTATATAAAAGGTAACTCGAGGCAGAAAAAAAAAAGAGGAGAAAAAAAACACACAAAGAAAAACCCATACGGAGATCACAACCACCGAAATCGAGCAAAGTAACTTATCTTAGTGAGTCGGCGAAATTGCTTCCGACCGCCGCGAACTCCAATCGACGAAGCATCGCCTCCAACACCGTTTCACCAACCTTCGGTAAACCCTCATTTTCTTGCAAAAATATTGAACTTGCTGATTGTTTTGTTGTGTTTCAGGATTCAGAAGAAAAAGGATTCAAAGATGAGGGAGAGCGGTTTAGAAACCGAGTGGGATTGACGGCGGAGAAGGAAAGGGGATTTGGGACTCGTTGGGAATTAGGGTTCATAGCTTTACCCTATTTTTGCTAATCCCTCGTTTATGTCATTATCACTCACTTAACACACACACATAATCCTTTAATCTGCCATTTAAATACTAATTAATATTTAATCTGCCCTTTAACTAATATATCATGAACCTAATCACTTTTTTTAACTAATTAAACCATTGACCTAGTCATTTGCCTAAATCAACCGTTTTTATTAACCTAATAACCCGTTTTGTGTAACTAATCTTTTTCTCTATTTAATTAGCATGTGAATTAACCTTTTTTATTTTTTTAATTTGCTGTTTAACCTAATTTATTAATTTTAATGTCATCAACTTAATCTCTTTATAATAATTGTTCATATTCTAAAAAACACTTTTATATTTTATATAAAATAACTTTTTTCCCATCTACAATAATAGAACCTTTTTTATTTAATAAAAACTTTTTTCATGTAATATAACTTTATTTACTTAATAGGACCTCCTTAAGAATAATCAGCTTAATAATTAGTAACTTAATTAATTCCAAACCCTAATTTTCACAAATGCCTCGCCGCAGGCGCAATTACCAATTTTACCCCTAGCATTAGGTCAAAGAGCCGCCGCGCTCATTTTAGGGTTTCCCGCCGTAGAATCCCTAATTTAACCCTAATTCACTTGACAATTCAACGTAGAGATTTGGAGTTTCTACACTCCACTTAAGCGTGTCCTTAAGATGCGTTTATTCCCCTTGAGACCTTGACCACAGTCAAGAAGTTTCTAACCTCCCTATTGAGGGGAACTACGATTACTCTGATTCCACTCCCGTAAGGATACGTAGGCACAAGATGCGATGTCTTGCCGAGTAAACTTAGAATTAACCCCCTTTATTATTTATTATTGCTTATTTATATTTTATTTATCTTTGCTATTTAATTATTTTGCTTATTATTTTGTAATTGTTTCTTGGATGTAAAGTTGTTTAATTATTTAATTATTATTATGGTTAGTAATTAGGGAGTGTAACAACATGTATGTAATATTAAAATAAATTTAGATCACTTTTAAATAAAGATAATTAAAATAAACACGTCACACACGTAAGTCGATTTTAATCGCCGTCTCACTTCCTAAGGATATCCCTCAAGTTGCCTATGAATATTGGTTAAGTGGGGTGTATAAAGCAAGTCCCTCAAATAGAAAAATCATCAAAGTCCCTTATGGTTGCCTTTACGAATCGAGTCCCTTTCGAAAAATGATGATGGTCCCTTATATGTGCTTATTACATCCCACAATGGCCTTCAAAGTCAAATTGTCCCTCACATGTCCCTTAACATCCAAAGTAAGGACTACCTACTCCATTATAGTAGGGATAGTCTTACTAAAGGAAAGAATAAAGAATAAGAAAGACCTTTAAACATTAGGGTAGGTTACTCCTAGATACTTGCTCACTTCAAAACTTTTTCACACTTAAACAAACTTCCAACAAAATTTTCAAACAAGTTTTTTTCACATCCATACACGGATTATTATTAAACTATTCTGAAATTTTTTGCTATTCACACACTACACTTTCAAAACAATTCAAAAGTGAGCTTAAGTACCTAAGAGCCCATGGATAACCATGGATGAAAAGGGTGCTAACACCTTCCCTTTTCATAACCTACCCCCCGGACCCAAAATATTCTCTAAGGTCTTTCCTGTTCTTTTATAACCTTTCCTTATGGATAAAATAAAAGTCGGTGGCGACTCTTGCTATCCGCAACATTGTTTAAAGTCAGTTCTCCCACCGTGTTACAGAACTGGCGACTCTGCTGGGGATTTATTTAAGAGGGGTACCCTTAGGAATTAAGATCACTTTAAATTGTTTGCCTTGTTTGCTTTATTATTATATTGTTGGGGTGCTCTTATGTGTGAAAGGTCCTAACCCGGATCTAGTGTACCTTAGGTAAATGGCAATAGACCAAGGAAACTGTACGACGTATATCGATACGGTTGATCTGGTAGCCATAGTTAGTGCGACTTCTTGGTTGGTGCTTATATTCCTTAAGTCAAGTTGAGGATAATATTGAGGCTGCCATATGTTGTCAATGCACTAACTGACTTTTAGAACCCTAGTTAACTCATCTTGGCCTTTAGAAAGTAGTGAGGTAACCGGCTTTGGTGCAGACTGAAGTTGGTTGACACTCGATACTACGCTCATTGAGATCTTAAACTTGGAGGGTTTTGGTTGGCAAGGAAGTTGCCTTCTGAACAACCACCCTTGTGAAGGATCAATGATATTGAGATCCCTTAGAACCTGGTTACTTTTGTAGGACAGGATGAACCATCTAACTTCAGGGGAGGGTACTTGCCTTTGAACCTCATGCAAGCCTTTAAACCTAGGGCTATGGTGTGACTTGTTTGTGTGTGCCACATGTTTGTGATTGAGCATGACATCATGACATCATCATGCATCATAAGCATATCATTTTCCCTAACCATTTCAAGGACCAAAGGATTTATCTTTGTTCTTTGTTGCAGGTCATGGCTTCTGCTCGTAGAAACACCATCAGGATCAACTTTGTAGGGATACCTGCTAAGCTCAAGGAGTTGGTTTCCCTAGTGCCTGATCATTCCCAGTTCAACAAGAGACATGGTCACTTATTGGATCTAGTTACTTCAGGGTTCAGTGAAGACATGATGAGTGTGATGTTTCAGTTCTTTGACCCTAAGCACCATTGCTTTACATTTCCTGATTATCAGCTGGTTCCAACCATGGAGGAGTTCTCTAAACTTCTGGGTATACCTGTTCTTGATCAGAAGCCATTCACAGGCTTAGAGAAGGAGCTTAAACCAGAAGTTATTGCTGCAGCTCTACATCTGAAGAAGTCTGACATTGTTCTAGAGACGAGAAGTGGAGTTAAAGGTATTCTTGCCAAGGTATTAGTGGATAAAGCTCAAATGTTATTGAAGGCTATGAGCTACGATGCTGTTGAGGAGATCTTAGCCTTATTGATTTATGGCTTAGTGTTGTTCCCCAATCCTGATCAGTTCATAGACGTTCATGCCATCAACATATTCCTGAGTCACAATCCAGTGCCTACCTTACTTGGAGACATCCTACATTCTCTTCACACCCGTACTACAAGGGCAAGAGGAACTTTGATGTGCTGCATACCTTTACTTTCTAGGTGGTTTATTTCTCACCTTCCTCGCTCAGTAATGAAGAATGAGCAAGGGTTCAGATGGTCCAAGAGGATCATGTCACTTTCTCACTCAGACATCCATTGGTGCTCCAGATCTATGGAGAATGTCACCATCATTGACCGTTGTGGGGAGTTTCCTAATGTGCGACTTCTAGGCATAAGAGGAGGCATCACCTACAACCCATCTCTAGCTTTACGACAGTTTGGTTACGCCCGGAGCGCTGGTCCACATGACATGTTGATTCAGGGCATTGTGTTTGATTACGACAACGATCTTCAGGGTTACCGTCAGAGATTCATCCGAGCTTGGGGAAAGGTAAACAGGATTGACAGCAAGACACTGGAGCCTAAGTACACCATTCCTATGGAGGCTTATCTCAGATGGGTACGATTTCGTGCTCAGACACTCATGATGCCATATCCTGCCATCCTACCAGTTACCATGGAACCTGTTGCTGAAGGAGACACAGCTTATACCATCCTTCACCCAGACATGCCTACTGATATGGAAGACTTGCAGAGATCATGGATCCAACTGAAAGAGCAAAGGGATACTTTCGAGGCTCATTACAAAGCAAGCCAAGCAAGGATCCTAGAGCTAACAAAGCTACTTCATGAGGAACGAAACCTCAACTCATACCTCAACACAAAGAGGAAACGTCCATGGGAGACTTAAAACCCCATCTTTTGTGCTTATTTCGTTTTCATTTCTTGTAAGCCTAAAAGGCAAAACAAGTTATTACTAATAAAAAGTTACTTTCTTGTTTGTTTAAGCAAATTTAAATCCTGCGGTCCTTGAAAACATTGCATATGCATTCCCATATCATTGCATCACAGGTTTATAATTGTGCACAGGTTTCTCATCTTCTCGCTGTTTATTTCAGCAATGGATCTTGAACAATCAATTAAGGATCTCCAGGCACAGAATGCACAGTTCCAAGAGCTGATCCTGAACCTATCCAAGGGGCAGGATGAATTGAAGACACTGCTGGCCAAGAAGACTAAGAAGGCTAGAAGGTCTGCTGGGTTGCTCAACATGGGAAGAAGGTTCAAAGGTCCTGTCAAGACCAAGGAACATGTTGAAGACTATGAATCTGAAGAATCTGAGCAGGAGAGAGGCAGTCTCCACAACACTATGGGGGACTCTGATTCTGAGGCTAACTACTACCATGAGCCTAACGAAGACAAATTCAAGATGCTGGTGGATAGAATGGATGCTATGGAATTACAGAAATCATCTGGGCTGGATTTTGAGGATTTGAGCTTGATATCTGGGGTGGTCATACCCATTGGGTTCAAAGTTCCTACATTTGTTGTCTATGATGGGGTCTCTTGTCCCAAATTGCATCTGAGGTCTTATGTCAGAAGAATGCAACCCCACACTGCTGATAAAAAGTTGTGGATCCATTTCTTTCAAGAGAGTTTATCTGGAGCTCAGCTAGAGTGGTATTATCAGTTGGAGAGTGTCAACATCAGAGATTGGAATGACCTTGTTGAAGCTTTCTACAAGCAGTATCAATACAATGCTGACTTAGCCCCCACTCGCATGCAGCTTCAAAGCATGTCTATGGGTGCCAAAGAAAGCTTTAAGGAGTATGCTCAGAAGTGGAGAGACTTAGCTGGAAGAGTTCAACCCCCTTTGACTGATAGGGAGTTGGTTGATATGTTCATGTGTACGCTGAATGGTCCGTTTTACAGTCATCTCATTGGAAGCTCATTATCTGGCTTCACTGAGTTGATCATGACAGGAGAGCGAGTAGAGAATGGTATCAAGAGTGGTAAGATCCAAGTGGGCACTTCTTCATCAGGTGCTGCAAAGAAGCCTCCCACTGGGAAGAAAGAATCTAATGCTGTGTATGGTCAGCCTGATCGTAACAGAAGGCATCAGTCTGTTAGTGCAGTTCATATTTCAAATCCAACTCCTGCAACAACAGAGCAGCCTCAAGGCAACCAACAGAGGGCTAGAAGACAGTTCACGAAGATCAACATGTCAATGGCTCAGGCATTGCAACACTTGTTGAAAGCTGAACTTATTACCCTGAGGGAGGCCCCTCAGAATCCCAATGTTACCTCTCCCAAGTACAATCCCAATGCACGATGTGCATATCATTCAAACTGTCCAGGACATGATACTAATAACTGCTGGGTCTTGAAGAACAAAATTCAGGATATGATTGATGCTGGAGAAATTGAGTTTGATCCACCAGGTACTCCAAATGTGATTACAGCTCCAATGCCAAATCACGAGAAGACTGTCAACGCCATTGATGAAGATATTGATGAAGATCTGCATGTCTATTCAGTTATGGAGTTGAGCACACCATTGTCTGTTATCAAAAAGAGGTTAGTACAAGCTGGGATCTTTCCAGGTTGTCATGAAGATTGTCTATATTGTACCTATAAGCCGGATAGTTGCTTCATTTTGAGAGATGGGATTCAACGTCTCATGGATAAATATACTATAGTGTTTGAAAGAAGACCAGCATCTGTAGAAAGTATGGTGGATCATCTGACTCAGGGTAAGAAGATTGAAGAGGTTGACATGGTTGACAAAGTACCACTAAGAATCACTTCAAAGGGTCCCATTAAAATCACTCATCAGGGCCCAATCAAGATTACTGTTGAAGGTCCTGTGAAAGTTGTTGCTGAAGCCAGAGTAGCTCCTCTGATCATTACCACTCCTGGTCCTATTCCTTATACATCTGACAAAGCTGTGCCTTGGCACTATGGGTCTGATGTTTACATCCATGGTGTCAAGCAGGAGCCTTTACCTGATATGCCTGTTGACATTGATAATATTGCTGGATCTAGCAAGATCACTCGTAGTGGAAGAGTCTTCTCTCCTCCAGTTGCTTCTAAGAGTGCAGTTACTCCTGCTGTTACTTCCACCACTGATGCTCGGGGCAAGGGTCCTGTTATTGAGCCTGTATCTACTGATGTGCCAGCTGCTGATGACCTCTCTAAGCAGATGGAAGAAGTATTGAAAATCATTCGCAAGAGTGATTATGATATTGTTGATCAGCTGGGGCATACTCCCTCAAAGATTTCTATGCTCTCCCTGTTATTATGTTCTGAGGCTCATGCCAAGTCATTGATCAAGTTTCTAAAGATGGCTCATGTACCCAGTGCAATTTCTGTGGACCAGTTTGAGAATTGTGTTGCTCACCTGACCTATGACAACGGGTTAGGATTTTCTGATGCTGACTTGACCCCTGCCAAGAGGGATCATAACAGGGCCTTGCATATTTCAATTGAATGCAGGGGCACTACCCTGTCTCATGTGCTGATAGACAATGGTTCCTCTCTGAATGTGTTGCCTAAGGAAGTCCTGAACAAGCTGAGTCCTGAAGATACGGTATTGAAGCCCAGTAATATTGTGGTAAAGGCTTTTGATGGTTCTAGAAGGGTAGTGCATGGGGAAATTGATCTTCCAATCAAGGTTGGCTCTCAGGTGTTCACTGCTACATTCTATGTGATGGATATTCGTCCTTCGTACTCATGTCTGCTTGGTCGTCCCTGGATCCATGGGGCAGGTGCTGTGACCTCCACATTACATCAAAAGTTGAGATATCCGGTGAATGGAAAAGTTGTTACTGTCTTTGGAGAGGAAGAATACTTTGTCAGCCATGTAAACACTTTCAACTTGGAGGCATGGATTTTTCCTACTGTGGGTGCTGGACTCAATAATTGGACAGCTGAAGATGTTATCCCTATCTCCTTTAGTCAGGAGTAAATACTATTACTGTGTTATGTTTTTAAATTTGCAATTTTTGGAACAATTAAAACTTTCAAGCCATGTGCCTTACCCGGGGCACAATGGTGTGCTTGTTACGGGTTGTCATTTCATTTGCATACTGCATTCAATAAAATCAGTGGACGTTTCGTTTTCGTAAATATTGTGTTCCTTGTCTTTCTTTTTCTTTTATTTTTGCTTTATCAGCTATGTGTTCTTACACACACCCACGTCACTAAAATGCTGATCCTCATCCACTCTGGATCCAGTTGATAACAGTTCTACTATTGCCAATTACAATTTCGAGAATCCGATCTATCAAACTGAAGACGGAGACGAGGACGATCGTGAAATACCTGTAGAGCTTGCTAGGTTGTTACAACAACCAGAGAAAGCTATACAGCCGCATGAAGAGCCAGTCGAAGTTGTGAATCCGGGAACTGAAGAAAACAGAAAAGAGGTCAAGATAGGGGTAACATATCAGCATGCTATGGTGGCTTTGTTTCATGATATGATTCATCATGAGATAGAGGTATATGTGGATGATATGGTAGCCAGGTCTCAGAATGAAGAACAACATCTTGATCATCTGCACAAGTTGTTTGAGAGGTTGAAGAAATACAGGTTGAGATTAAATCCAAACAAGTGTACTTTTGGAGTTAGATCTGGAAAGCTCCTGGGTTTCATTGTCAGTGGAAAAGGTATTGAAGTGGATCCTGCAAAAGTGAAAGCTATACGAGAGATGCCAACTCCCCGTACTGAGAAGGAGGTTAGAGGTTTCTTGGGACGATTGAACTACATTGCAAGATTTATTTCCCAATTAACTACCATCTGTGAGCCAATCTTCAAGTTGTTGAAGAAAGATCAGGTGATGGAATGGAATGATGAGTGCCAGACTGCCTTTGATGAAATCAAGAGATATTTGCTAGAACCTCCAATTTTAATGCCACCAGTTGATGGAAGACCCTTGATTATGTATTTAACAGTATTAGACAACTCAATGGGGTGTGTATTGGGGCAACATGACGAGTCTGGTCGAAAAGAGTAGGCAATATACTACCTTAGCAAAAAGTTTACCGACTGTGAAATAAGATACTCACTGCTCGAGAAAACTTGCTGCGCTTTGGCATGGGCTGCTCGCCGACTAAGACAGTATATGTTGACCCATACTACCTTGTTGATTTCGAAGATGCAGTTCAAGATTAAGCATCACAACTCTTCTCCGTATCGTCCAAAGATGAATGGGGCAGTTGAAGCTGCTAATAAGAACATTAAGAAGATTGTACAGAAGATGACTGTTACTTACAAGGATTGGCACGAGATGTTACCATTTGCTCTGCATGGTTATCGTACTACAATACGTACTTCAACAGGGGCAACCCCATTCTCCTTAGTCTATGGTATGGAAGCAGTTCTGCCTATTGAAGTTCAGATCCCCTCCTTGAGAATTATGAAGGATGCAGGCTTGGATGAAGATGAGTGGATTCAGACTCGACTTGACCAGATAAATTTGATTGATGAGAAAAGGTTAGCAGCAGTTTGTCATGGCCAGATGTACCAGAAACGGATGATCAAAGCTTTTAACAAGAAGGTTAAGCCAAAGGTATATCAGGCTGGTGACTTGGTAATCAAGCGTATCATATTACCACAGGGTGATCCTAGGGGTAAGTGGACTCCAACATATGAGGGACCATTTGTAGTCAAGACAGTGTTCTCAGGAGGTGCCATGATACTGACTACAATGGATGGTGAAGACTTCCCACAAACTGTAAACGCAGACATAGTTAAAAAATACTACGCATAAAAAGAGACCCGCTAGGTTGACAGGCCTAGGCAAAAATAAGGGCATCCCGGCAAACCAAAAGGGTTTGGGCAAAAATTAGGGATATATATATATAAAAAGATGTACACCCGGCAAGTCGAAAACCTGAAAAGGCGGCTTGGGCAAAAAAGGGTATCCCGGTGGATTGAAAACCTGAAAGGGAAATCCAGGCAAAAGTTAGGGATTAAAGCGTATGACTATGTCTCTTTTGGATCACTCATGAAACTGCAACCAGTTGTACTACTTACTCAAGCTCAAACAGATAAAGCTCAATCCAATCGTTTCCGTCTCAACAGCAAGAAGATGAGATACTTGAGTGGCAATAGTAGAATTGAAACTCAATAGGATTATTTCCCACATAGCTGATTCTTTTTGTAAAACTTCATGACAAAATTCTCTTACTAGGGTTTATGTCTCCTTGTACAAACTTACCCGTGTATGGGTCACTTTTGATATAAATAAATTCCATCTTTTGAATCCAGATTTACTTTTACCCTATTTACATAAGCGAAACGTCCATTGGTTGTGTTTGAATGTATGTATGCCTTTGAATATGATTGATGTTTACCAGAAATGCATGTATGCTTTTAATATGATTGATGTTTACCAGAAATGCATGAAAATGCAGTAATAGTATTTACTAAGGACGAACGAGGGAAGGATTTCAACGAAGCTTCGCCGGTTCATCTTTACAAGGCAGTTACAAACCATCAGTAGGACTAATCCATTTTCACAAAGTCTAATCTCCCCTGGAATTTATATCCATCTCTTTTATCCTCATACGGATATACGGGAAATTACTTTCCAATAAGGGCACGATGAACGAAGACGGGATGTTATACTTATCCTACTATCAAACGAAAACGAAGGTTATCTATACCCTACTATCCCCAACAACGGGAGGTTATCTATACCTTGTTATCCCCAACAACGGGAGGTTATCTATACCTTGTTATCCCCAGCAGACGGAGGGTTATATATTCTTCAACAACGAATCGGGATTTATTTTCCTTGGCCAGCAGTTGTTATACAAGGATATCCAGACACTTCCAGCAGTGTCATATCATACATACATCATTTACATCATACCATAACATATATGTCTATAGTACATTACCTAAGTGCATCATGTCATACATGCATACATAAAGCATAAACTAATGTTGTTATACAGAATGCTACCTTGTTTTCAGATTAATTATCCAACAAACAAGCTTATGATCTTTGGGACTGCTTTATTGTAACCTCAGGGTTACTTTATCCTCCTGATGAGCTTCTTATTACTTTGGGACTGCTTTATTGTAACTTCAGGGTTACTTTATCCTCCTGAGAACATCTCATGACTTCAAGACTGCTTTAGAGCTACTGATTGCTCTATCCTCCTGAAACCATCATTATTATTTCAAGACTGCTTTAGAGTATTCATTGCTCTATCCTCCTGAAATTACATTATTATTTCAAGACTGCTTTAGAGTATTCATTGCTCTATCCTCCTGAAATCATTACTTCAAGACTGCTTTAGAGCTATTGATTGCTCTATCCTCCTGAAGACATATCACGTTATTATTTCAAGACTGCTTTAGAGCTATTCATTGCTCTATCCTCCTGAAATCATTACTTCAAGACTGCTTTAGAGCTGTTGATTGCTCTATCCTCCTGAAGCCATTCTATTACTTCAAGACTGCTTTAGAGCTATTGATTGCTCTATCCTCCTGAAGCCATTATTACTTCAAGACTGCTTTAGAGCTATTCATTGCTCTATCCTCCTGAAATCATTACTTCAAGACTGCTTTAGAGCTATTGATTGCTCTATCCTCCTGAAGACATATCACATTATTATTTCAAGACTGCTTTAGAGTTATCCATTGCTCTATCCTCCTGAAATTACATTATTATTTCAAGACTGCTTTAGAGCTATCCATTGCTCTATCCTCCTGAAATCATTACTTCAAGACTGCTTTAGAGCTATTGATTGCTCTATCCTCCTGAAGACATATCACATTATTATTTCAAGACTGCTTTAGAGCTATCCATTGCTCTATCCTCCTGAAATCATTACTTCAAGACTGCTTTAGAGCTATTGATTGCTCTATCCTCCTGAAGATATATCACGTTATTATTTCAAGACTGCTTTAGAGCTATTCATTGCTCTATCCTCCTGAAATCATTACTTCAAGACTGCTTTAGAGCTGTTGATTGCTCTATCCTCCTGAAGCCATTCTATTACTTCAAGACTGCTTTAGAGCTATTGATTGCTCTATCCTCCTGAAGCCATTATTACTTCAAGACTGCTTTAGAGCTATTCATTGCTCTATCCTCCTGAAATCATTACTTCAAGACTGCTTTAGAGCTATTGATTGCTCTATCCTCCTGAAGACATATCACATTATTATTTCAAGACTGCTTTAGAGTTATCCATTGCTCTATCCTCCTGAAATTACATTATTATTTCAAGACTGCTTTAGAGCTATCCATTGCTCTATCCTCCTGAAATCATTACTTCAAGACTGCTTTAGAGCTATTGATTGCTCTATCCTCCTGAAGACATATCACATTATTATTTCAAGACTGCTTTAGAGCTATCCATTGCTCTATCCTCCTGAAATCATTACTTCAAGACTGCTTTAGAGCTATTGATTGCGCTATCCTCCTGAAGACATATCACATTATTATTTCAAGACTGCTTTAGAGCCATTCATTGTTCTATCCTCCTGAAATCATATCATTGCTTCAAGACTGCTTTAGGGTTATCACTATTGATTGCTCTATCCTCATGAAGACATGCTGTTACATCAGTATTACTCCAGACTCCTGACAGTTCTCATTATACTACTGAAGAACTTTCTCCTAGTGGCATCTTTAAGCCCACTCAATCATGTTCAACCAACCATCAATATCACTCCATGCACTGGTGAGTGCAAATTTTTGGGCTTTTGTGTTCAATCCCCTTCAACCTTCCAGGTTACGACTGGCAAATATACCAATCTAACCCCTCAGGTTTCAGAAAATTGAACAGGGGCAGCTGTTGCACCCCAAAATTTGCCCTCACAATACAAGACTTTGTGTTCTAAGAAGATTCACAAGGTTCACATATGTTGCACCCTAATTTTTGACCTGAAGACCCCACCTCCTCATGCATCCCTCGTGTATATCATCTAGATCTATCTTTCCTGCTTCAATTAACCGTTTAACTAGTTGTTTGTTTTGTTTTTATGAAGTTCATTTGTTGCAGAGAATTTTAAGGGAAACATCAAGCCATTCTAGTTTTCCTTCAAGATACGAGGGTCTCATTCTTGAATACATTTATTTTGTAACAAGATTATTGGAGTTTGCACTATAACGCTTTCATCACTCAAGAGGCCTAGTTACGAGGATTATTATGTGCAAGAAATCTTGAAGTTCAGTATCTTGAAGCATTAGAACGATTTGTCTATTTGGGGGTTCATCGTTAGAAATCAGAAGTCACAAGTTGTATTACGCTAAACTACAAGGTTACAAGAATTTAGTTGTATGGTACGTGTGATAAGTACAAGCTCAAGGAAAGAAAATTTCTCATATCCTAAACTACTTGGAGGGGACGTTTTATATGCATTCAAGTGGTAACAATTGTTGTACTCAATCTTTTCATCACATATGACTGTCAAGCAAGGAGAAGCCCTTAAGTATGTATGTATGTTGCAAATTAGTAAATATTTCAAGAATGTTACAAAGATGGATTACAAGAGTATTCAAAAACAGTAAAAAGCTACACCATTACAACAATATATCAATACTAGATACGAGGATCCCGCGATCCCGCGTTACATCGTTCAAGGTGGTGCGCTAAACTCCAACAACATTTGCTCCAAATCACAAACCAAGACTCTGTCATAAATAACATATTATCAAACCCAGCAGCAACACTTCTCGCGTGAGCAGCCACCAGAATTAACCCACCAAAAGGCTTGATCTTGTTCACAAACTTGAAGGTACACCAGGTAGCGGGATGCTCCTGAGCTCTTCTAAAGACAAACGCTATTAATATCTCACAACAACACCTGGAGCTATTCTACAAAACCGCAAACAATGTCTGCACGAGTGAGGTGCTGCAGAAGAAATGGTAAAAAAAAGGGTTCTGGTTACATTGCTCAAGAAATTGAAGATGGAGGAAATAGCTCGAAAAAGGAAACGTAGGATAAACACTAGGTCCTGCAACTGACGAGCTTACACAATACTTATCAGAAACTCCAAGCAGATGTCTTAGAGTGGCAGAAAATAACAGCATACGTCGCCCTCGACCTCCTTCGATAGCTAGAGATTCCTTGGCAGCACAGACAACTCCGGTAATGCCCAAAGGGCTTTGCTGTAGCAAGGATGATAGAATTGGCAAGCAACAATTATGTACACAACATGGTAGTACAAGTCATTCTCTGCCTCTAGTCACGGATGCAGTTGTTGCTGTAACTGATATTGGCTCCTCAACTCGATACCTGCATTCAAGCCAACATACACTTTAGGCTGGTTTGAAGATTATAAGTGATGCAACTTGTTTTATGTTGAACTGTTTTGAGAAATTTGAGAGTATTGGGATGTTTTTCAGAGATTGCCACTAGTCTGGGTCGTGTTAATAAACAAGGAAGGGTTAGAACTTCACCTCATCATGACTACAACAAACTCCCACGGTTGTGCTAATCCCGGCCCTAACTTGTCGCTTCATCAAATCCTGTTACAACATGAGCTATTTGAGCATGGTAGTCAAAACAGAAGATGGTCAAGAGATCACGAACACTACAATGTCATGACAGCAGCATACTAATCGTATCACTATGAGGCACAATGAGCACTTTGCATCAGTTTCCCGGTCACACTTCTCAAATGTCCTCTATAAGTCCTCGTACGAAAGGAAGTTTGTTTCACCTGGGCGCACTTCTCTTCGCAACCTGTCAAGAGGAATGGATGAGGCCAATAAGTCTTTGAAGCAACTTAAACAATAGATAAAGCATGATCAAGTTAATTGAGGAAAACATGAGAGAATAGCAAAACAGAGAAAGACTTAACTTCAGCACTAAGCAGCACTACTTGCCCTATCTTCTGATTCTGATAGCTTTCCATCACAACACCTACGTGCTGACGCCTTTGTGCCAAACCAGAATTCCATTTTCACAACTGATAACGCATTTACGCCAGAACTTGTAAACTTTCCCAAGACACTCATTGAATTCCATACGCCAACCCTCTTCAAAAAGTTCCAAGCACAACCTCTTCTTCAAGCCAAAACAACGGTCTCCGCTAAGAGGTTTCTCATCAAGATTCACAATAAACCAATTTCAACCACCAAACCAGTGCAGCGTCAAGCGTGTGTCGCCTATAGTCCACTTAATCATGACTTTTGTTCCAACAATTTGAAGCAGCCCGAAATGTCACTATGCCCTTCTATTTCATTTGCAAACCAAAACTCATGACAGTGCATTTCATCATCATTAGCATCATTTCAAAAGAGCATCAACATCAGCATTTGCAAGCAGCAGCAGAACATCAGCCGCCGGCATCATCTGCAAACACAAACGACAATATCATCACGTGATACACATTGAGAGAGTGGTAGAAAACATGATAAAATCACAGCAGATCATAACACGTAAGAATTTTCAGGCTATTCTTACTTAGGCATTCACAACAGAAATTCGCAAAGGCCACCGCACAGCAGAGGATACAAACGCTCCACAAACATGCATTTGTTTGCATCAGCAACATTGAAGACTCCAGCCAACCTTGCAGTAAATCTTCATCACCAATCTTCGTTCATAATGGGAAGGGCCAGCATAAAGTCGTGCCAGTCGGGCCCTTATGGAATTAAGTTGGTCCAATTTATTCTCAAGGTTCCTACAGATAAAGGATATGATTAAAACAAGGAAAGGTCAGATTAGAGTGAACGTCAATCCAAATCAGCAGAATCAATTGGAAGAATATTCCTAAAATATCCAATCCAAAGTCTCAACACATTGAATCTGGACAAATAAGAGTATTAAACAAGATTGATACATTTGGAAATCTCCATTAACAGGTATTAAACGAGATTGGACGAAAATGGTAAGTTTCAAATCTGATTTACCTCAAAAAAGGAAATCCAAATCAAATATTCAAACCAATCCAATCAATGTTCAAATCAGGAATTCTCCCCAAGTCCTATATAAAAGGTAACTCGAGGCAGAAAAAAAAAAGAGGAGAAAAAAAACACACAAAGAAAAACCCATACGGAGATCACAACCACCGAAATCGAGCAAAGTAACTTATCTTAGTGAGTCGGCGAAATTGCTTCCGACCGCCGCGAACTCCAATCGACGAAGCATCGCCTCCAACACCGTTTCACCAACCTTCGGTAAACCCTCATTTTCTTGCAAAAATATTGAACTTGCTGATTGTTTTGTTGTGTTTCAGGATTCAGAAGAAAAAGGATTCAAAGATGAGGGAGAGCGGTTTAGAAACCGAGTGGGATTGACGGCGGAGAAGGAAAGGGGATTTGGGACTCGTTGGGAATTAGGGTTCATAGCTTTACCCTATTTTTGCTAATCCCTCGTTTATGTCATTATCACTCACTTAACACACACACATAATCCTTTAATCTGCCATTTAAATACTAATTAATATTTAATCTGCCCTTTAACTAATATATCATGAACCTAATCACTTTTTTTAACTAATTAAACCATTGACCTAGTCATTTGCCTAAATCAACCGTTTTTATTAACCTAATAACCCGTTTTGTGTAACTAATCTTTTTCTCTATTTAATTAGCATGTGAATTAACCTTTTTTATTTTTTTAATTTGCTGTTTAACCTAATTTATTAATTTTAATGTCATCAACTTAATCTCTTTATAATAATTGTTCATATTCTAAAAAACACTTTTATATTTTATATAAAATAACTTTTTTCCCATCTACAATAATAGAACCTTTTTTATTTAATAAAAACTTTTTTCATGTAATATAACTTTATTTACTTAATAGGACCTCCTTAAGAATAATCAGCTTAATAATTAGTAACTTAATTAATTCCAAACCCTAATTTTCACAAATGCCTCGCCGCAGGCGCAATTACCAATTTTACCCCTAGCATTAGGTCAAAGAGCCGCCGCGCTCATTTTAGGGTTTCCCGCCGTAGAATCCCTAATTTAACCCTAATTCACTTGACAATTCAACGTAGAGATTTGGAGTTTCTACACTCCACTTAAGCGTGTCCTTAAGATGCGTTTATTCCCCTTGAGACCTTGACCACAGTCAAGAAGTTTCTAACCTCCCTATTGAGGGGAACTACGATTACTCTGATTCCACTCCCGTAAGGATACGTAGGCACAAGATGCGATGTCTTGCCGAGTAAACTTAGAATTAACCCCCTTTATTATTTATTATTGCTTATTTATATTTTATTTATCTTTGCTATTTAATTATTTTGCTTATTATTTTGTAATTGTTTCTTGGATGTAAAGTTGTTTAATTATTTAATTATTATTATGGTTAGTAATTAGGGAGTGTAACAACATGTATGTAATATTAAAATAAATTTAGATCACTTTTAAATAAAGATAATTAAAATAAACACGTCACACACGTAAGTCGATTTTAATCGCCGTCTCACTTCCTAAGGATATCCCTCAAGTTGCCTATGAATATTGGTTAAGTGGGGTGTATAAAGCAAGTCCCTCAAATAGAAAAATCATCAAAGTCCCTTATGGTTGCCTTTACGAATCGAGTCCCTTTCGAAAAATGATGATGGTCCCTTATATGTGCTTATTACATCCCACAATGGCCTTCAAAGTCAAATTGTCCCTCACATGTCCCTTAACATCCAAAGTAAGGACTACCTACTCCATTATAGTAGGGATAGTCTTACTAAAGGAAAGAATAAAGAATAAGAAAGACCTTTAAACATTAGGGTAGGTTACTCCTAGATACTTGCTCACTTCAAAACTTTTTCACACTTAAACAAACTTCCAACAAAATTTTCAAACAAGTTTTTTTCACATCCATACACGGATTATTATTAAACTATTCTGAAATTTTTTGCTATTCACACACTACACTTTCAAAACAATTCAAAAGTGAGCTTAAGTACCTAAGAGCCCATGGATAACCATGGATGAAAAGGGTGCTAACACCTTCCCTTTTCATAACCTACCCCCCGGACCCAAAATATTCTCTAAGGTCTTTCCTGTTCTTTTATAACCTTTCCTTATGGATAAAATAAAAGTCGGTGGCGACTCTTGCTATCCGCAACATTGTTTAAAGTCAGTTCTCCCACCGTGTTACACTGTCACAAAATCCATGGTAATGCAATCCCATTTCCAAACCGGAATCTCTAATGGTTGCATAAATCCAGAAGGTCTCTGGTGTTCCACCTTCGACTTCTGACATGTCAAACAGGCATACACAAATTGAGCTATGTCTCTTTTCATACCAGACCACCAAAATAACTTCTTCAAATCATGATACATTTTCGTAGCTCCCGGATGAATACTCAGGCTACTACGATGTCCTTCGCTCAAAATTGACTTTTTCAATTCTTCATCATCTGGTACATAAATCCTGCCTCTAAATCTCAACACACCTGTACTATCCAATTTAAAGTCACTATCGGAGTCACTCCCTACTCCAGGCATCAAATCTACCAATTTCACATCCAACTTCTGATTTTCTCTAATCATATTCAAGAAGTCATTATTTACCTGCAACATACCCAACATTACACTATCTGCAGTAGTCTCACAAACCATGCTCAAATCTCTAAACTGTTCAATTAACTCAATTTCTTTCACCATCAGAGCTGCCATATGAATTGCTTTCCTACTCAAAGCATCTGCCACTACATTGGCCTTTCCTGGATGATAACTCAAACTGAAGTCATAATCCTTCAAAAATTCCAACCATCTTCTCTGCCTCATATTCAGCTCTTTCTGATCAAACAGGTATCTCAGACTCTTATGATCACTAAACACTTCAAATCTTGAACCATATAAATAGTGTCTCCAAATTTTCAACACAAAAACAACCGCAGCTAATTCAAGATCATGAGTCAGATAATTTCGCTCATGCACTCTCAATTGCCGCGATGCATATGCTACTACTTTACCATTCTGCATCAGAACCCCGCCTAATCCCATCTTAGACGCATCACAGTACACCACAAACGGTTCACTCGGAGTCGGTAACACTAACACCGGTGCCGTAGTCAATCTCTTTTTCAACTCTTCAAAACTTTCTTCACAAGCAGCATCCCATACAAAAACTTGGTTCTTTCTCGTCAACTGAGTTAATGGCAACGCCAAATTAGAGAACCCTTCAATAAACCTGCGGTAATAACCGGCTAACCCCAAAAAGCTTCTAATCTCTGTCGCTGTCTTCGGCGGTTCCCACTGCAATACTGCACTTACTTTTGACGGATCCACCGCTATTCCATCTTCAGATATTACATGCCCCAAGAAACTTACTTTCTTCAACCAAAAGTCACACTTTGACAGTTTAGCAAATAATTTATTTTCCTTCAACACTTGCAAGGCAATTCTCAGATGTCCTGCATGCTCTTCATCGGATTTAGAATAAATTAATATATCATCAATAAACACTACAATGAACTGATCCAAGTAAGAATGGAAAATTTTGTTCATATACTCCATAAATACTCCCGGTGCATTAGTCACTCCAAACGGCATTACAGCATATTCGTAATGTCCATATCGAGTCCTAAAAGCAGTCTTTTGAATATCACCTTCCTTTACTCTTATCTGATGATAACCCGATCTCAAATCGATCTTACTGAACACACGAGCTCCCACCAGCTGATCCATTAAGTCATCAATCCTAGGTAGAGGATACTTATTCTTAATAGTCACTTTATTCAATTGACGGTAATCGATGCACAGATGCATACTACCATCCTTCTTCTTCACCAACAACACTAGAGCTCCCCACGGCGATACACTTGGTCTAATAAACTTTCTATCCAACAATTCTCCAATCTGAGACTTCAACTCAGCTAATTCCACTGCAGACATCCTGTACGGCGCCATAGAAATAGGTCTCGTACCAGGAACAAGATCAATACCAAATTCTACTTCTCGCGTCAGAGGCAATTCCGTAATGTCGTCAGGAAACACTTCTGGAAATTCATTCACCACTGCTAATTCCTCCATTGGCACTTTGTTATCCAGCGATAAAGTTGCAAATAAAGCAAACACTCTAGTTTCATCTTCCAATAAGGCCCTCAATTCTTTATTAGACAAAGAACTTGCCACAACTTCCTCTTCAGGGGTCAGGAACAACAATTCCTTCCTAAAACAATCGATGTAGACTCGGTTGAACTCTAACCAGTTCATACCCAGAATAACATCCAACTTACCGAGTGGTAGACAAATCAGATCCACTCCAAATTCTCTACCGAAAATAGTCAGCGAACACTTCAGGCATACCAAAGAAGTAGTCACTGAACCTATAGAGGGTGTCTCAATAGTCATTTGCCTCTCCAGAGTAGACGGCACCAATCCTATTCTCTCCACACAATCTACAGAAATAAACGAGTGCGTTGCACCCGTATCAATAATAGCAATCAAAGGAATATTGTTGATAATACAAGTACCTCTGATCACACGCTCATCACTGGCAGCTTGAGTTCCTGCCAAGGCAAACATTTTTCCACCAGCCGGAGACGTTTGAGGCTTCTTCGGCTTCTCACAATGAGTACTGATATGACCCTTCTCACCACAGTTATAACAGGTCGGCATAGTTGCTCTGCAATCAGCTATCACATGACCTGGTTTCCCACACTTAAAACATTTCTTGGCCTCATTAGGACAATCATTAGCACGGTGTCCCATACCACCGCACCGAAAACATTTCCCTTCAGCAGATGCTCTCCCATCTCTAGGCTTCTTATCAACAACAGCTTTACGTTTTCCCTTATCAGCAGCAACACTATAAGGAGTACCACTAAACCTCTGCTTACCCTTACGGTCATTAACAGCTTTGTAGTGCGCAATCCTTGCCCGGTTATCGTTATCATAGATTCTGCTCCTGCCTACCAGCTCAGGATAGCTCCTGATCTTCTGACAAGCAATCCCCAACTTAATCTCTGGACGCAGTCTATTCTCAAACTTTAAGCACTTAGAGGTCATTGCCCCTTCCACATTATAGTGGGGACAATACTGCACCAGCTCCTCAAACTTGGCAGCATATTCTGCTACAGTCATGCTACCCTGTTTCAGCTCTAAGAATTCAATTTCCTTAGCGCTTCGGATATCTTCCGGGAAGTACTTCTCCAGAAAACCTTTCCGAACCACCTCCCAAGTAATGGTAGTTCCAGCAGCTTCCAACCTTTGGCGACTATTGTCCCACCAGGCTTCAGCTTCACCCTCCAGCATGTGAGTACCAAACCTCACCTTTTGCTCGTCACTACATTCCATAGTTCTGAAGATCTTCTCAATTGCCTTCAGCCACTTCTGAGCAGCTTCGGGGTCCAGAATTCCCCCTTCGAACGTTGGCGGCTTGTTGCTCCGAAACTGCGCCAAACTCCTGAATTGGGCATCAGCAGTTTGATTCTGATTAGCAACAGCCTGTGCCATTGCTTGCATAGCAGCAGCCAATGCAGCATCGTTCCTTCCTGCCATACTGCTCAAAACAACAACACCAGGTTTAAAAGATATTCAACTCCATCCATAAGGACGGACCCAACTCGACTCAACAACACTGGCCGGACGGACCGACCTGCTCTGATACCAATTGTAACACCCCACTTCCCAAAATCAATTAAATTAATAAACATCATAAATAAACAAAATCAGAGTTCCAATTCTCCCAAGTGGGATATCACATAAGAACAACGTTTCCTTATAAAAAGGTTTTTCTCCAATACAGCGGAATATTAAATAATAGCATCCAATAAAAGTTTGATACGTTCACAGGGAAATAAAATATAAGTTCAACATAAAACAAATAAAAACGCCCAAGTCCCGTGCTACGTATCAGAGCATCCTAGACTCGACAATCACACCAATATCCAAGCTAGCTAAGCACCTGGATTATCTGTACTTCCGAAGAAGCACAGACCACAACAACAACAAAGGGGTGAGAAAACATGATCAAAAATATAATGGTAATGTAATACATGCAAATAAGGTAGTACAACACACCAACACACAAATATTCACCCCAACAACACCATATAACGAACCTACTGTTCAAATTACAATATAACGTATTATAATGCGTTTATGCAACTCACACCATGCATGCGGTACCGACTCATTGGTTCATTCAATCGAACCCACCATTCTCCACAAAGGAGTACGGGTGAATCACTTACGCTCCATCTGAGACATGATTCAACCCCACCATTCTCCACAAAGGAGTACAGACAGATCACTTACGCTCCATCCGAGACATGATCCATCCCACCAAGACACCATGATATGCACACACCAATGCATAACTATTATGTTCAGGCACACTAAGTGCACACGATCTACCTGATCATATCATTATACATCACATATATATGCATAGATATAACATGCACCAACACCATATAAATCAATCAGTTAGTAAACAAGTTCGTATTCTATCACCAAGATACAAACACATCCCACTACTCGGGGATACACGATCCTACTGATCACTACATACATATACATCAACTAATTGTCCACCAGTTATTATTACGGGAAACATGCACTATCACCAAGTACACAAGTTAGTTCCCACACTCATCATTCTTACAGTGCAGCAAGGCCAAAGGGATCACACAAGCCCAAGCTCAAGGCCAAAACATCACAAAAATCACATTCTGGTTCTGCTACGTTCGCTGGCATTCGCCAGGAGAAGCCCCGTAGCGAACCTTCGCTAGCATTCTCCAGGCGAACCTGCTGGCGAAGCCCTCATTTCACTATCGTGCACTCGCCAGGCGAACCTTCATTCGCCAGGCGAACCTTCGCTGGCCACACTTGCCAGGCGAAGTTTCTACCCTTTAGGTCTGGGACTTAATTCTGAATTATTCGCTGCCACTCGCCTCAACTCGCCAGGCGAACTCTCGCCTCCCTTCGCCAGGCGAAGCTTCGCCAACATTCGCCAGGCGAAGCCTAGCGAATGCTGCGATTCACCAAGTTTTCTCACAGTTCTGCAGTGTAATCTAGGCCAAATTGTACCTATCATCTCAACTCAGATCCTCAGTCTATTCTAGTACCAATCTTGCACATTACCGTAACCAATAGGTTTCTAATTTCTATTCCCAAAATCATCACCTACACACTTTATCGATACCTCAAAAGCCATACAGAATTTTCCCTAAAAACTGTAAAACACCCTATATGCCCTATATGCCAAATCAACCCAAAACACCAATTCATTAACGATTACTATATAATTAACAACAATCATCATCAATCATAACATAACAATATATATTATCATATATCGATCAATTTCCTACGGGGTTAAGGAATCCCCAACTACCCTATACATGTATAAACCATTCCCAATCAAGTTTCTCCCCCCTTACCTTGTTAATCGGTTGATCGATGAAAGAATCCTCCAAGGTTTGGCCAATTCTGATTTTCCCCCGTTCCTTCGTTCTTCGCTCCCTTTTCCGTTCCCTTTTCCGTTCTTCTCACTTTTCTCCTTTCTATCGTTCTTTTTCCACTTTCTCTAACTTCTCACAATGTATCGTAAAAACTGCTAACCCCTCACATCCTCTATTTTAATTCTCTAATCCCAATAATAATAATAATTTAATAATAATAATAATAATAATAACTTTATAAAATAATAATAATAATAATAATAATAATAATAATAATAATATTATCTCACCAAAATAATAATAATATTAATAACAATAGTAACTATAATAAATATAATAATAATAATAATATTCCCACCAATATTAATATTATACACTATATTATTATATTCACCAAAACACCACCAATAATCCTCCCACATTAGGGACACCCACCAAACATCACCAAATACACCCCCACCAAAGGGTACACCAACCTATAATATTTAAAATAATAATAAAATGACTAAATAATTAAAATGGGTGTTACATGTGTCGACTTAGGTCTTTTCCTTCACCATCTTTCTGACTTGTCGACCCACATGTTATCCTTTTTGTCAACTCTTCTCAATCAAAATCTTCCGGCCAATAAGTTCCCCCCCCCCCCCCCAAAAAAAAAAGCCAATTTCGACTGAGCACTATGTCGACTGAAAACTTGGCGTTTTGATTTCCTACGAGATTTTGACTGTACCTTGGTTTTGACCCAATAAGTCAATCATTTTCCTTTCATTGAATCAGCCATGCATCACATAATGTTTGACGTAATAATGTTGCCTTTCTGCGCCACGATTCACAAGAAATCTCATTATGCCTAGTCTCGTCCTAAGTTATGGGCTTTAACCCACTCCCACTCACTTTAGAATCGGAACAGTTCATTGTCCTTTCAGTTGCATGCAATTTGTCTATAAATACTCCTTACCCATGTTTGGTTTTCTTTTCCATATTCTCTCACACTTTCCTTTTCTTCTAAACTTTCTTGCTCCCAAAGTTCTGTTAGCTTCTCTTTCGACACTTTGTACCCGAAAGCAATTTGTGCTAAATCGTCTGCCTCTTGATTTTCTATTTTGGGCACGTGTGTAATGCTGACAACCTCGAATCATTCCAAAAGTCGCTTCGCCATATTAAAGTACACCACAAGGTGTTCTTTGACGCAATTATACTCTCTAGTGATTTGTTTAATCACCAGTTCAAAATCGCCCTTTATTTCAACTCTCTTGGCACCTAGATCTTTAAGAATTTTAAGGCCAATGATTAAGGCTTCATATTCTGCCTCATTATTGAAATATTTTTCGTTGACCCTACACTTGAATTTAGTAGGAATGTCTTGCGGGGATATTATCAAGATTCCAATACCTGTTCCATTTTTATGACTTGACTCGTCGAAGTATAACTTGGTCAATGTCGACCATCCACAACGACGATTCGAATACTGCATGGTCGACAATAAAGTCTGGCACTATTTGACCTTTCATTTCCCTTAGAGGGACATACGTCAAGAAAAATTCAGTTAATGCTAGTGCCCATTTCCCAATTCGACTATGCAGAATGGGTTTAGACAACATATGCTTAATAACATCAAAATGCAACGAAACGTAAACATCAACTGACTTAATATATTGCTTTAATTTCATACATGAGAAGTACAAGCATAGGCATAACTTTTCAATCATAGTGTATCTAGTTTCAGCATCTATTAACATTCGACTAAGGTAATAAATGGGTCTTTCGACGCCAAAACCATCCTCTTGTGCTAACATGCTTCCTATGGTTGTGTCTGACGCATCAATGTACAAATTCATGCTTTTATTCATACTATGTGGCAATAAAATGGGAGGACTTGTAAGTTATTCTTTAATGGTGTCGAAAGCCTCTTGTTGCTCATGTCCCCAATGAAAATCACTTTCCTTCTTGGCCTTGAGAAATGGCGAGAACAACTTCGTCTTACCACTTAGATTTGATATAAACCTTCTCAAGAAGTTTATCTTCCCCAACAAAGACTAGAGTTGTTTCTTTGTTGAAGGAGGCTTGAGATCTAAAATTGCCTTGGTCTTGTTTTGATTGATCTCGATGCCTTTTTTGTGGATTACAAATCCCAGGAAGTCTCCTACATGTACACCAAAAGCACATTTTAGTGGATTCAATTTTAATCCATATTGTCTCATTCTTTCAAATGAACGTCGAAGGTGGTCTAAGTGACCATTCTCTGATGAGGATTTTATGACAATTTCATCAATGTACACCTGCATGAATTTTTCAAAAAAATCATATAGCATTCATGGCCCTTTGATAAGTTGCTCCAGCATTTTTTAAACTAAACGACATCACAACCCATTCATATGTTCCCAAGACCCCAGGACAACGGAATGCAGTTTTAAGAACATCATCTTTGGCTATGAGAATTTGATTATAGCCGGAATACCCATCAAGCATACTCAAATATTCGAAACCTGGAGCTGAATCGACCAACATTTCTGCTACAGGCATTGATTACTCATCTTTTGAGGTAGCATTGTTCAGGTCCCTAAAATCTATACAGACTCGAAGAGTCCCATTCTTCTCGATAACAGGCAATATGTTCGCTATCCATTCGACGTACCTTGTAGTTCTAATGAACCCGCTTTTGAGCAGTCTCTTGATCTCCTGCTTGATCTTTAGAGGGATTTTTAAAGCGAATCATCGAGGTTGCTGTTTTACTGGCCTTTTTCCTAGATGAATTGGTAGTTGGTGCTCCACCACACTTCGACTCAAACCAGACATTTCTCTATAATCCCAGGCGAAGCAATCTTTGTTTTCTTTCAATACCTCGATCAACTTGGCCTTCATCTTCGACCCAATTTTAGTACTCATGTAAGTAGGTCTTTTTGTTATCCCATCTCCTAAGTCAATCTCTTCTATTGGGTCTTGCGTTTGCATTCTCTGCAGATCAGTGGATGGGTCTTTCTCAAACCCCAAAGGCTTATTGCCATAGATGCAATCAAGCCTCCGGCTTTCTGAAGCTGTTGTTTGGCCTTGTCGGCCATTTAACTGTGCATTGTTGTCGGCTTCACTAGCTACATTTTATTGTTTTTCTGCTTCTAGTGCCAAATTTCTCTTGTTTTCAGCCAAATAGGTCAAAATTCAAGTCAAGCTCTCTAATTCAGTAGTCATTTTCATCAACTATTGGCCACCCTGTGGGTGGATTTCCTTCTGTAGGCTCCATTGTCTCGTCACCAACATCCCAAACAAATTCATAATCAGGCTCCAAATTTAGCATGCAACCTGTATCGATAGAGGTATAAGACCCTGATCCATGGTCACAAGGTGCCACATTTGCTACGTCTTGATCAAAAGATTTCTTTGTACCCTTTGCTTCATCGATCTTATAATAACTTTGATCAGCTTCAATATTTTCGACGATGCCATCTTTTCTCCAAATGCTTAATCTCTGATGTAAAGTCGACGACACTGTCCCTATCCCGTGGATCCACTCTCGACCCAACAGCAAGTTGAAATTGGCCTTTGAGTTTATAACCATGAAGAGCGTTGATCGGATGGTTGTACCTACGACTAAGTCAACTTGGATAACCCCAAGAATATTGCTGGTTTTCCCTCCATAATTAGATAAAACCATGTTATGTTGTCGGAGATCAGCCTCAGTCTTCCCAATCTTCTTAAATAATGTATAAGGCATTAGATTGACAGTTTCCCATCCGTCCATGAACACTTTGTTGACTGCCACTCCGTCGACCTTTGCTTTTATGAATAACGGCATCAAATGGTACATCATTCCAGGACTAGGTCTTTTAAACATGGCCATTCATTATTCCACAACGCCATTGTTCATAACATAATAACATAACGGCTTGTCTTTCATAGTCTCGTCTGACACGAAATCTTCCTCTGCTTCAGAGACTTCCGACACCATATCATATTTTGCCGGTAGTATTGACACGATGCCACCGTTTACGATGAAATCCTCACCGTATGTGTCATCATGGGTGTCTTCATACATATCTTCGTTGAAGTCTCCTTCTAGTGATGTGGTATATTCCTCATCTTACTGAGGAGTGTACTCTGATTCTTCCTCATCTGACTGGGGAGTGTACTCTAGTTCTTTCTTACTCTCGACCCTAGATGTGTACTTCAAACTCTGGGTTGACACCACCCCCTTTTCTCCTGAAGCTTCCACAGTCACTGCCGTAGTCTGATTTGTCATGGTTTTCTCCTTCTCGACCTACCTTGCTTTTGGGTATTGCCTTTTCAGTCCAGAGGTCCCGACAGGCTTCAATTGTGAAGTTGAAGCCTCTTTGGCAGCCTTTTTATTTCGTTGATATCGTCTCCACCGAGTCCTTGTCATAGGATTCTTCCCTTTGTAATTAGGGGATACCACATAGCCCCTAGGTTCAGTCCTCTTGTCAGAGACCTTTGCCTCATTCTCTAGATCCAACACCTTCCATTTTGGCCTCTTGCTCCCCTTCTGAATCACGGGTGTCACCCACTTATCCCGTGGAGGTTCTGATGGTGGCACAAAAGTCTTGGGTCATGCTTGCTAGAACAACTTCCTATACTCTTCTTTTCGACGAGGAGCACCGTTCTGGTCAAACACAAACCTTGGGACCGATGGCTTACCATCTTGTAGTGCCACTTTCTTACCAACTTCGTACTTCTCAGCAGCCTTTTCATCAAAGACGGCATTGCATCTCGGGCATGACACAACCTTTTCATCAAAGACGACATTGCATCTCGGGCATAACACAACCTTCGACCCACTCACCCTGCATTTCTCATGGAAACCCGTCAGGCTTTCGCCAGCTTGAGGGTAAACTGCCTTGAGTTCCTCCTTAAACTTCTTGTTGAAACCATCAGTAGTCTCGACCATCATGCATTAAACACTTTTGATTGTTAATTGTTTGTTGAGACCTTCAGTAGTCTCAACCATCATTCAGTCATACAGATCGGAGTACAAGGCTTCTTCAACCTTCAAAGGGTCTGCGTCAACTTGCATCTTTGGCCTTTCACCAAATTGAAGTCGACCTTCCTTCAAAGCTTTCTGCACCAAATCCATGAAAAGAACACATTGAGATGTCTTATGACCAAGGAAATTATGAAATTTACAAAATCCTTTTTTCTTCTTTTGCTCTAAACGGGGATCTTTTTCCTATGAGGGACAATAATTTGACCATCTTTAACTAATACATCAAATATTTTGTCGCACTTAGATACATCAAAAGTATAAGTTTTTGCAACGTATTTATCTGTATTTTCAGTTTCGACAGGATTTTTTTTCATTTGATGGTTTTAATAACTTACATGTGTACGGAGGCCCTGGCTTGAGTTCAGCCACGTTAACCTTTCTTTCGTCGACGAGCTCCTCATCGTTAGAAGAGTATTCGTCAGCGGCTACATATGAAACTTTTTCTTTCTTACGGTATCTGTTAGCCTGGGTTTTTTTAGTTTTTAAACGTTTGACCTGTCGGACCCTATCAACTACCTACGCCATATCTCTGAGATATTGCGCGTCTAACTTTTTCCTGATTGAGTAATCTAGGCCATTGTTAGATGCCAAAATTTTCTTATTTGATCTATCAAATGTTGGCATCTTTCATTCCTTTTTTTAGAGAAAGTGTTTAGAATCATTCTTGTTTTTGTTGATATGCATCATTATGTGAAAATGTCTTGGTTGCTTTAATTTATGTGCTATTGTGTAGGAATTAGGCATGAAAATTTGAAGAGTAAGACACAAAAATTGTGACAAGGAAACCAAGTCAGCATGAAAACATCAACAAGTTCGCATAGCGAACTTGCTAGCGAATCTGCCAAAAAAACATCAGCAAGTTCGCACAGCGAACTTGCCAGCGAAGGCCTTGAAAAGCATGGTATTGTTCATCTAGAAATAAAAGGGACCTAAGTTCGTTGTGTGATTGAGATAGCGAAGTATTCACTGGAGTGAAGAAGAAGCGAGTGCCTAGAGAACACCCCCAAACTTGAGGCGGTAAGTATTTGGACAAGAATTCGCTGTGCGAAGTTTGCAGCGAAGCCTTCGCACTGTGAAAGATTTTTCGCACAACGAACATGTGGAAATAGCTCAGGGGTGTTTTCACTGTACACTGGCACTTCAACTGCCATTTTTTATTGTTCGCTAGGCGAACATGACATCTCAGCAGCATGTCTATAAGTAGTATGTGGTACTTTTTGTAAAAATATCTTTTTTCTTGTACTTTTCTTTCTAGAGATTTTTCAGAGCAAAAACCCTAGTTTCTTCATTTCTCATTATCTCTTAGCCATCTTTCACAAAAAAGAAGGTGGATTCCCATCCAATCTTGATTATTCAAAGCGGATGTTGATCAACCTTCTTCCGAAATTTGTTGCTCAAGCTATCATGAAAATGGGTGGCTAAAACCCCTTTTTTGTCAAGGTTAGAGGTAGCTAGTTCTGATTTTATGTATTCATCTTGATCTTTTGTATGTGAACAAGGCTTTGATCAATATAGATGAAGTTATTTGCTATCTTTTGTTATATTTATTGTTTGAATTGCTTTAGACATGAACTTTTCAAGTCTTGACCTAATTTCTTCATCTATCAACTATACAAACTCTAGATATAGGTTTGAAAGTTGATATTCGCTTTGTATTGATCTTAATGATTATTGTTTCGAGTGTTATTTAGAGAGATCATTTAATGATCGAAACAATAACATTCACGAAATTGCTTTAGAAATGAACGTTTTTGCGAGGATACACGATTATGTTGGTTAAAACTATGTTCACATATTTGATTGGTTGGATACGTTTAGGACGGATTAATGAACCCTAATCTTGGCATGCTTTTTATAAAACTAAGACCAAAATTTATTCTGTTTTATTTCTTACAAACTCTTATTACAAAAATAGAAACCATTTTAACCCCCCCCCCCTTCTTAAATATTAAACCATTGAACGACAAGCATCACATATTCTCATCAATCCCTGTGGATACGATAAAACACTACCGAAAATACTTTTAACAAATTGGCGCCGTTGCCGGGGATTGTTAGTAGAATATTGCAAGCATTCTAATAGTTTAGTGATTTTAAGACTTGTGTATTGTGAATCTCTTATCTCTATAATTCTTTGTGCTTTTTTATCTGTTTGGTTCGTGTGTAGAATTCGTTTATGCGAGGACAAGTCCGGCCTGAAGACCTTCTTTTTGATCCTGAGATTGAAAGAACTGCTCGTCGTACCAACAGTCGCACAAGGCGAAGACGACAACAAGCTATTGAAAGACAAGAGCACGGGGAATCTTCTTCATCCACTCCACCTGATTCACCAATCATGGCAGCACCACCTCCATCACCTCCAGTTTCAGTTCCATGTACAAATAGTCCAAGACACACCGCTCAGTTTGCACACAATCTCCAAAATGGAAGGCAAGCTGAGATGAAAACGAGAATTCTTGCACTCATTTATCAAAATCCTTTCATGGGGTTAGATCACGAGGATCCATTTACACATCTTACCAAATTCTATGAGATTGCAGGTGCAACGGGAGCACCAGGAACTGATGAAGAATCACTGTTCAAGAGGCTACTTCCTCATTCTTTGATCGAGAAAGCGAAGGAATGGTATCTTGATCAGTCTACGACAGTAATGACGGATTGGAATTTATTGGAAGAAAAGTTTCTTGAACGGTTCATTCCACATAACTGGTTCATGGAAGCAAAGACTGCTATAGCTGTATTTTCACAAGAAGGAAATGAATCCCTCAACGAAGCTTGGGAGAGATTCAAGTCAATGTTGAGGAAATGCAAAGGACACGGTTTTGATAAACTTACGCAAGTTCACATTTTCTGCAATGGTCTCCTCTCGATTGACAAGACCTTGTTGGATGCTACGGTGAAGGGTTCTTTGATGTCAAAAAGTACCGAAGAAGCAATAACAATCATTGACAAGATGGCACTTAATGATCACCAGGAAAATCATAACCGTGGAGTAGCTCAACGAAAACCAGGAGTGTTAGAGTTAGGTACTAATGATGTTATTCTTGCTCAGAAAAAACTTCTATCACAACAAGTGGAGCTTTTAACTCAACAAATGTCGAAGCTTCCACAACAAATCAAAGAGATGCAAGAAGTTCCTACCAAAGCTCAAGTGTAAAGTTGTGAATTGTGTAAAGGCGACCATCCTACTGGGTATTGTCCTCCGGTATTGGAAGAAATTAACTATGCCGGAAATCAAAATCAGGGATATCAACCAAGGCCACCTTACTAACAAGCAAATCAAGGTTATCAAAGACCAAATCAAGGGTATCAACAACCTTGGAGGCCGCAAGAAGCAGGAACTTTAAATCGTCAACAATACCAAAATTACACTCAACCTCCACAAACTCAAAGTGCACCTTCAAAGATGGAAGAAACTCTTACTCAATTTATGCAAATGTCAATGTCAAATCAAAAGAACACAGATGTGGCTATAAAGAATTTGGAGACACAAGTGGGTCAATTATCAAAACAATTGGCCGATAAAAAAAGGGTCATTTACGACTACCACTCTCCCAAATCCTAAGGAGCATTACAAGGCGATTCTCACAAGAAGTGGTAGGGAGATTGAAATGGGTGTAGGTGAGGAGGTAGTAGCGGAAGAGGTTGTAGTTGAAAAAGAAAATGAAAATGTTGAGAAAGAAGTAGAAAAAAATGTTGAGGGAGATTTAGTTAAAAAAGAGAGAGTGAAAAAGAGTGAGGAAGAAGAGAAAAGTAAGAGAGAAAAGTCTAGGAAAGGAAAAGAACAAGTGAGCACTATCCCGATTCAAAATTTTCTATATCCACATGCCCCATCAAGGAAAGATAGTGCAAGGCACTATGCTCGGTTCATGGACATATTCAAGAAATTGCAAATCAATATTCTATTTTCCGAAGCATTGGAACAAATGTCCAAGTATGCGAAATTCATGAAGGAAATCCTTACAAAGAAGAAGAGGTATACAGATCAAGAAACTATCATGGTGGATGCTAGTTGTAGCTCAATCATTCAACGTACTCTCCCGAGAAAAGAAAGTGATCAGGGACGAGTCATTTTGCCCGTTACAATTGGAAACACTTATATTGGCAATAGGTTGATCGATTTAGGCTCTAGTATCAATTTGTACCCTTGTCCATTGTGAATCGGTTAAGATACATGGAGTTGAAGTCCACTCAAATGACATTACGACTTGCTGACAAATCTACCACTTTCCCTCATGGTGTAGCAGAAGACGTGTTGGTAAAGGTTGACAAATTTTTGTTTCCAATCGACTTTGTGGTAATTGATATGAAGGAAGATGGATACTCTCCCTTGATTCTTGGTCGACCTTTTATGAAGACCGCGCGCATGGAAATTGATATGGGTGATGGTCTAATGAAAGTTAGAGTTCTAGATGAGGATATTTGTTTCAATTTTTTTGAAGCCATGAAGCTTTCAAAGGACAAGACCGATTGTTTTAGAATTGATGCAACAGAAGTGGTGATCGAAGAAGTTAAGGAGTTGTTACAAGTTCCCACGCCATTATAACAAGTTCTTACCAATGCTCTTTCAAATGTCAATGACGAAGAAGAAAAAGAGATTGAAAAGTGTTTGCGGGAGTTTGAAGAATTAGAGGAAATCCCTCCTTTGAAAGAAATGGTGGAAATTTTGAAAAAGGAAAATAATGAGGAAGTCAAACTTGAGTTGAAACTTTTACCATCTCATCTTAAGTATGTTTTTCTTGATGAAGAGAAAAACAAGCCAGTGATCACAAGCTCGGATCTAACCATGGAGGAAGAAAAAAAATTAATTGGTGTTTTGAAGAAAAATCAAGAGGCAATGGATTGGACTCTTTCCGACTTGAAAGGTATAAGTCCATCCTATTGTATGCAACGAATATTCATGGAGGAAGATTTCAAATCGGTAGCTCAACCACAAAGAAGATTGAATCCTACCATGAAAGAAGTGGTGAGGAAAAAAGTTGTCAAAATGTTGGATGCCGAAATGATTTATCCTATATCCGATAGTTTGTGGGTTAGCCCGGTTCAAGTGGTGCCAAAGAAAGGTGGAATGACGGTTTTTCATAATGAGAAGAATGAGTTGATTCCAATAAAAACTATAACGGGGTGGAGGATGTGTATCGACTACCATAGGCTTAATCAAGCTACAATAAAAGATCACTTCCCTCTTCCTTTCATGGATCAAATGCTCGATAGGCTTTCCGGTCAAGAATATTATTATTTTTTGGATGGATACTCAGGGTATAATCAAATCATTGTCTACCCGGAGGATCATGAAAAACCACTTTCATTTGTCCTTTCGGAATCTTTGCTTATAGGAGGATGTCGTTTGGCTTATGTAATGCACCGACGACTTTTCAAAGGTGTATGCAAGCTATATTCTTAGACTTGATTGAAAATACTATCGAGGTGTTTATGGATGACTTCTCAGTTTTTGGTCTGTCATTTGATCTTTGTATGAAAAATCTAGATGTTGTTCTAGAGAGGTGCATGGATACTAACTTGGTGCTTAATTGGGAAAAATGCAACTTCATGGTTACGGAAGGAATTGTGCTTGGGAACAGAGTTTTTTCGAAGGGACTTGAAGTTGATAGGGCTAAAGTAGATGTTATTGAGAAGTTGCCACCACCTCTGAACGTGAAGGGAATCCGAAGCTTTTTGGGTCATGCAGGATTCTACCGAAGATTCATCAAAGACTTTACAAAGATAGCAAAGCCATTTAGCAACTTGCTCAACAAAGATAAGTCTTTTCTTTTTGGTGAGTCTTGTATGACAAATTTTGATTCTTTAAAACAAAGCCTAATCACTGCACCCATAATCGTCGCACCAAACTGGAAAAATAATTTTGAACTTATGTGCGATGCGAGTGGTTATGCGGTTGGCGCAGTGTTGGGCCAAAGAAAAACCAAATTTTTTCATGCGATACACTATGCGAGCAAAGTTCTTAACGATGCTAAAATAAATTATGAAACAACTGAGAAAGAGTTGCTCGCAATAGTGTACATATTAGAAAATTTTAGGTCTTATTTGATCGGGTCCAAAGTTGTGGTGTACATCGATCATGCGGCGATCAAGTATCTACTAACAAAGACGGATTCCAAGCAAAGACTAATTCGTTGGATCCTTTTATTACAAGAATTTGATCTAGAAATTCGTGATAAAAAAGGATCTGAGAATTTGGTGGCGGGTCACTTGTCCCATCTTGTGAATGATGAAGTCACGAAACATGAGCAGGAGGTGAGGAAAGAGTTCCCTGATGAAAAGCTGTATATGGTGAAAGTTAGACCTTGGTTTGCCGACACGGATAACCACAAAGCCACCGGATTAATGCCCGAAGGTCTAACTAGTCACCAGAGAAAAAAAAATTGTCTGACGCCAAGTACTTTGTGTGGGATGAGCCTCATTTATTCAAAATTGGTGTCGACAACATTTTTAGGAGATGTGTGTCTTAGGAGGAAGCCAAAGACATCCTTTGGCATTATCAAAAATCTCCGTATGGAGGTCATTTTCATGACACAAGAACGGCCGTGAAAGTCCTCCAATCAGGCTTTTATTGGTTGTCCTTGTACAAAGATGCGCATGCGCACACCAAAAGTTGTGATAAATGTCAGAGGATTGGTGAAATATCGCAACAAAATGAAACGCCTCTGCAAAGCATGTTAGAAGTCGAGGTTTTTGATTGTTGGGGCATTGATTTTGTTGGTCCATTCCCACCGTCTTTTGGAAATGAGTACATTCTTGTTGCAGTTGACTACGTCTCAAGGTGGGTTGAAGCCATAGCAAGCGCTAAGGCAGACGGGAAAACCGTGATAAAATTTTTGAAAAAAATATTTTTTTTCTCGATTTGGTACTCCGAGAGTGTTAATAAGTGAAGGAGGATCCCACTTTTGTAACACTCAGTTAGCAAAAGTTGTGGAGCAATATGATGTGAGGCACAAAGTTGTAACACCATACCATCTGCAAGCTAACGGACAGGCCGAAGTATCCAACCGAGAAATTAAAAAAAATGGAAAAAAAATGTGTCCACACCTCTAGGAAGGATTGGTCAAGCAAGCTAGACGATGCTTTGTGGGCCTATTGGACAGCTTTCAAGGCTCTGATTGGTCTTACCCCTTTCAAAATGGTCTACGGAAAAAACTGTCACCTACCGGTTGAGTTGGAGCACAAAGTCTTTTGGGCATTAAAGTTGCTAAATTTTTATCAAGACTTGAGTGACGATAAAAGAAAAAGCTAACTTCATGAGTTGGAGGAAATACGCCTACAAGCATATGAATCCAACAAAATTTACAAAGACCGGGTGAAGGGTTATCATGATAAGAAGATTGTGACTAAGAAGTTTGAGGAAGGACAAATGGTGTTACTTTTCAACTCTAGGTTGAGATTGTTTCCAAGGAAGCTAAATTCTAAGTGGTCGAGTCCGTTTCAGATTCGCAACATTATGAGCTATGGGGAAATCACTATCGAAGATATGAAGACCAAAGAGAATTGGACAGTAAACAGCCAAAGACTGAAGATTTACTTAGGTGGTGATTTCGAGCGGGACACCACCTCTGTGCCCTTTTGTGATTCGTGATCGCATCGGACCATCGAGCTCCAATGACGTTAAACAAAGCACTTGTTGGGAGGTACCCCAACATTGTAAGTGTTTCCTGCTTTTGTATTTTAATTTGTTTATGCAGGATGTGGTAGAAATTTGTGGAGAAAAAGCTGGACAAATTTTAAAAAACCAAAACCTGTCATGTTCGCTAGCTTCTTCGTAGTGTAAATAGCTGAGCGAACATGTTCGCTGGGAAGCTCGCAGTGCAAGCAATGCGAAACAGGTCTGCCACATCAGTATTTTTTAAAAAAATGCATTGGGCCACCCATGTGGGCCCATTCTGCCTTTTGATTCTGAACTTATTTTGGTGTTCTTCCCACTTCTCACATAAGTAAAAATATCACATTGCACTTCTCATTTTGAAACCCTAATTTCTTCAGAAACTTCCTTCACGCTACATCAATTCAGGTTTGTTCTTCTTCTCTCATTTATTTTATTGTTTGGGTTGAGATGGTTTGAAAAGGGCATGCCAAATGGGTTGATTGGGGTAGGTTCAAATTGTTAAAAATTTCTGTTGCATGTGTTTGTTAGTCATCCCTAGTGTTACTCAGATTGATTTATCTTACATTTGTGCAACTCCTTTTAATTATCTAGAATGAGGAGCAAAAACAGGGGGGGATTTCAAAATTCGCAGCATTCGCTAGCTTCTTCGCAGTGCGAACCTGGGGCGAGTTTTCGCCAGGCCTTCGCACAGCAAAGTGTTTAGCGAACATGACAGATTTTTGTTTTTCTTTATTATGAAGGATACCTTGTTCACCTTCTTGTTCTGTATTTAGACTAATCTGTTTATGTTGGTTGCTATTTTTCTTCTCCTATGTTGTTTGTGCAGATGGCATCTAGGGCAGTGGCATCAAAGAAGCGAACATTTGGCAGCACCTCACGCCCCCAACCAATTCAGTACGATAACGACAGATTCGTAAGACCAAAGTAGGTCGCACGTTATGTGGCTCTAGGAAAGAGAAATTTTTTGTTGGAAAAGAGATTCCTCATTCATCCAGAAGGATCCTATCAGACCCTCGCTAGAATCATTCATAGTAAAAGGTGGGACGTGTTGGTAACATCGATGGATAGCTACAACACGGAAATGGTAAGGGAGTTTTACGTCAACTCTCTTCTGAATGATGATGAGCCGTCCATATGGACTACAAGAGTATTAGGCCGACCGGTAAGCTTTGACTGAGAAACCATCAACTGAGTACTCGGACGACCACTGAACTTGGGTGAAGATGAGATAGATGAATATCATCGAGACCTAAGGCTTCACAGGGACACTAATTTGATTTCTGAGGCTTTATTATTGGAAGGTAAAATAGTGGAATTGAACCCATCTGGGGTTCCAAGGCGATACCACAGGGAAGATATGAAGCCCTTACCACAGTTGGTGCTGTTGTTAGTTTTGACTAACATCAAACCAAAATCACATACTTCTACTGTGCCGATCCCAGTGGCACATTTGGTTCACTGCATTCTCACTAATGTTCAAATTGATGTGGCTAGGATCACCGCAGATGAAATGCGATCCGTGGTTGAGAGTGGGTTAAAAGCTAGGGCGAGAGTGAATTATACCCTTGCTTTTCCTTGTCTCATCATGGCTTTATGTGTCCATGTGAGGGTGAAGCTACCTTCGCGTAGACAAGAGACGATCCCGACTGCCATTGATGATCGTTATGTAGACAAATATTGTTGGCCAAAAGGTGCAAAAGGAAGTTCAGCTGCTTCGGGTGCTGGGGCTACTGAGGGCCCTGGTGTTGCATTCACTCAGAATTTTGATCCGTTTCAGCAAGCTGTCTGCAACTATAATTTGGATTGGATGGCGGCTACTTAGTATGCCATGATTGATATTCATGATTCTATGCAGATACTCCAATTGTAGTGTCGAGATCCTTCCGTTGAGCGCAACATGATGACTAGGGAGCAGTTCCTAGAACATGCGAGTTGGCCTGAGGTTAGGAGGTTAGGCCTACATTTAGAGAGGGGTGGGTGCTTCTGGCCCTAATGTTGGCAGTGCTGAGGTAGAAGATGAGGATGATGCTGCTGATGATGATGATGACGAGCTTGGTGCGGAGGACAATTCAGAGTGTGGAGGACACAGAGTCCCATGAGGACTGATTTTGTTTTGTTTCTATTTTGTGAGCATGATTATGAGCAACTTCCTTTGGTCTTCAAAGTGAAGTATTTTTGTGCTTAAATCATTGCTTTTAATAGTATTATCGTACTTTATTTCAGATTTGGCTTATGTATTATTTTGAGGTGTTTTTACACCTAAGGACATTTCTATTGAGTACGATTAATGTCAATTTTATGTTTAAAATTTTGCTTTTCTTTTCAAGTGGTTTTTAATGTTTTTATGTTGTTGGGTTTTAATTGAACTTCTAGATTGATTGTTCTCTGAAAAGAAGTATCCAGTGAAGATTCATCCGAGTTTAGATGGCAATGATAGTATTAAGCAAGCGAATAATGTCAAGGTACATGGTTACCTTTGTTTAGAATCTTAGAATGCTTAAGAACTTAAATATTTTTGTAAATGAAAATTGTTCTTTTAGCAACTTGTTGAATGAATGTTTCACTTAGGACTAAAAAACCACAAATTGTGAGAAAGCCTCCATTGTGTACTAAATGTTGGATTTCTAATAAACTTTGTTGATTCGTTTGATTCATGCTTTATCTTGTGATTATTGTGAATTTTTGGAAGCATTAGAAATGATCAAGGCACTTGTTTATATTGAGCACAACCATGTCCAAATGCAACTTACCCGTGAGCAGAGAGAATTCGTTAACCCCATTTGAACCTAAACAATGTGAATCTCATTCTGAATTTTTGTGAGATTCTAAAAAAAATTCTTGAACCCTTGAATTTTGTTTTAATTATCCTCTTTGTCATAAAAAGCCAAGATAATTCACTTGAGGATTGAGTAAAAGTTAAGTGGGGAGAATGAAAAAGAAGAATGGTAGGTTGCTACAACTTTTGAAATATTCAAGCAAGCATTGAAAAAATTGTGTGAATATGAATGTAAAAAAAAAAAAGGAGAAAAAAATGCTTGCTTGGTGTTGCACCCCAAATTCGTCCTACCTTTACATAGTTTCTAGTGCCACTTTATTTTGAATGAATAAAATGGCACAATTGGCAAGAGATCGTGTGTAAGTAGTTGTGAGTGTGAGAGGTCGAGAGTTCGAATTCCACCTTCTTCACTTTTTGTTTTTCTTTTATTTTTATTCTAAGTTTTCTATTTTCATAAAAAAAAAATAACAAAAATAGTTTTTTTAATTATTTAATTATTATTTTCGTATTTTATTTAAATTATTTTTAAAAAAATATTATTTTTTCACTTTTTTCCATATTATTCATAAAAACATCCAAAAATCATAAAATTAAAAATATTAGAAAAGATTTTATTCTTTTAAGTTTGTTTTTTAGTTTTGACTAATTATCTAAGTTGGGCTTTAAAATAGGCATTAGGTTAGAGTTAACCCTAGTTTGTTACCTATATAAACATGAGTTGCATTTGATAAAAGGAGAACCCTACCAAAAAACCAAAAACGTAAAAACGACGGCCATCTAAGAAGGGATTTCACAATCGAAAACGACGGCGCCAAGGAGGTTCAGAAGCCCTTTTCGGTTTCATCATCACCTTTCGAAGTCGTGAACCGTGAATCAAACCAACAAGCCCCAGAGGAGTTCAACGTTTCGTCACCGAAAACCGCGGCGGCCGTGGACTTTTCCAACCGTCACTACCACCGGCGGATTCGAAAGTAAAAAGGTAAAAAAAAACTCATTTGAAATCATGGTTTTCATTGATGGGTTTACATTTCAGGTACATGCAAGAATAGAAACAGACGAAGAAAAGTTCTCATTGAGCTTTAATGGCAGCCGACGTCTCGCAGGAGAGAAGAAGGCAAAGACGTCCCCATCTTGTTTCACTTTGTGTATGCTTGGTTATTTTATTTGTGTTATCATTTCACCACATAACTTTAATCATCACGTTTAATAACTAATTAATTAACATATTTTAACTAGTTAATATGACTGTTGGTTAATTAGTTAATATATTTGTGTTAATTAGAAAACGTAGAGTTTTAGTTATTTAAGATTACTTTTTTAATTAATTAATATTGTATTAGTTAATAGAAATGTTTTATTTAGCTCTAGTCCAATTTTTATAATAAGTTAACAAATCTCCATGTTCCATTTTTTCGTCTTCTTTTTCTATATTAAGTTTTTATTATTTTTAGGATTTAATGGTAATAATAACAGTGATAATGGTGGGTTAATGTAACTTAATGCAAAGCTGGAACGTTTCAACTCCATTTCCATTTGAATAATGATTAGATATTAAAATTAAAACGTTTTTCATGTATTAAAAATATTTTTTTAAAAAAACATCAACATTAAGACTTTATTTTTTAATATTAGAATATAATTAATTGCTTTCATATCAAAAATTAAGTCACCTTTTTGAATTGAAAAAAAGTGAGAGTCAATTTTTTTGTATAAATTTTTTTAATTAAATTCACTGTTTGCATTAAAAATAAAAATTCGTTTTTGCATTAAAAATTAAAGTTCATTTTTGGCATTAAGAATTGAAATTCACTTTTTGCATTAAAGGTGAAGGGCATTTTTTATTAAAAAATCTTGTTTAGCATTTAAAAGTTAAAAACCCTTTTTTTTTTAAATATTAAAATTATTTTTTTTTCTTTTTATGTTAAAATTAAGTTTTAAAGATTAAAAATTAAAATCTTTTAAAATTAAACTAAAACTTTTTTTAGCTAAAATTTTTTTTTAAATTAAATCTAAAATCCCTTTTCATAAAATAATAAAAATTCCAAATTACATTTTTATCTTTCTTTCAACATTAACTGTTTTATTATTTGTCATGAATTTTTGTCTAACTTTTCACTAATATTCTCTGTTTCTCTCTTCAAATTATACATAGATTTCAATTCATATTTATTTCAAGTTATTTTGGTTCCATGGATGTAATTTACGCGAGGCCATGGTCGCGATTTATTTTATTTTCGCATTTGTTTTGGGAATTTGTAATTTACGCGAGTGGTTGCGATGCTTTCATTTACTGCTTGCTTTATTTTCATATTTTTTTATGCCTGCCATGTAATAATTTTGTCGCTTGCATGTTTTTACCGTCATTTATCCTTCTGAAGGAATTAGGATTAACAGTTTGACCGCCGAGTCAATAACCCTAGTTTCAACCATTTCAAAACCCTAATTAGCGTAGGTGTCCCGCCGTGGACAAAATTGCCCTTTACCCTAGCTTTAGGTCAAAGAGTCGTCGTACTCTGTTTAGGGTTTCCCGCCGTGGAATCCCTAATTTAACCCTAATTTCAATAACAAGTTCAACGTAGAAATAGGAGTTCTAAGACTCCACGTAAGCATGTCCTTAAGATATGCTTATTCCCCATTGAAACCTTGACCATAGTCAAGAAGTTTCTAACCTCCCTTTCGAGGGGAACTACAATTACTCTGATTCCATTCCCGTCAGGATATGTAGGCACAAGATGCGACGTCTTGCCGAGTAAACTTAGGACTAACCCTTAGGTCTTTAGGTCACTTTTTCCCTTAGTTCAGTATATACAGATAATAATAAATAAAATAAGAAAAGCATACAATAAACAAAAGGTTCCTGTAGAGTACTACAGAAGTCTAGGGTGCTAGTACCTTCCCTAAGCTTAACCAACCCCTTACCTAGGTCTCTTCCCGCATTGTGTTTACGATGCAAAAATAGGGTTTTCCTCTTTTAACCTTTTCCTTCGGATAAATCAAAGAGCGGTTGTGAATTAAGAATTGTGATTCAAATTAATTAATAATTTGATATCATATTCTAACCGCAACAGAAAATGGCGACTTCACTGGGGACCCTCCTAATTTTTAAGGGTTACCCCTATTTTGTTTATTGTATGATATTTTATTAATTATTTTTATATATCATTGTACCTTGTGGGGATACCTGTTATTGTGAGATAAGTCCTAACCCGGACTTGAGTGACCTTATTATAGGAAGGTGAGATATTCGACGAGGCTTGCCGGGAGTGAGTCCCGACCAAGTCAACTCGAGAATCACCGCTCAGTTGAGACCCTTTCGAAAATGGTTCGGTTGATCGAGTGCAGTCGTGAAAACTTTTACTATTTTCAATTGGAGTCTGTGATACTGGGGACCGTAGTACCTTAACACCACCTTGGCCTTATATAGGACGTAGTGCGGGAACTATGTGGGAGTAGTCCTACAATAGTTGCTACGCGATACTACACTCAAATGAGGTTCTCTTGAGAATATTATCGACCCCCGAGTTAGTTGGAAAGTTGATAATATCCGAAAGATGGATTGATGACTTTGGGCACCGCTTTAGAACCTTGTTCTGCAGGTACAATTAACCTATAGTACTTACCTTTTGGGAAGGGTAGACCTTAACTCCATTCGCTGTCCTCTAACCTAGGACCTTTGTGTGCGTATTTGTGCTTTGCATCTATAAAGCATCATATCATTTCCAGTTTCAAGGAATTCAACAGTCTTTTGCAAATTCAAAAAGGTCCTACATTTTAGAGTCAAAAAAAAAAATTCTTTCCAACTTTCCTAAAAGGGAATATTTGCAATCGACCGTTGAAATTCTTGGAACCATTACATGGCATTAGCATCACATTTTTGCATTGCATTTTTCCCCCGGTTTCTCATTCTCGGCTCTCTCGTCTTCCAGTGTACCTTTGAGTCGTCAAGCTGATTCCTCGACACAGATATCAGACTAGAGCTAACTATAGACGCCAAATGTCAGAACAAGAGGAACATAATGCGGAGGTCCGAATGGAGATTGATGAGTTGAAAGCAGGCATGACCAGGATTACCGAGATGCTTCAAGTGTTGATTGCCAGAGGAGAGCCACCTCAGAGGACTGTCATTCAGGAAGTTTCAAGTGTTGATCCACCTCTTGTTTCAGTGCCGCCCTCTAGTTGGCCTGAGTTTGGTTTACCTCCTAACTACTCTCCACCTGTTGCATCTGCTGCTATGATTGGTCAGGCTGTCAGACCGGTTTTTCAAGCTCCTATCCTTACCGAGGCCCAACCTGTGGTCCACACGGTTAATCAAACTATCCAAGCTCCTGTTGAGAATCCTCCCTATGAGTACAATGTTGCCGATGTTCAAGAAGATTTTGTTGAGCTTGAGATCACCCGGGAACAGTTTCAGATTATAAACAAGAGACTCCAAGCTGTCGAGGGTACTGATTTCTTCAATGTTGATGCCGATAATATATGCCTAGTTTCTGGTCTTGTTTTGCCTGCCAAGTTCAAGACTCCTGAGTTCGTGAAGTATCAAGGTCATTCATGTCCAAGAGCCCATCTAGTCATGTACTTCCGAAAGATGGCAGCTTACACCAACAATCAGAAGTTGCTCATTCATTGATTTCAGGATAGTTTGAGTGGTGCTTCTCTTAAATGGTATATGAACTTAGAGCATAATAGTGTCCACTGCTTCCAAGATCTCGTCAACGCTTTTATGAAGCAATACAAATACAATTTGGATATGGCTCCCGATCGTCGTCAGCTTCAAAGTATGTCTCAGAAGGAAAAAGAGTCGTTCAAGGAGTATGCTCAGTGTTGGAGGGAGTTAGCTTCCCAAGTCGAACCCCCTATAGCAGAGAAGGAACTGACACAAATATTCATGGATACTTTGTCTCCTTTCTATTGGGAAAAGATGATTGGGAGTGTCTCTTCAAGCTTTACAGATCTGGTGACTATTGGCCAAAGGTTAGAAGAAGGTTTGAAAAATGGGAAGGTATCCAAAGCTTCCGAATCTTCTAATGGTGCAAAGAAATTCTATGGGAATTTCCATAAGAGGAAGGACGAGCAGACCAATGCTGTCATGACTGAATCAAGAAAGCCTCGCCAGGGATCTCAACCTGTTGTTGCTCCGCAGCCAGCTCATAATCCTCAACGTCCAGTTATTAGACAAGACCAGTATCGAAATAGGAATCAATTTGATCCTATTCCCATGACTTACACAGAAATTTATCCTTACCTGGTTCAATGAGGGCTGATCACTACAAGGGCTTTACCACCTCCTCCTAATCCTCCTCCAGCTGGATTTAGGGCTGATTTCCAGTGCGCTTTTCATGAGGGTGCCTTAGGCCACGACTTGGAGCATTGTTTTGCACTGAAAGCCAGAGTGCGTGAGCTGATGAGAGCAGGGATACTTGATTTTCCAGACAATCCTCCAAACATCCAGAAGAATCCTTTGCCAGGGCATCAGAAGTGAAGCTTCGGGCTGACCTCAGCAGGCTATTTATTTGTTTTAGACATGACAGTTTATCTTTGTATTGTTTTAATCACAGACCTTTGTTTCTCATTGTTTGTATTTTCCTTATTTTATTAGCTGTTTGCTTTTGAACTATGTTTGTACTTTTATATTGATGAACTGAGCATTGCAACTTTTGATTTAATTCATTTTATCTATTATTTTCATCTCTATGCTTTATCTTTCAAATATTTACTTTTGTCCGAATTTTTGGTATGCAAAGATTGGAGGGAGGATGACGAAAACGTTATACCTATAACTGCTGTCAGTATGCTTTCAATGAATCCTTATTGATGATGTGAGGCATTGTTTCAACTCCCAAACACTGGAGAAATAAGTAAGTTATCCCCTTGTCACCCCCTTCGAGCCTAGAAGTTGGAGTTTCTTTCTTTACAAAAAAACTCGCAATCTTAGCCTGGGGATGGGTAGTTCTCGGTTAACTCGGTTGTGCTCTCCTGCAATACACCTTTCATATAAAGGTTGAATTCACAAGTTTTCCTTCGTACACAGCAAGTAAGTGTCGAAGATGTTTTCCAATTCAAAAGCCGATGATGGTTCATCGTGATCATTAAGCTAGGCAGTCACTTTCTTTCAAAAAAAAAAGTCCGCTAAGTCAAAACCTATAAAGGAGACTTAGGCAAAACTGGGGCATCCCGCTGACTGTAATCTTCACAAGAAACAGCTCAGGCAAAATTTAGGGATAATGCAGAGAGGAGTTTTAAATCCTTACCCTAAAAATCCTAAATGTCAAAACAACCAAATGTTATAGGAAAGTAGTGACAGCCATCTCAAGAGTCCCTTGACTTTCGAACCATCATTACTACCATCAGTGCAATTCCTAACCTATAGGAACCTGAATGCATAATATGAGTTAGCTGAGCGTAGGATTGAAGATTATCACGTAGATTGGGTGGGAACAAACAAATTTTGAGCCTTTATCCTTTGTTTCATAAACCGTGAACCAGGCCACGTTACAATCCTCAAAAGACCTAATTGAAACAAGGATATTTTGAAAGCATGCTACATCAAGGTTGCGTAAGCTGACTCCTAAAGATCTTTGTGAATCATTTATTTTGGTCGTATACCTGTATTAAACTTTGAGCGTCCTGGACCGCCGCGTTCTAATCGATGACTCATTTATTTTTCATCTTTCAAAAATAATTTTGATTTCAAAAGTTGCATGAACTTTGCATTACCATGTTTGTATGAATATTTTTGTTTGCAAACTGGCTTTCCTCTAAGGAAATTTTAAACAATCGAGAAACTTGGTCAAGTGATCCTATCAAGGGCAAAGTCTTCTCAGATCTGGTTTATCCATGAGATTTTCAATACTCGGACTAGGGCAAAACTTCCGAGGGTACAGTAAAACAGTCATTTTCAGAATTAGACAAGCTGAAGCAATTATCAGTTCATCTGTAATGGACAATTTAATCTGGGGCAGTTTACTTGAAAGATCTCCAAGCGGCTTTCCATCCTTCCTACGAGGACCATCAACCTGATTACAATTTAGCAAGTGGCAGTGATCTCCGGGTTGAGGAATCAGTTTTCCAGTCTTGTCATCTTACCAACAGAGTCGAGCCTTGTCGTCGACATCTGCATTGTCATTTGATCATCTATCATAGCATGATTTATACACATGTGCATATCATGGGTGTTTTATCCCCATTTACTTTTTCTCCCGAGGTCGTGTTTTACCTGCGTATTACCTCGTGGGAGAAGTCCAATTTACCTGGCATCATGGGTGTTTTATCCCCATTTGCTTCTTCTCTCGAGGTCGTGTTTTACCCGCGTATTACCTTGTGGACGAAGTCCAATTTACCTGGCATCATGGGTGTTTTATCCCCATTTGCTTCTTCTCCCGAGGTCATGTTTTACCAGCGTATTACCTCGTGGACGAAGTCCAATTTACCTAGCAGCATGGGTGTTTTATCCCCATTTGCTTTTTCTCCCCGAGGTCGTGTTTTACCCGCGTCATACCTTGTGGACGAATTTATTTACTTGGCATCATGGGTGCTTTATCCCCATTTGCATTTTTCTCCCCGAGGTCGTGTTTTATCCGCGTCTTACCTTGTGGACGAATTTAGTTACTTGGCAGCATGGGTGCTTTATCCCCATTTGCATTTTTCTCCCCGAGGTCGTGTTTTATCCGCGTCTTACCTTGTGGACGAATTTAGTTACTTGGCAGCATGGGTGTTTTATCCCCATTTGCATTTTTCTCCCCGAGGTCGTGTTTTATCCGCGTCTTACCTTGTGGACAAAGTCCAGTTTACTTGGCACCCATCGACTATTTCGTGTCATGTCTATCTGACGTTCTTCCAGATACGACGTGTCTCCTTTTCGACGTTCTTCCGAAATGTTTTGATGTTTGTCTCTCCCTATATGTTTTCCGGTGAGTCCTGAAGATCCCGCTCGATCTCTTCAAGGAATGTCCCGAAAACTCTAGCGTCTGTCGTTTACCTGGTCCTGTCTCCGTGTGGATTCTATGTTACCTTGTCACCACCGTATGTCTTCTTCCCCAGTGCAATTCTTCGTTGCGCTGTCCCCTATGACGTCGTGTCGTCTGCATCCTTGCATTCATCATTCCATCATACGCATCATATTAGATTCATGGCATTGTCAGCATTATAGTTCGTGTTATTTTGTCCATATCATTGCATATCACTGCATCTAGGGGCCAAATTTTCGGTTATCTGTATTTAAATCCCTTTCACCGCGATTTCTCGAGTCTCCGCTGCTCAAATCATCCGGTGAAGCTATTTAAATAGGGGCATCTGTTGCACCCAAAATTTGTCCTACCTTTACATAGTTTCTAGTGTCACTTTATTTTGAATGAATAAAATGGCACAATTGGCAAGAGACCGTGTGTAAGTAGTTGTGAGTGTGAGAGGTCGAGAGTTCGAATCCCACCTTCTTCACTTTTTATTTTTCTTTTATTTTTATTCTAAGTTTTCTATTTTCATAAAAAAAAATAACAAAAATAGTTTTTTTTAATTATTTAATTATTATTTTTGTATTTTAATTAAATTATTTTTAAAAAAATATTATTTTTTCACTTTTTCCATATTATTCATAAAAACATCCAAAAATCATAAAATTAAAAATATTAGAAAAGATTTTATTCTTTTAAGTTTGTTTTTTAGTTTTGACTAATTATTTAAGTTGGGCTTTAAAATAGGCATTAGGTTAGAGTTAACCCTAGTTTGTTACCTATATAAACATGAGTTGCATTTGATAAAAGGAGAACCCTACCAAAAAACCAAAAACGTAAAAACGACGGCCAACTAAGAAGGGATTTCACAATCGAAAACGACGGCGCCAAGGAGGTTCAGAAGCCCTTTTCAATTTCATCATCACCTTTCGAAGTCGTGAACCGTGAATCAAACCAACAAGCCCCAGAGGAGTTCAACGTTTCGTCACCGAAAACCGCGGCGGCCGTGGACTTTTCCAACCGTCACTACCACCGGCGGATTCGAAAGTAAAAAGGTAAAAAAAACTCATTTGAAATCATGGTTTTCATTGATGGGTTTACATTTCAGGTACATGCAAGAATAGAAACAGACGAAGAAAAGTTCTCATTGAGCTTTAATGGCCGCCGGCGTCTCGCAGGAGAGAAGAAGGCAAAGACGTCCCCATCTTGTTTCACTTTGTGTATGCTTGGTTATTTTATTTGTGTTATCATTTCACCACATAACTTTAATCATCACGTTTAATAATTAATTAATTAACATATTTTAACTAGTTAATATGATTGTTGGTTAATTAGTTAATATATTTGTGTTAATTAGAAAACGTAGAGTTTTAGTTATTTAAGATTACTTTTTTAATTAATTAATATTGTATTAGTTAATAGAAATGTTTTATTTAGCTCTAGTCCAATTTTTATAATAAGTTAACAAATCTCCATGTTCCATTTTTTCGTCTTCTTTTTCTATATTAAGTTTTTATTATTTTTAGGATTTAATGGTAATAATAACAGTGATAATGGTGGGTTAATGTAACTTAATGCAAAGCTGAAACGTTTCAACTCCATTTCCATTTGAATAATGATTAGATATTAAAATTAAAACGTTTTTCATGTATTAAAAATATTTTTTAAAAAAAACATCAACATTAAGACTTTATTTTTTAATATTAGAATATAATTAATTGCTTTCATATCAAAAATTAAGTCACCTTTTTGAATTGAAAAAAAGTGAGAGTCATTTTTTTGTATAAAATTTTTTAATTAAATTCACTGTTTGCATTAAAAATAAAAATTCGTTTTTGCATTAAAAATTAAAGTTCATTTTTGGCATTAAGAATTGAAATTCACTTTTTGCATTAAAGGTGAAGGGCATTTTTTATTAAAAAATCTTGTTTAGCATTTAAAAGTTAAAAACCCTTCTTTTTTTTTAAATATTAAAATTACTTTTTTTTTCTTTTTATGTTAAAATTAAGTTTTAAAGATTAAAAATTAAAATCTTTTAAAATTAAACTAAAACTTTTTTTAGCTAAAATTTTCTTTTAAATTAAATCTAAAATCCCTTTTCATAAAATAATAAAAATTCCAAATTACATTTTTGTCTTTCTTTCAACATTAACTGTTTTATTATTTGCCATGAATTTCTGTCTAACTTTTCACTAATATTCTCTGTTTCTCTCTTCAAATTATACATAGATTTCAATTCATATTTATTTCAAGTTATTTTGGTTCCATGGATGTAATTTACGCGAGGCCATGGTCGCGATTTATTTTATTTTCACATTTGTTTTGGGAATTTGTAATTTACGTGAGTGGTTGCGATGCTTTCATTTACTGCTTGCTTTATTTTCATATTTTTTTTATGCCTGCCATGTAATAATTTTGTCGCTTGCATGTTTTTACCGTCATTTATCCTTCCGAAGGAATTAGGATTAACAGTTTGACCGCCGAGTCAATAACCCTAGTTTCAACCATTTCAAAACCCTAATTAGCGTAGGTGTCCCGCCGTGGACAAAATTGCCCTTTACCCTAGCTTTAGGTCAAAGAGTCGCCGTACTCTGTTTAGGGTTTCCCGTCGTGGAATCCCTAATTTAACCCTAATTTCAATAACAAGTTCAACGTAGAAATAGGAGTTCTAAGACTCCACGTAAGCATGTCCTTAAGATATGCTTATTCCCCATTGAAACCTTTACCATAGTCAAGAAGTTTCTAACCTCCCTTTCGAGGGGAACTACAATTACTCTGATTCCATTCCCGTCAGGATATGTAGGCACAAGATGCGACGTCTTGCCGAGTAAACTTAGGACTAACCCTTAGGTCTTTAGGTCACTTTTTCCCTTAGTTCAGTATATACAGATAATAATAAATAAAATAAGAAAAGCATACAATAAACAAAAGGTTCCTGTAGAGTACTACAGAAGTCTAGGGTGCTAGTACCTTCCCTAAGCTTAACCAACCCCTTACCTAGGTCTCTTCCCGCATTGTGTTTACGATGCAAAAATAGGTTTTTCCTCTTTTGACCTTTTCCTTCGGATAAATCAAAGAGTGGTTGTGAATTAAGAATTGTGATTCAAATTAATTAATAATTTGATATCATATTCTAACCGCAACACTTGGAAAAGAAAAATAGTGAAAGAATAAGTTGTGAAATAAAGTTGGGAAGGTTTTCAATTGAAAAACAAATGGAATGAAGTTGGGATGTGTAAATAACGTGTACAGTGAATGTCTCTTTTGCATTGGCAATTTCGTTTCAATGGTCTTAGAAATGTCCCTTGTTTGTAAACCCGACCAAGCTACAACCTTAAAGATCTTAGTGATCTTATTGCTTCCATATTTTCACTTTTGATTGTAAGATATTGTATGAATTAGATTTATATTGGAATTTTTTGTTAGGTGAGTGAAATTTTCCCCGCGGTTGCAAACGCGTAATTTCTTCAATCCTTTTTCAAAGAGGAGAGATAGGATGATTCATTCAAGAAATACATGGTTGTTGATTGATGCATGTTTTGATATTTGCTTTAAGACTTTAGTTCTTGTGCATTAATTAATTCTCAACATTTGGAACGAGTGTCTGGTTGCATTCCTTGTGTTTGAGCCATTTTATCCATTCTTGGGGGAATCTTAATCTTGAGCAAATCCTCTTGTTTCAACAAGATGCATACTTTGCATGAGGGCAAGCAAAGATCTAGTTGGAGAGAATTGTTAGATGCTAAACTTTGCTTATTTAATCTACCAAATGTTGACATCTTTCATTCCTTTTTGTAGAGAAAGTGTTTAATATCATTCTTGCTTTTGTTGATATGCATCATTATGTGAAAATGACTTAGTTGCTTTGATTTATATGCTATTGTGAAGGAATTAGGCACGAAAATTTGAAGAGTAAGACACAAAAATTGTGACAAGGAAACCAAGTCAACATGAAAACATCAACAAGTTCGTACAACGAACTTGCTAGCGAATTTGCCAGAAAAACATCAGCAAGTTCACATAGCGAACTTGCCATTGAAGGCCTTGAAAAGCATGGTATTGTTCATCCAGAAAGAAAAGGAACCTAAGTTCGTTGTATGAAGGAGACAGCAAAGTATTCGCTGGAGCGAAGAAGAAGCGAATGCCTAGCGAACACCTCAAGATTTGAGGTAGTAAGTATTTGGACAAGAATTCGCTGTGTGAAGTTTACAACGAAGCCTTCGCACTGCGAAGGATTCTTCGCACAACGAACATGTGGAAATAGCTCAGGGGCATCCTCACTGTACACTGGCACTTCAGTTGCCATTTTTTATTGTTCACTAGGTGAACATTTTGTTCGCAGTTTGAACACGACAGCTCAGCAGCATGTTTATAAGTAGTATGTGGTACTTTTTGTAAAAATATCTTTTTTCTTGTACTTTTATTTCTAGAGATTTTTCAGAGCAAAAACCCCAGTTTCTCCATTTATCATCATCTCTTAGCCATCTTTCACGAAAAGAAGGTGGATTCCCATCCAATCTCGATTATTCGACTCAGATGTTGATCAACCTTCTTCTGAAACTTGTTGCTTAAGCTATCATGGAAATGGGTGGCTAAACCCCCTCTTTTGTCAAGGTTAGAGGTAGCTAGTTCTTATTTTATGTATTCTTCTTGATCTTTTGTATGTGAACAAGGTTTTGATCAATATAGATGAAGTTATTTGCTATCTTTTGTTATATTTATGGTTTGGATTGCTTTAGACATGAACTTTTCAAGTCTTGACCTAATTTCTTCATCTATCAACTATACAAACTCTAGACATAGGTTTGAAAGTTGATATTCTCTTTGTATTGATCTTAATGATTATTGTTTCGAGTGTTATTTAGAGAGATAATTTAACGGTAGAAACAATAACATTCACGAAATCGCTTTAGAAATGAACGTTTTTGCGAGGATACGCGATTATGTTGGTTAAAACTATGTTCACATATTTGATTGGTTGGATACGTTTAGGACGGATTAGTGAACTCTAATATTGGCATGCTTTTTTATCAAACTAAGACCAAACTTTATTTTGTTTTATTTCTTAAAAACTCTTGTTACAAAAATAGAAACCATTTTTAAAAAACCCCTTCTTAAATCATTAAACCATTGAACGGCAATCATCACATATTCTCATCAATCCCCGTGGATATGATAAAACACAGAAAATACTTTTAATAGCCGCTAGCCTCCATCTCGACTATCTCACGTTCAGGGACTTGAGTTAAGCATCGTGCTTTCAAAAATCTAAACCTGTTAAGATATTGGTCCACTGACTCTGTGGCCTTCCGTTTGACGATGGCTAACTCTTTCAGACTAATTCTTTTATTGTCCCATGTAAAACTGTTCATGAAACAACCTTTCTAATTGTACCCAAGTATGGAAAAACTGTGGGGGTAACATGGTAAACCAAGTAAATCCATTCTTTGTGAGGGAACTTGGAAAATACTTCCTTTTCAAGTCCTCATTGTTTGCTATGTCACCAGCTTCAGTTTGATATCTAGCAACATGTTCGACGGTAGACTCTTCGGTCTCTCCGGAGAATTTGGTGAACTTTGAAACCTTCCATCCGCTAGGCAACTCTGTTTTCAAAACAAAGTATGGTAGTGGGGACGTATATGTTGGTCGTTGAAGGCATGGGTTCGCTTAATTGTGAATCATAATCCGTTCCACCATGGCTTTGTGTCGAACTTGTCGGACCACATAGTCTGGGTCTTGGTTCCTATGAACTAAAACAACGAGAGGCCTTTAGGCGACCCTAGGTGTGTGTTCAACCTCATGGGGTTGTTGGTCAAGTGTTTCGTCGAAGACTTCATCTTTTTGAATTGGCGTCTTCAGTCGAGGCGGAGGAGTTCGTCGACCCGGGGTCCTAGAAGCGCCTAGGAAATCACCTATTTGTGTCATCTGAGTCGTCAATTGTTGGTAACTATGGGTTGAATCTTGTATTAATAGTCTTAATATGATGCCTATTTGCTAGGTTGAAATGTGAATCATTTCGTGATTACTTTCATCCATCTGCTGTCTCATAACGACAACAGAACTTGAGGTGAAAGTTGGAATTGATTGAGATGGAAGACTAAAACCTGGGGGCCTAGTAACTTGGTTTTCCAAAGGCCCTAATCCTTGATACAATGAGAAAAATGAAGATGAACTTTCTCCAAAGAGTGAACCACTATGATGTAAGCTCGACATGAACTCTATTGGCATCCCAAAGACTCGAGGCGTGGGCATTGTGAAACTAGGCACATACTGTCCCTTAGTTCCCGACATCATAGGACTAGGTTCAGGTCGAAGTGGCGTCACGACACACCCATTATGTGCAGTCGAAACCGCGGACACAGTGTCAGCGCCAACATCAATTGTTTACGTCACAACCGTATTTCCCTCTAAAGACGGTTCTTTGTTTGGACGTGGTATCACCATCTTACCACTACATAAATGTATACAACCAAACGAGCGTGTTCCACTGGGCATGCCAATTTGTTTGCACGCGATTTTTGCACGAACAACCTCTGGCCTCCTAATGCAGATTTACTTGTGGGACCAGCCAAACAAGTCCTAGAAAATTCTGGTCAAGTCTATGCGATGTTGGTAGAATGGTTTTTGTTTAGAGTAAGTCAGAAACAAACTTTAATAAAAAGTGTACATGAACTGACAAACAAGCAAGTAAACAAGTAAATTGCAAGATATCTTAAAATTTGGTAATTTAAATTGCTTTAAAAAGAAATGTGGACGCTATTATACATTTTGCAGTAGTGAACTCTTTTCTCTTAACGCTTGGTACTCGGAGTGTATTCCTTTGACAATGTTACAAAATGCGACCTCCTAAATAAAAATGGACATTGCTTTAAATAGAAAAGGAAAATAACTATTTTTCTTTCAATGTTGGTCCTGGTGGTGACACGTGTTGCTCCACCATCTTTGTAACTTCCCCACGTTCTCAGCCTTTCAAATTCCTTCCTGCTCAAAGGTTCCCACACTTTATGTCGATTTCATTGGCCATCAATCAACACCTTCGAAGGTATAGCTTTGGGTCGACTCGCAATACATCTCCTGCTGGTGTTAACTTGTGATATATCTTCCGCTGGTGTCGACGTCTTTTCCTTCACCATCTTCCTGACTTGTCGACCCACATGTTAGCCTTTTCGTCAACTCTTGTCAGTCGAAATCTTCCAGCCAACAGCAGGTTCCTCCTCAACATACTCAGGTTCCCCAGGAAGATGTTGCTCATAGCGATGCGGATGTTGATGATGTTGCGGTTGATGAGGATGATGATGATGATAGTGAGGAGATGGATTGAGAGCTAGGTTCGGAGGCTAGTATTGAGTAGTTTGATTTATTCTGATCTTTTGTTTTCATTATATTATGTTTATGTTTGAATTATCAGGATTTTATTGTTTTCATTTTAATTGTACTCTTGGATAATTTTGTATTATCCTTGTAAGGATGAGGATTTGGAACCTTTGTTGTGGCACCATTGTTTTGGGTGTCATAATTATTTTTTAATTATATTGAGTAGTTTTGCAATTGTTAGTTTTTCTTTGGTAGATTTTTTTTTGATTTTGTGTTTCTCCTAAGTTTAAAAACTTGAATGAACCTTGTGACTAATGCCAAGATTGATGAATCAACTTGCAATTAAGTTGTAATGATATGATTGAGTAAAGATACAGTTGTAAGGTACATATTTATCTCTTTATAAGCTAAGTATGGATATGAAACTTGTGATTGGTGTAAAACATGTTTCCATTACTTCTTTTGAAATACTTTTTCAATTATGAATCATTTAGAACATAACCTTTGTGAGGAAGCTTTCATTGTATAATATATGTGGGATACCGACATCCTTGTTTAACTTGTTCTTATTATGTTGAAATCATGCATGTGTGTTGATTTGTGTGAAAGGAAGAAAAGGATCAAGGAAATTTTTGTGTATTTTGAGAAAAACAACTTGAACAAATTGAATAATCAATCTCCCTTGTGAGTGAGTGAGCATTTGCTAGCCCCATTGAGCCTTTATATCAAGATCCTTGTGAATAATTGAGTCGTGTAAATATTGTTCTTGACAAATAATTGAATCTTGGAATGGATCTTGATTTTTTGTTGTGAAACCTTTGAACCTCAACCTTTAAGTATGGTTGCTTTGGTTGTTCCTTGCCTTAAATGTGTGAGAGCATTATTAACACCATATTTTGGTTGTATTCAAAGTTGGGGAGAAAAGAGGTAGATTGAGGCATTGAGAAAAAAAGTGGTTTTGAATGATGAAAGAGCATGAAAAAGAATCAAATGAAAAAGAAAGGAAATTGGGCATGAATTACCAACAAAAATCAAAAAGTTGTAATGATGCCTCAAAGAAAATAAAATAAGAAGGTTAAGGTCTTGAAGTGTGTATGATTGTGAGAATTGAATGCTCTCATAGGAATAGACATTTTTGTTTCAATGACTTTGATAAATGACCATTCCTTGTAGCCCAATCCAAGTTACAGCCTTTGAAGTCCTTGTGATTCCTTCTTTTACACTCATTAACGCATGTTGTTTGTTGAATGCATAATTCGTTTCGGATGTTTGCAGGATTATTGGTGAGTGATAAAACCTCATAATGTCTTCATCCCTTGATGAATGTGTGCTTAGGTGTGATTCGTGTTGAAATTATATTGCTTTAGAAGTTTTAATTTTTGTTTTGCACTTAGCAATAGTTTCATCTCCATGATTTGTTTTGAATATGGTAAGTTTATCTTGGTTGTACTTCTACTTTTTGAACCATGAAATTGGCGTTGTTCTATTTTGTTGATTCTGATTTTTTGTGCGTGTTTCGGGTTCATTTTCGTTTGGGAAACTTTTGTTCGAGGACAAACAAAATAATAAGTTGGGGAGAGTTGTTAAGGGACAAATTGTGCATACTTTTGATCCTATTTTGTGGCCCTTCCCAATTGTTTCTTTGGTATTTTAGTAATAAATTCATACGTTTTTGTGTAAATATGCAAGTTTTTTTTATTATGATTGTAAATATTGTGAACTATGATCATTTTGATGCTTTTTGACAGGCCTTTTTGCTTATATATAATGCTTATAACCTATGGTAAAGGGAAGAAGGTCTAGAAGATCATTTTTGCAACTTTCTGTCGGTAAATCGCGCTTTTCAGCGCAGGTTTAGCGCGGTTTTGATGAAGAGGCAGTAGCTAAGGACCTTTGGCCGTGCTTAGCATGCTTTCTAAGAATTTGTCGCCTTTTGCTGATCGTGCCCCTGATGGCGCTTAGCGCGGTGCCACTTATAGGCACTTTTTGTACTTTCTATAAGTAGTCGCTTGAGAAGATATTTTGGAGAACTTTGCATTTTTCAGAACTTTTGAGATTGAAAAGGGTTTTTAGGGTAAAAAAGCATAGAAACTCCAAGAGAATTGAGAATCAAAACTTTGGAGCATCAATCTTCGATTCTTCGACTTTGATGCTATCAAAGCTTTCCTTTTTACTTGTTGATCAAGCTACCATGGGGATGGCTAGCTAAACACTTTTGTGTCAAGATTAGAGGTAGTTAACCTTACTATTATGTATTTCTTTTGATCTTTTATATGTGAACAAGGTTGATGATCAATAGCTGATGAAGATTTTTGCTTTTAATGTTGTATGTATGATTTGAATCACTCTAGACATAGATTTTACAAGTCTTGATCTAATTACTTCATCTATTAACAAACAAACTCTAGACATAAATTTGGAAGTTAATATTTGCTTTGTATCGATCTTTATGTTTATTGTTTCGATTGTTATTTTGAGAAATCATCTAGCGATTAAAACAATAATACCCACGAAGCCGCTTTAGAAATAAACGGATTCGCGAGGATACACGATCGTATGAAAGAGGTTAATGAAATTTAATCTTAACATGCTTTTCTTAAAACAAAACATCTTTCTCTAGTTTACTCTTTGCTACAAAAACATATGTTACAAAACAAGAACTCTTTGAAACTCATTTTCTTAGAACTTTAAACTATTGAACGACAAGCATCTAGATATCAGAACAATCTCTGCGAATACGATAAAACAACCCATCTAAAATACTTTTCAACATGTTTCTGAGATCGGGGGTTGTTAATCGCAGAGATGAATGACACCAACAACATTTTGAATTCTCTTCCAATTGTTAACAGCAATAGTTGGATTCGATGGAGAAAATAGATGCAATCTCTGTTTGGATTTCATGAAACCCTTGAAGTGGTTACTAATGGCATCCCTGAACTTGGCGAGTATATTTAGCGAATTTCGACAAGATCTCTCATGCTGAATCGGAAAATGAGGTATGAGATATTCTTGTTAAGTACCAAGGAGGTGAGAAAGTCAAAGTCGTCAAATTGCAGACTTTACGACGACAATATAAATTATTGCAGATGAGAGAAGATGAAAAGATTGCAAACTATATGTTGAAGGTGCAGAATCTAATCCATCTCATGAAGAATTATGTTGAAACCCTAACCGATAAGATGATATTTTAAAAGGTAATATGCGTTGAGAATCAAATTAAAAAACTCAAAACTCTTGCATTAGCTTGCTTGGTAAGGTCAACAAGAACGTTGGATCTGTTAACTTTTGCTATGTATGTAAACATATGAATTCTCAAGTTCTATTTCTTTTGCACATTTTGCATGTCATGCATATGCTTTACATTTAATTGAAATGGTAATGCATCACCTATGAGTTGCTTGGGCCAATCTTAGAAGTGTTGGTCTTGCATTACTTTCAGCAAATCCATCTCATCACCTATGGAGAACTTGTCTTATATTGATAAAACACAAAGTCACTCATCAACACCCATGCAAATTGTAAATCCAATATATCTGAAAAATATGATTTAGTGGTGCAGCAACTTCAAATGGTAAGTTATCAAAAATACGAATCACAAAATGCTCATCTGCAACCATTGTGTCAGAGTAGCTTCCATGTGTGACGGTTCCATCCTTGCTTAGATTGCACTAAGTTTAAGTGTTTATATAGCATACACTAATTACACTAATGGTCAACTTGTGAGTTAGAGAGATGAATCTACATGGCGCCTTAAACTCAAAAAAAAATTAAAAATTTGTATTAAATAAATTTAAATAAAATAATTAAATTTAAAATATTAAAATATTAAATTATCCTAGTCATTATTGTCAACTAAATCTTAAGTAATATAAAATTCAGGATCCAAGACGGCTAAAAGTTAAAAACCATGAACGGTTAATCAAAAGTTATTTAAGTTTAATAATTAATCTATTATTAAGTAAAATTCATGTGTCAACAGAATATTGGGGTTAATATTAAGAATTTTCTTCCTACTAATCAGAACTTATTCTAATAGATCCATGTAGAAGAAAAGCTCTTTCAGTCCTTTTTTTCATTCACAAGACATGCCAGGACTCAAGATATGTTGTATCCCAATTCTAGTTGAAATATGAAGAAATGTAATAAAAATTTGAATGTCAAAATTTGAGTGGTCTGGGACTGATTACAATGGTTAGATAAGTCATAAATTTTGGTGAAGTTTGGAAGGACATAGAGACACTTCTAGTTAGAGTGAATAAGAAAAGGAGCTTTTGAATGATATAGCATTATAAATTTGGTTTATTAAACAAATAAATTATGATTTTAAAACTAAATCCATTCTCTATAATCTACATCCATTCTATTTATTGAAACACAGACACCAAAAACACATATTAATACCGATACATTGACATCGATAATATTTTAAAAGTTGAATAAATTAAATATAATTATAAATATTATTATCTGTTCCGGACACCAACACTGACATAGACACATTTATTTCCAGAGATGTAGATGCTTCAAACCTTACAATTCAATATAATATGAAAAAAGTACTAGTACGTCTCAAATTATAAAACGTTTTGCATCTTTTGCGCATATTAAAAAATATAATGATTGTTGTATAAGAAAAACAAATTATACATGACTTTATAATATTGCCCTTCATTTATTATAAATGAAAGAGAAATTTAAACAATTGAAAAAAAAAATAATAATAAATGATAGAGGGTATGTTGAAAAAAAAGTCGCATTAGAATTATAAAATAATTTATAATTTGAAACAAATATTTTTTGGCAAAATGAAAAGAGGCTAGTAATTGATTACAAACCTCTAAATCATTTTCTCAAAGATGATAAATTTTCCATTTCAAAAGCTTCGTCCTTGAATGTTTTCATCAAAGATGCCCAGATCTATTCTAAGTTCGACCTTAAGTCAGGATTTTGGCAATTGGGTATCGACCCTGAAGATCGCTATAAAACGGTGTTTTGCATTCTTAACGCCCAGTACCAATGGATTGTGTTACCATTTGAGCTTAAGGTAGCCCCATCACTCTTTCAAAAAGCCATGACTAGAATTTTTGAGCCCATCCTCAACAGTATCCTCATCTATATCGATGATGTGTTATTGTTCTCAAAAGATAAAAAAACCCATAAACAATTATTGAGCCAATTTCTTCAAATAGCCCAACAGCACGGAATGATGCTCTCTGAGAAGAAAAGTCAATTGGGACAAACAGAAATTAACACAGACGCCAATAATAATTTAAAAAATAATAAGTTAAACATAATTACAAATATCAAGATTTGTTTTGGACACGAATACAAACATTCACACACCTTTTTTCCGAAGTGTTTGTTACATATCTTACAAATTACAATATTATAAAAAAAAAGTGTCATCAGAATCATAATTCACCAATCATCTCACTCTATAAAAGCATGTACACAAATAATAATTTAAAAAATAAATAAATTAAACATAATTAAAAGTGTCTGGCACGACAAAACACATTTTTTCAAAAATGTCAGATTTATAGAGCCAACTAATTTGAATTAATAATATATCTATAATTTGTTATCAATTGCAACAAAATCATACAATATACCTAACAAAATATTTATTTAAATGTGAAGTAGTTGAAATAATTACCAAAATGTAGTGAAATTGAAAAAAGTGGTTGTTGTAGCAATGGAAGCAATTGAGGCAGGCAGCAAAAATGAAGTGTGACTGTCTAAGAATCAAGCCAAGAAAAGTTCCAGGTGTCCCAGAGAAATTCTTCATCTTCCTTTATAAAAATAACACCAATTCTTAAAAACCTAAGGGCTAAAAATGAAAACCCATCTTCATAGTTCAGTGAATGAAAACTCCTTTTATGGACACAACGTAATAAAAGAATAGAGTGAAACGAGCTTCTGAACTTAACTGAAAGAGGAATAATGAAGCAAATATTTTCTTATTTTTAGAGTAAATAATCAAGCAAAGATAAAAGGTTGATACTATTGAGTTTTTTATTTTTTTAGTTTAAAATCAATATTTTCTTCACGCAACTAATCTTTTAAATTGGAGAGAATTATACTAAATAATAAAGTTTTTTTTTCCATTAAAGTTTAACACTGTTGTTGCGTACACATGACTCAATTTAAGATTTCTAATTATGTTAGAGATATTTTTCATTTTATTACAATAAAAACTAAAATAAAATACCTATAATTATATAGATTAAATATGATATATTTTTATACTATATTTTGAAGAAAAAAATTACATACTACATAGTTAAGTCAAAATGTATTTTTGAATGATTTCTTGCAAATTACCTGCTCAATTTTTTTTTAAATGTCATTTTTTTGAAAATGTTTTAAAAAAGTAAAATGAATATAATAAATGATTAAGGGTATTATAGATAAAAGAAAAAATATTATTTGAAAAATAACAATATTGATTAACTCTTTTTATATGTATAAAAACATTAAATAATGAAACTTAAAAGCGAACAGAAGGAGTTGAACATTAAAAGAAATTGTTCTGGACTGGGCTAGAGGCTGACCCACCATCGGACACAGTTCAACCCAACTCCTCGTCGGGGAGAGCCTAATGAATGCTCAATCTATTAACGCACACGGAGAGCTCTCACACGTTTCCCCCACGGTCTCCACGTGCTCCCACGAGGAAAGACATCATCAAGAAACTACCCGTGTCCGAAAGAACATGTCACCCACCTTCCGGAGATCACGGGGCAGTTGACCCAGGACAAAGACCACATGCTGGTCTTCCCTACGTCACGTAAGCCCTGACAGTTACTCATATTGGGTCTTGCAATCCAACCCAGTGCAAAGTCATCGTTGGTCCAGCACTTGGGGCACATTATAAATACCCTCTTTCACTAGAGGGTCGGGTATTCTATTCTCTACACACTTTCTCTGTACTTACTCTTTCTACTCCGTCTCTTACTTTGACATCAGAGTACCTTGCAGATACACTCCCTTCTCTTCTCCACCACCGACGGATTAAGGAGCTCACGATGTGTTGCTGAATGTTGATCCTTTTCTGATCCGGTAAAATCAGTGGCGTCATCTGTGAGCTTATAAACCATCCAACTCGGAGGGGAACCCTCAGCGTGATCCTCGACAGTGACAAAGGTGTTCGTGTCGTCGATGGCGAAGCGCGACACAATGCCAAGGGGTTCCTGCTCGACCTAATCTTCGGGCGTGCAAGCTCGCTTGACCCTAACTTGCTCGACGGGAGTATCGGACTCGGAGTTGTCATCGATAACAATAACACCCTCAATCCTTGCGGCCATTTTACCTGTAAGGCAGAGGAAAATGGTGAATTCGACATCTAAGATCAAATCCACCATTCCACCACTAATCAAGTGAAATGGCGAAGAGAGGGGCGAGGAGCCGCTTGAAAAACTCTCCTTGACGCAGAGTAGTGAGCCTCTCTCCTCGACAGAGAGGCTCGTCTATGAAGAGATTCTCTTCGACGCGAGATAGCGGACCCCCCTTCCCGATGGAGAGGCTCCTCGGCGTGTAAGATATCTCCAGTGGAACGCAAGGTGCCTCCTCGAGCCTCCCCGACAAGAGGCTTGCTCGCAATGTTCACACATTCAAGGGAAGCAAGGCTCCCTGAGACCTCCATCATAGGTCCTCGAGGCCTTCATCGGAAACTTCATGGAGTTTCTCATAATCCTCATGAAATTCCTGGCGTCTTCATCACAAACTTCATAGAAGCGCCGAAAACTTCATGACGCTGGAAACTTCATGAGTTTGCCGAAAATTTCATGAGCTCGTCGGAAACTTCATAAAAGTCTCTGGAAACTTCATGTGTTCCATGGGAACTTCATGAGCTCCTTGGAGAAACTGCCGAAAAATGCATAAATTGCCGGAAAATTCATAAAATCTAAAGAAAAGGCTAGAGACTTACTTGAGGAATGAATATTCTAGACGATAGAGAAAGGATGACGGAGGGCGTTCTTCGGAGAGCAGAGAGAGCTTTGAGAGACTTGGGAAAATTCCTAAGCGAAATGAAGGGGAGCGTGCAAATGAAGCAAACTTCCCCCTTATTTATAACTCTAGCACAGAAAACAGATCATCACTAGACACTCAAGTGCCCCTACTCGTAGCCGCCCTATGCATTTATTACTCTTGACACGTGGCCCTAGAAGACACAGCGCATGTCCTTTCAACTCCCTCTCCTGCTCGAGACCAGAGTTGTCTGTTCCCTTCCGCTTTCGTCACATCGTCGCCCATATCACATGTCGGGGATATATCCCGGTGAAGTAGGAAAAGAGCCAAGACTACATCTGATGGGAAAGCCTCCCCGCGAGCTCCTGTCTGGTCGAGAAGCTCTTTCACCTGGCCATACGCTTTGTCCCCGAGTTTAGTATTTCAGACACGCACAACACTCTTCCCGACAGGTCTTTGACGTTTGAACTAACTCCTAAGTCATTACTCCTCTACTTCGGAGCAACGAATTGGGGGGCTCCTGTTCTGGACTGGGCTAGAGGCTAGCCCACCGTCGGCACGACCTAATCCAGCTCCTCGTTGAGGAGGACCTAATGAAGGTTTAATCCACCAACGCACACGAGGAGCTTTCACACGTCTCCCCTACGGTCTCCATGTGCTCCCCACGTGGGAACACACCATCAGGAAACTACCCGCGTCCGAAAAAACAAGTCACCCACCTTCTGGATATCACGGGGCGGTTGACCCAGAGCGAAGACCACATGCTTGTCTTCTTTACGCCACGTAAGCTCTGGCAGTTATTCTTATTGGGCTTGCAATCCAACCCAATGCAAAGTAACCGTTGACCCAGCGCTGGGGCACATTATAAATACCCTATTTCACTAGAGGGTCAGGTATTCTATTCTCTACACACTTTCTTTGTACTTGCTTTTTTCTACTCTGTCTCTTACTCTGACATCAGAGTACCTTACAGGTACACTCCTTCCTCTTCTCCACCACCGGCGAATTAAGGAGCTCACGACGTGTTGCGGCCTGCTGGTCCTTTTCTGATTCGGTAATATCAGAAATATTTATCGGACTAAAGTTTTAATTTTTTAAAAGAATTTAATTTTTTAAATCAATAATATATTACATAGTCTTAGAAAAATCACAAGACTTTTCAACGTAAAAATTGTCTTTTAAATTTTTAATGCAATACACCCAAAGATGCTGAAGACAAAATGCCTCCTTCATCTTATTACAAATTGTAGTATTTGACTATATATTATAGTCATGACTTAATTATCTTTTGAAATTTTAATGCAATACACCCAAAGATATAGTAGTTAAAATTCATCTTTTATCTTATTGGGAGGGTAGATTTTCAACCGGGAGATTTTAATTTGTCAATCACTAAATTATATCCGACATCCTTCATATTTTTATATTCTCACAACTGCTTCTGATTGAAAATTGATTCAAATTTCCGTTCAAAATTTTCAATAGTCTAAATGAAATTTTTGATACAGACCAAAAATTTCAGTAGTGTATTTTAAATTTCTGGTTTATCGGAATTTTCAAAGTTTCCGGTATGTTTCAACAAATTCCAAAAATTTAAAATTTAGCTGTCGATTTTGAAAATTTCAACTTAAGTGAAATAATGAAATTTTCAGTAGTGTTATTTATTTGATTTTTTGGACATTCAGGATTTTGCCGACAGTTTTTTATGGTTGTGATTGCACCGACAGTTTTGTGTGATTTAAAATAAATGCAAAGTTGTATAAATAAAGGGGTCATGTGTTGTTTGATAAAAACATCTCAAAAAATGTATCTTCATCAATTTTTTATTAAGACAAAAGTGTACTTCAACAGAGTTTCACCTCCTGTAGAGTTCCGGCTTCCGAATGACACCACATCTCTTGCCAGCCTGACGTCTAAGTTGAATGAATTGTTGTCTGATGTCGTAAAAAGAAAGGTAAGAAAGATCAAGTTTTGTGAAGATTGGATTGATACTAACGGGAATGTGAAATACAACCTTATTGAGTTGAAGACCGACAAAGATGTGGAGATCATTTAGACATTGGATAACAAAGGGGCAGATCGAGTTAGATGCTAAAATTTCAAGGTCTGTTGACGACATAATGAAAATGTTGAAACGTCCATAATCATCTTGTAGTGTTTATGTTTTTCTTATTTATTAGTCATCTAGTAATGTTTAGGTTTTTCTTAAGTTATGTTTAAGTTATGTTTAATTTATGTAATCTATTATTAAATATTAGTTAATATTGATGTTGCATCAATGGAAGATCAAAAATATTAGTAGATAAAGTGTTATGATGAAGATGTCAGAATAGTATACAAATGATACAAAATATACATAATAGATCAAGTCCATGATATACAAAATATGTCTAAATAGGCCCCACAGACTATGTGTGCAGCCCGAGATAATCCAGTATAAACTTCGCCATTTATGTTTACCAAATCCAAGAGGTTATCCATAATAATTGCAATCATCTGAAGGCGTTGTTGGTCATCGGCATCAACTGGATGAGGCGGCGACACGTCATCAACAGGTACCCCTGCATCAAAAGACCCAGCATCAGTTGTAGGTGGGATGATGTGATGGTGTGATACAGTAAGGTACCACTCTAAGTAACCATCCTCACACTGCGAGGAATGCTGAACAGTAATTGCTCGATCTGTAGTGGCACGATCAGAGCTAATGAAATTACTCTTAAACTACCAATCAATACTTGTAGATGGTATATCTAGAATTGATTGTGGGATACTCTAAACATAACCATAATGTCGCAGACACCTCTTAGGAAATTGTTTAGCAACCATCGTCTCCCACCGCATATTGATGGAAAATTGCGATCTAAACGCAGCGGAAAACAAAAATTTCCTTTAGTGATCCTTACGAATGAGCATGGTCAGTGATAGAATCGTTACCTCTTTGTGGCGATTCAGATCTTTGATGCAGCGATCACAAGCGTTGATGAAGTGCAACGCCTCTACTCAGTCCACACGAACAGCTTCCGGTCACAGTGCTAGCTGCTTACGAACGGAATTATTTGAGTAAGAAAAGAGAATCAAAAACGAAATTGCATCAAGTGAAAGCTTCATCACAAGGGTTCCTTTTTATAGACTCTCTTGTGGGCTGCGGGCTAAAAACCCAATTCACATGATCCATAATAATATTATATATTATTATAATAACTATTATTATAATAAATATATTTATTTTATTATTATTTTATAACCATTATAAAATAACAATAATTATTATTATATTATCCGAATTTCTATTTTTCACTTAAGTGCACCGTACCTTACGGTGTTCCTTTGATTTCTCTATCTCTCATCAAACTGTCCTTATGTGTGTGACCCTGTAGGATTTCGTAACGTTGGTAATTATATTAAATTATATATTTAACATAATAAACAGTAAGCGGTATCTAGCAACACATCACTGTTACCCAAGTCACGAAAATGTCATGTGATCTGACAAAACCTTTTTCGTGATAATATATGTTTGTACAATTACCCTTTTGCCCCTATGTCTATATTGAACACAAGGCATACACTGTGTCATCCTTGTCCAGTTCAATATTGGGCCCTTAGACATTTCTCCTGTTATGCAGGATTGGCAAATTCCATCTAGGACACTCATGTCCCTCAGCATGCTTCGTGGAGTGCCCATCAACTGTCTTTATGATCATCCAGTTACGGATAATGTTTGATCAGCAATAAAGCACCCGACTCTACATCTAGGGTCCATAGTGGTTTCAGGTCGAAGGGTGGTAATACACCATTATCACCATGAGAATAACTTATGACACTTTGCATAACATACTATGTAGTATTCTCATAGCGGGTCAATCCGGTATAAATATTACTCCTAATATTTATACCTATGTCAAGACTTGATAACTCTTTATCCATGATCCATGAGATGTGATCATCAGTCTATCTTCATAATAGTCTCAATGCTTTTAATGTTATCCCACTTTGCAATAAAGCTTGACTACGGATATTTTAAGAATAATGTCTTTATGTTTAATGGGATCTCATGATTAAGTCACACTTAACATTTCATTAAACAGACTAACTATTCTAGGGACTTTATTATTCTGAAAGACAAACATAATAAAGAAATGCCTTTTATTATTAAACGAATAATCCGATACAAGTACCAAAAAGTATTGGCCTCTAGGGCTTACACCAACACATATAACCTTAATATAATGACGACTCCTCGAACTCACGATGGAATTTATGACCAATGTATGGTGTCTAAATGCTAGCATATACACTCAACGCATTGAGCCTTCTCCTGTACTCAACAACACCACTGCGATGTGTCTGTTTGGCATTCTATCTCTTCGTCCATGGGGACCTCACTGAACAATGTTGCACCCTCTTGTCATAAATGGTGGGGAAATACTCGTATATCCAGCACTGATATCAAAACACAAACACAATAAATAAGAAATAAGAAATGCTTCTTGTAACAATTAAATAAGAAATCAACAACAAATAATAATTTATGTATACCTATATAACATACTCAAATAGCCAATAAGTTGTTTGGTCTCAAATACTATCGCCACTCCATGTGTTGTATACAAAAGGGCCAATGCCGCACACCGCCAAGTCCAATTGGTATCCTCAAGGCTTCTGAAGAAGCACGCGTATCGGGCGTCGATATGAACACCAGACTTGTCCTCAAAGAGAGTACATGCTACTAGATATAGCATGTACATCCTAGCGACAACCTCATAACTTTGAGCAGCTACAAGCTGGTTGTATGTCTTTCGAAGTCAAGACATATGAATGTGTGCGCCCTTGTTAATGCCAAACTCCTTCTGTACCTCCGCCTCAGACACTCCCAAATCTCGTGCAGTAGTCTGACATGCAAGGGACATGCTAAGTACGAGAGTCGTCCATAATCTGCCGCCGATGAGGAGATGAAACAATGAGGAGATATCATCTAAAGGGATAGTCATCTCCCTAAACGGAAGATGAAATGAAGATCTCTCCTTGTGCCACCTCTCAACAAATGCACTAAGTAGTGGAGCGCCAAGCATGGTGAGGGAACATTGGGCAAAATCAAGCAGCTCAAACTCCCGTATAATTCAGCTGACCTACTCAAACATCAGAATCTTTGGGAAATCCTTCATCTTCGACCTGTGTGATGTCACCTTCAGTATGAGACGCTCATGTGACAAACAAATATAAAAAAATTAGCTAATATCTTTCATGACACAATAATAAACAAATTAAAGTTAAACATAAAATACGTATACCTCTCTTTACCATAGTTGTAACGCCACATGGTGAGCATGCTCAATAAGCACTAACCGGTCAATGGGTCCTCCAAGAAGTCCTCCATCAGTGTGTACATAGAAGTCGGTCGAAGGATTTGTAACCACCGTGTCAGCAATAACAGATGGGACTGAATCAGCAACAACAACATCTGGCTAAACCACCCGAGCAACCTCCTCTAAACCAACCTCCTCAACCACCGGATCAACAATTAGATATGAAACCTCCTCAACCACTAAATCAGCAGCAACATCATTTGACACCACCTCATCTCTATGTGAAGGCAAATCTCCACACACCACATGAGTTTGCAAGACATCACTTGATATAGGTTTCGATGATGACGAATTACAACCATGGATGAATTGGCAATTGTAAATTCCACCTCTACCAAACAAATGCAACGTATCACCTACCGTATCCTTTTACATTTGTCTAAAAACTGTTATAATTAATATAACATGTGTAGATAAGATATGGTCATGACAAAAGGCATGAAAAACCACAAGAATTTTAGTTTTTGCAGGTTTGCGGGGTATGAGTCGACCATAGGGTCGGCGCATACATCAGTGTGTTTTTCCACTGGTCAGCGCATGAAGGTTTGAGTCGACCGCAGGGTCGGCACATGAAGAAATTACTCTTCAACGGGTCAGCGCACGCCGACTGTATGGTCGACACATACTGATACATTTTGCAGATTTCCAAAAGTGCAGGCTATGCGTCGACGCACAGACCTGCTGTGGTCGACCGTTCGCACGGAAATGCTGTTTTTAAATGATTCCCACTATTATTTGAAAAGCTGTTATGTCTTTGGTTGGTCTGGTACTATATATACAAGTTCAACCACTTATGTCAAGTAACATTTGATAAAAACTGATTCATGTGTTCAAGAATAAGAAAGAGTGAAATAGGTGTCCAAGATTCATCATCTTCATCTTCAACATCTCACAACACATCAATTACACACAGCCATTTTTAAAGTGCATTGTGAGTGATTAAAGGTGATAAAGTTCGAAGCTTAGATTGGGTAATCTAGTTCGGGTTGAAGCTTGTGACAGGTTCTTTCTTGAATAAAACCGTTAGCGTTTTATCCTCCAAGATTGGTTTGATTTTTGGGGGTTTTTTGGACGAGATTCTTCATCAAGGGTCAGCTGAGCGAAGGTGATTGTGAAAAAGTGTTCTTCAACAGTCTAGTAGCGGATTCAGTGATATTGAGGGGAAGATCTCGGGTTCGATTCATTGTAGTTGAGATCAGCCGGGCTGAAGGTTTGAAGAACTCAAGGTTATTCAATAAGGTGGCTGGAATCGGAGGTCTATCAACAACGATCAGAGGACTTGATTCATCTTGAATCAAGGGGCAAGGAGTGGAAGCAACATTCAACGTCTTGAGAATTCTGTTGTATTTTTGTTGTCCAATCCTTGTATAAACTGTTACATTCAAGAGGTGATATCTATTAAATCTATCTCAATTCTAGTTTTAGAATTGAGGGCAGACGTACCCCGAAGCGAGGACGACGGGGGAACTGCCTCACCAAATACTTGTCTTCTCTATTTTTCAGCATTTTCGTTTTAGCTTAAAAATAAGTAATTTTTGTATAAGCACTATTGTCAAATTGTGATATCAATTGAGTAAGAGGTTAAAACTCTGTTTTTGAATCCAAAGTACAATAAGACATTGTACTAGGCTAGTTGGAATCACTTGTGTATCTAGTTTTGGTTTGCTCTTTAAATCATTGGAACTAGGAATCCTAACAAGTGAATTAGATCATTGATAAGTGTGATTAATGTTGTGATTCTCTTTTCCATATTGTCATTAATCCAAAGGCTTAACGCATATCCGGTTTTCCAATAACCATTCGTTTTAGACTATATTTTCCTCGGCCGCTTCCGCACTTAAAACATATTTTCAAAACCAATTTTTTAATTGGTAGCGCCGACTCAAATTTTAATTGGGATCTATTCAACCCCCCCCCCCCCCATTCTAGATCCGTGCCATAGTCTAACACTCTAGGCTGCACAACTAATCGTACTGATCGGCGTCGAGTGCAACGAGGTGCCAAAAAACTAACCTGGCCAATTGCTTTTGGTGTGAACCGGTTGGGGCTACTCGTTCAGCCTATATCTGGAAAGAATGAGCCTTAACACCCTTGGCAATCCTAGCCTGGTCTGCCGCTTGATCAACAACTCCCCTTACAATAATGTCGTCTCTGCCTTTATATTAACTCCAAAGGAAGAAAAAAAAAAAAATATATATATATATATATATATATATATATATATATATATATATATATATATATATATATATATATATATATATATATATATATATATATATATATATATATATTAGCAACTAGTAAAAATTTCAGAATTTTCGGTACAAAACAAAGTTTTTGTACATACTGGAAATTCCAATATTTTCGGTATACAATCTCATGGAATATACCAGAAATTTCATAATTTCTGGTACAAAACCAGGTTTTTATAACTAGCGGAAATTCTGAAATTTCTAATATATTCAATGGGATTATATACCAAAAATTTTAAAATTTCCAGAAAACATTTCAATAAAAACACTGAAAATTTTATAAATTTTGGTATAAATACTCACCGTTTTTAAATTTTCGGTACTCAGCTCCAAATTTTTGGTATCGTTCCACAAGTTTCAAATTCTCGCCTTTGCGCTATACATTTCAAAAAATTTGAAAATGATTTTGCAAGGGTAGTATCATCTTTTCATACGCGATGGAGTGTCAGATTTAAGTGTGAGGGGTTTAAATGTTTTTCAACCTTGATGGAACTCGACCCCTGCTAACCCATTGGGTCGAAACTGTTATTTACATTGAAAAAAAGGTATTATATATATTTATATATATATATATATATATATATATATATATATATATATATATATATATATATATATATATATATATATATATATATATATATATATATATATATATATATATATATATATATATATATATATATATATATATATATATATAAAGGACACTACAAAGGTTCAAATATAAGACATAGTTCACAAGGTTTTAGTGTAGGGAATTTCTTATCTCACTTTATGGAATGGAAAAACACTTTATAGAAAATCCAAAATGTTTTTTAGATTTTAAAAATGCATTTTCGGATGAACCTCATGCACACACAACTCATTCATTTTTGAACCACACCTTAATTTTATGACTAAATTTATTCCAAAAATGTATTTCTAAAATGAATCGAAAATGTATTTTCAAAATGTCTCTGAAAATATATTTTTGAAACCTGTAAACGTGTATAGTAGAACAAAAATCTCTTATCTAATTCTTAACTTTATTTTACCAACAAATGTGTATATAGTAGAATATTAAAAGTCAAGTGTGTTCATTCAAGTTCAACTCCGGCACATATGGGACACACCTTTTTGTAAAAGAATCAATTCAATTGATATATATATATATATATATATATATATATATATATATATATATATATATATATATATATATATATATATATATATATATATATATATATATATATATATATATATATATATATATATATATATATATATATATATATATATATATATATATATATATATATATATATATATATATATATATATATATATATATATATATATATATATATATGAAAAGGATTTTAATATTGTATTTTTAGAGATGAAAACAAGTAGCACATATATGAACAAGTACTTCAATATATGAGAACCTACTCTCCAGAAATGTATTTCCGTAGACATTCCAAAAATATTTTCAAAATAAATTTAATCTTAAAATTAAAGTATAATTCAAAAACGAATGAGTTGTATGTGAATGAAATGCGTTTAAAAATGAATATCCAAATTTTGAAGATATTTTAGTACTTCAATATATGAGAATCTACTCTCCAGAAATGTATTTCCGTAGACATTCCAAAAATATTTTCAAAATAAATTTAATCTTAAAATTAAAGTATAATTAAAAAACGAATGAGTTGTATGTGAATGAAATGCGTCTGAAAATGAATATCCAAATTCTGAAGATATTTTTTACTTTTCATGAAATGCCCTAGTAAATTATAGGGTACACTAACAAATTCCCCTTGGTGTAACCACTAAACTTACTATTACTCAAGCTTGGTCTAACCATCTGTCGCTACTGCGAAAATCGGCGCCGGCTGACAGAAGAGTCGCCACCGTGCGTTATTTATCCCAACGGAGGGAAAGGAAGCGCTCGAAGTAAACCTCGCAAAAAACAGGAAAAGGTATGGTCATCGCAACCAAAACCTGGGTTCGGGAGTCGGTTACGCAAGGGGAAGGTATTAGCACCCCTCACGTCCATCGTACTCGATGGGATCCACGCTTGCTTGGGTTGTCTAAAGGATGCAAAAACAATCTATCTACGACTGCTAAATCTAAACGGAAGGGAACTGACTCGATAGAGTGTCGCGCTCTACGCCTACGTATTCTCAAGAGAGAAAGTCAGAGTCAACGTAGTTCGGGACTACGGGGAAATTGGCTCGCCAAGACCTCGCGTCTTGTGCCTACATACTTCCACACAGCATGGAAGATCAGAGCTTACGTAGTTCAGGCTAACTACGGCTAAACAGGGGATTCTCACACAGCAGTGAGAAATCAAACTGGTTTCACAGGTACGGGAACCTATGGGAAAAACTATGGTCTGGTCTCAAATGCATTCGGGCAAGAGAAAAGGGTAACAATCAGTCGTCAGCGGGAAAGTCTCGATCGCACAGCAGCGAGAGAACAAAGGAGTTAGTTGTTAGTGTGCTCGCTAGGATATCGCATCCTATGCCTACATATCCTCGTCTGGTACGAGGAATCAGAGCAGCTGTAGTTCGGCTACTTCGGGACCACAGCTCAAATCTCATTTTATTAACATTCTGAAAAATGGTTACAATGATTGAATACTGAAAATAAACCCTTAGGAAATACTATCCTATCCTATCATAAAAATCAAGTGGAAAATAGTCCCCTAACAAGTGGACCTTTGGAAAACTATCTCTAAAATAAAACTCCGTGAAGAAAATACACTCTAAAAATATTAAATCTACCTTAATATTTTTTCTCTTTTTTCTATATTTTTCTTCTCCCTTTTCTTTTTTCAAAATATTCTTCATATATTTTTTCCTCTATTTTTCTCTATTTTTCTCACTATTTTTCCACATTCTTTTTCAATATTTCTTTTTCACTTTTCTTTATTTCTTTTTCACTTTTCTTTATTTCTTTTTCACTTTTTCTTTTTTCAACAATTCTTTTCTCCTTATTTTTTTATATTTCTTTTTCACTTTTTCTTTTTTCAACAATTCTTTTCTCCTTTTTTTTATATTTCTTTTTCTCAAACTATTCTTTTTTCAACAATTCTTTTCTCCTTATTTTTTTATATTTCTTTTTCACTTTTTCTTTTTTCAACAATTCTTTTCTCCTTTTTTTTATATTTCTTTTTCTCAAACTATTCTTTTTTCATTTTTTTTCCATAAAACTATAGAGAAAAAATGTGAAAGAAAATATAAAGGGAGGGGGTGCAGATGGATACAGGGGGTGTATACAAGTAGAAAAAAAAACAACAAAACAGGGCCCGGCCCGGCAGCTGTTGCTGCAAAAACGGAGGGGGGTGTTGCCAAAAACGAGGGGTGAATCCAAAACATTGGGCTTCAGAGGCCCATAGTCCATGTCCATTATCCTCTACTGATCTCAATACAAACCCTAGGTAGCAAAAACTTCCCTTCCACTGTTCACATACGCGCCGCTCCACCTCCTCTCAGCTCTCTCCCTCAACCTCACTCGTTCAACCTCCTCCGTCTTCCTCAATCCCACGTAATCTCCCTCCCTCCGTTCAACCAGAAGAACCCGGACAAAAATTATTGCCAATCTGGAAACTGATGAAGATTCACTGATGAAGCTTCCGTCGATGGCGTTGCATGTTTGACGTTTGTTGAGACTCCTGGAAACGAGATAGGATCTTGATGATGTGCGTTTTGAAGCTCACCGAATCTGGAAATAGGTTGACGATCGGTGATGGATGATGAAGCTCGTTGGGGGAGATTCTTGAAGCTTCTGGAATTTCTTGAACTTGTGATGAAGGCGTTGCTGAAGGACGATGAAGAACCTGAAGGATCTTTTAGTTTTCTGGTTATTTGTGTTGTTCTTCTGGAGGATCGTTGAGAGTTGTTGAAGACTCTTGAGGAATGAATTTCTGGAGAACTCGAAATGAACACTTGAAGATGTTCTTGGAAGGCGAAGAACGATGATGAATGTTGATCGGAGGCTCTCGATGATCTCATGAAGCTTGGAGGAGATCTCTGCTACTTCTTGACGAACACAACTCATCGTACGAAGCTTCAACCAATTCTGGAAAATGGTGGAGTTCATTGATGGTTGATGATGCTTGGATGAAGTTCTTGAAAGAAGTTCGCTGAAGATTCGTTGAAGTTCTTGACGAAGATCACTGAGTTTCTGATGAACTCGATGAACTGATGAACGTTGAATGAAGATCTTGCAAACGATTTTCTGGAGACGATTATTGAAGAATCTGACGAAGGTTACTTGAAGGAAATTTGTTGAAGCTTCTGGATGAACACGGCGTTCTTGAAGTTTGTTGAAGATCTGGAAAATCTCGTGAAGAACAATGATGATGTTCTTGAAGATCTGGGAAAAAGGACGAAGAACTGATGAAGATCTTGCTGAATATTCATCATTTCTGATGAATTTCTGGAGATTTCTTGCAGGTTGAGGGAGATCGATGAACACGCATGGAGGTTTTCTGGAATTTGGATGATGCGTGTGATGAAGGTTGATCTGAGAAAGATGAAGTTCTGGGCAAAAAATGGGTTTCCGGCGAAGTTCACGGCGGCCGGAGTTGGTTGGAAGGTAGTTAGGGTTGCCGGCGGGGAACTGTTAGGGTGGTTGCATGACCGCCGACCATGCAACCGGTGGAGGCTCCGCGGTGGACACGTGGTGAGGTGAGTGGAGGGGTTTAATGCATGTGCGCCACGTGGATGGGAGAGGGAGAAGGTGGAAAACGCGTGGCGTGATCTGAAAGTGTGTGGTGGGTCCTTCCTGCATGTAACACGTGGATGCTGACTCTTTATACCAATGACAATTTCTGGATTCTTCTGGAAAATGGACAAAAAAAAACCATAAACTGGGCCTTGCAAACTGGGCCTCCAAACAGACTCAACCTGGGCCCAATAAAACCCCAAAAAAAATCTGAATTAAGAACAAGATTAACCCACTTAAAAACTAATTAACTAAACCTAATTAACTGCTAATCAAATGACTAAGACCTAATAATTCCCATTAATTTCTAATTAAATCTAAAAAGAGAAAAAACTCTATTAACTCTAATTAAATTTTAAACCAACAAAACTCTAATACTTCCACTAATCAACAAAAATTCTAATAAATCCACTAATCTACAAAAATTCTAATAAATCCACTAATCTACAAAAATTCTAATAATTCTCTATTAAAACTCTAATAAACCTATATTAAATTCCATAAAAGAAAATCTATCAAAAGAAAACTCTATATTATTCTATAAAAAAATGATTTAAAATCTATTTAATATCTAATATATTCTAAAAACTATTAAAAATATTAAAACCTATTAATATTCTATATTATCCTAAGATGATTAAAAAATCTAATAAAACCCTAATAAAATCTAATAAAATCCAGAAAAATCACAATAATTCCCGAAGGAACAAAAATAGCACCGAACGACAAATAACACTACGAGAGCGCACCAAAATAGTCGGTAAAAATAAACGGACACCGAAATATCCTTAAAAACAACAGCACGAGTTGAAAACACCGGGAATAGCACGAATTCCCAAAAAATACGATTCTACCTATCTGAATTGATTAAAAACACCTGAAACACGAGACGAGAGTTGTGATCCCGATAAAATCAAACCAAATAAAAAATGCACTGTATGCGATATGCAGATGCGAATGCAAGAATGCGTCGAAACATAGGATCAGATACGGGACCCGGTTGGTCAAATTTTAGGGTGCAACAGCTGCCCCTATTCAAGCGGCTTGGACCTGAATGGGTGAAGAGCGCTCAACCTTCAAACATTCAAAGGTAGATGACAGTTGAATACCAATGAAACCCTGAAATTTGCCAACCGCGGGAATATACTGCGAAACTGCTTGAGGAAATAGCCTCCAATGAACTGAAGTTCGGTTGTCACGGCAACAACTGGTCAATTTTCTGATAAATTTTCTTCTCCTTTTCAACACCAATCACCTGTGCGACGCCACAAGTATTGGAATAATGCTTCGAAAAGCAAACGACTTGATTCCCATCTCTCTTATGGGATCAAATCCTGTCAACTAACAGTTCACAGCGAACTTGAGGACAATTCTCCTGGGGAACTTCTGAATCGACTGCTCGGCACCCATTTTGTCAACAGGAGGCGGCTTCAGAAATCTGATATATATCAATCTTTTTTTCCAGTGCTGACGTATCAACCAAATATGAAGAAATCACTCCGCTGGGGAAGAAGAGAAGCTTAACCACACAACTATGCAAGGGAACAAATTCGAAATCCAATGAGGTAACCAACCTGGTCCATGTTTCGAAATGCGTATGTCTGATAATGATGCAATGTCCTATATGACATGGAAATGTTATGCGTTCGTTTGAAAATGCGAGGCCCCGACGGCATGCTATATGTTTGTATGAATGCAATGATGATATATGCAAATGCTAATGCAGGCTCGAGCTGTAACGCCCCGATTCTGAATTCCCATTAATTGTTGAGTCTTTTAATTTATTTATTTGATGTTTGTTTTAAATTGAGAAATTATATATTGCTATGTGGTGTTTGCTTATTTTATCTATTTTTACCGATTCGGAGAGTTTTCGGGGAATTAGAGTAAAAAGGGCATTTTAGACATTTAGCACTTTAGTGTGAGAATTGATTGGTAAGTGTTGGAAAGAATTTGAGAGGAAAGAAATAGAGATAGAAATAGAATAAGAGAGGAAAAGAAAGAAAGATAGTAACATAAGAAGAAAAACAAGAGAAAGAAAAGAGGAGAAGAGAAAGAGAAGAGAAAGTGGAGAGGAGAACCTAGAATCATCAAGGGATCATCACCAAAGCTTGCAATCGATCGGTAAGGGTGTGAAACTCTATCATCTCTTTAATGTGTATGATTGTATGTGTATGTGTTTGGATTGTGTAGGGTTTCTACTCTTTTTCCACTTAGGTTAGAAGTTGGTTTTGTGAGTAGAATGAGGTTTTAATTGGTTAGAACTCGGATTAGACGATGTAGTTTAGTCGGGTGATGGTTGGGTTGTGCCACTGAGACTGGTTTGGATTTAATCGGTTGATTTTGTGGAGTTTGGGCTCTTGAGACAGCCATGGAAGTTCTGTCTTCGCAGGCTCGCCAGGCGAATGGCAGCGAAGCTTCGCCAGGCGAAGCCCAGCGAGCTGTAGCGAAGCAAGTCAGAAGCTAACACCCTGTATTCGCTGGCAAGTTCGCCAGGCGAGGTGAGTTGGCGAAGGTTCGCCAGGCGAGTGTGTAGCGAGCCTCAGCGAGTAATTCCAGAATTACTCCCAGTGGACTTCGCTGGGAAGTTCGCTAGGCGAAGGCCAGCGAGCATTCGCTGCGTGGCTTCGCCAGGCGAAGGTTGGCGAAGATGACAGTGTTATTTGTTTTGCTGTTTTGTTCATAGCATGATGTTTGGTTGATTCAATTATGATTAATGCCTATATGAATGATTGATGTGTGAACTGTTTTGACATGTCGTGTTGTGGGTGGTCGAAAGGCGTGAATCCTAGATTGTAGAGCCAATGGTGAATCTTGAATGTTTGATAATCTTGTGTATTTGCTTGAATTGAATGGAAACGCATTGATAGGCTAATATGTGTATAAACCATGTGTGAAATGGTGCATAATGTGAATGCATGATAGATATATGCGATGTATGTGATAAATGTAATGAGTATGTTTGTGAAGCATCTTAGTATGCATTTGTGTGTTGGTTGATCCCTCGGAGGATTTGCAGAACCTCGTATGATATGATGGTTACATTAGATTCCTTGGAGAATCGGTTGCATTGTGTGATTCCTTGGAGAATCGGTTGCATTGTGTGATTCCTTGGAGAATCGGTTGCATTGTGTGATTCCTCGGAGAATCGGTCATAACATGTAATCCCTTGGAGGATTGGTAAGAGTATTTGATTCCGTGGAGAATCTGCTGAGTACTTGATTCCGTGGAGAATCTGCTGAATATTCGATTCCGTGGAGAATCTGATGAATATTTGATTCCGTGGAGAATCTGCTGAGTACTTGATTCCGTGGAGAATCTGCTGAATACTCGATTCCTTAGAGAATCTGTTGAAATGAGTCGGTACCGCATTTGCATTTGCATAGAGTCGTGTGTCGGTCTCTATGAGTTGCATGAGTCATCTGTGTATGATGCATTAGTTGAATGAATATAACTGTGTATGTTATATATGATTGTTTGGAGGAACATATAGTGAATGTTTATGAGCAAGTTTAGAAGCATGATTAATTGTATATGCTTAATGTGGTGAGAACATAATTTGAGTATAACTCGTATAATTATGAGTATATGTATATATACAATTTTATGCATTAACTGTTACGATATTGTTTCTCACCCTTCTGCTGTTTTATAATGCTCTATGAGGCATTGCAGAGTAGGAAGCTGGAGGTTCTTTTTGTGAAGCGATGTCTTCATTCTTTTTGGTCAATGGCTCTGATATGTAACATCTGGGTAGTTGGGAAGCTTTAGGCTCTTTTGAAGCTATTTTGGTTTGATTCTTTTGTGATACATATGTGTATGTATCTGCTGTGGATATGTTGTAAAGCATGAATTAACTGATGGTTGTATATACGTTTATGAATGTGATTGATTCAATATTTGGATGTTTCCGCTTTTATTCTAAATATTGAGATGTGGGTTACCCATTGTTGCATATCTATTTTGAGCAGGTATCGTATGTGTTTAATTTCATGATAATGTGATGCGCCTCTTATATACCATAATTTAATTAAACTCTGATGAAATAAATTTTCTAAGTGCCTAATTGATTTATTTGATTAATTTGGGGTATAGAAAGGGGGTGTTACATTAAGTGGTATCAGAGCCAGTGTTGAGTCAGTCGTGTCTGTCTTGTTGTTGTGTTGGTTGAACGGTTGTTTAACCTTGTTGTTATTTTTGGGAATCCTCAGAATATGGCAGGTCGTAATGACAATGCTATGGCAGCGGCATTAGAGGCTATGGCCAGAGCTGTGCAGGGTGCACCTAACGTGAATGCGAATGATGAGTTCAGGAAGAACCAACCACCAGTGTTCAAAGGGAGATTTGATCCGGATGGTGCTCAGATATGGTTAAAGGAAATTGAGAGGATCTTTAGGGTGATGGATTGTGCTGAAGGGAACAAGGTGAGACTAGGGACTCACATGCTGAGAGAAGAGGTTGATGACTGGTGGGTCAGCGTGAGGCAAGTTCTTGAGGTCGACGATGAGGAGATTACGTGGGATTTATTTCGTACTGAGTTTCTAAGGAAGTATTATCCTGAAAGTGTTAAAGGGAAGAGAGAAATGGAATTTCTGGAGTTGAAACAAGGTAATATGTCGGTGGTGGACTACACCGCTAGGTTTACTGAGTTAGTGAAGTTTCACCCTCACTATGATGCGGTTACGGCGGAATTTTCCAAATGTATCAAGTATGAGAATGGCTTGCGTCCTGAGATAAAGCAAGCGGTGGGTTATCAAAGGATACGAAGATTTTCGGATTTGACCGAGTGCTGTAGGATTTATGAAGAAGACAGTAGAGCTCGTTCTACTCATTATAAGGGTTTGAGCGAGAGGAGAGGGAAGCAGCAAGTACGAAGCGGACCTTATGTGACGCCTGCTGATAAGGGCAAACATAGGGGAAACTTTGATAGGAGACCCGGAGGAGGTTCCGGTGCGATCAAATGTTTTAAGTGTGGCGTGATGGGCCACAAGTCTTATGATTGTGGAAAGTTCAAGGCGAAGTGTTCCAACTGTGGACTCCTTGGACATGATGCAGCAGAGTGTAGAAAGAATGCTGTGAAGTGTTTTAATTGTGGCGAGGTGGGTCACATTAGCCCGAATTGTACCAAACTGAAGCAAGCTCAGGCGGGCGGAAAAGTTTTCGCATTAGCAGGTTCAGACGCTACTAATGCGGAGGATCGTTTGATTAAAGGTACATGCTTTATTAATGATATGCCTTTAGTTTCTATTATTGATACTGGAGCGAATCACTCGTTCATTTCTCTTGCGTGTGCTAAGCGGTTGGATTTGTGTATGGTTTCTTTGAGTAGTGGTATGGTTATTGGGACTCCCGCTTTGGGGTCGGTAACTACTTCTTTGGTGTGTGCAAGTTGTCCTTTGACCATGTATGGTAAGGACTTCGTTATGGATTTAGTGTGCTTGCCGTTGGAAGGTTTGGACGTAATCTTGGGTATGAACTGGTTGCAATTTAATAGAGTTCATCTGGATTGCTATCACAAGTTAGTAAGGTTTCCTTCTTTGGAAGATGGTGAAAACGAGAGTTTTCCTTCCACTAAAGAGTTGAAGAAACTTTTAGCGGACGAAGCTCAGTTGTTTGGTTTGTTTGCATCGTTGTCGGTGGAGAGCAAAGTTGAGCTCAACGTGTTTCCTGTGGTTTGTGAATTTCCTGAAGTGTTTCCGGAAGATGTTGCGGATGTGCCTCCAAAGAGAGAGGTTGAATTTTCTATTGATCTAGTTCCGGGTACTAGAACGATTTCGATGGCCCCGTATCGGATGTCGGCATCGGAGTTGGTGGAATTGAAGAAGCAGTTGAATGATTTGTTGGATAAGAGATTTGTAAGACCAAGTGTTTCTCCTTGGGGTGCGCCGGTATTGTTGGTAAAGAAGAAGGATGGTAGTATGCGATTGTGTATTGATTATCGGCAGTTGAATAAGGTGACAATTAAGAACAAGTATCTGCTTCCAAGAATTGATGATTTGATGGATCAATTGGTTGGAGCCCGTGTTTTTAGTAAGATTGATTTGAGATCCGGTTATCACCAGATTAGGGTTAAGGAAGAAGATATTTCGAAGACGGCTTTTAGAACATGATATGGTCACTATGAGTTTACGGTGATGCCATTCGGAGTTTCTAACGCGCCGGGTGTTTTCATGGAATATATGAACCGTATCTTCCGCGATCAGTTGGATCATTTTGTGGTAGTGTTTATCGATGACATTTTGATTTATTCTAAGTCTCGAGAGGAACACGAAGAACATTTAAGGATTGTGTTGCGGATTTTGAAAGAGAAGAAGGTGTATGCAAAGTTGTCTAAGTGTGAGTTTTGGTTGTCGGAGGTGAGTTTTCTTGGACATATTATTTCCGGCAATGGTATTAGTGTGTATCCATCCAAGATCGATGCGGTAATGCAATGGGAGACTCCAAGATCGGTTACGGAAATTCGAAGCTTTTTGGGCTTGGCCGGTTACTACCGGAGGTTTATCGAAGGATTTTCAAAGTTAGCACTTCCGTTAACGCAGTTGACTTGTAAAGGAAAGGCTTTTATTTGGGATGTTAATTGTGAAGAGAGTTTCATGGAATTAAAGAGAAGGTTAACAACAGCGCCAGTTTTGATTTTGCCGAATCCTACGGAACCTTTTGTGGTTTATTGCGATGCTTCTTTGACAGGATTGGGTGGTGTATTGATGCAAGATGGGAAGGTCGTGGCGTATGCTTCTAGACAGTTGAGAGTACATGAAAAGAATTATCCTACTCATGATTTGGAGTTAGCGGCCGTAGTGTTCATTTTGAAAATTTGGAGGCACTATCTTTATGGTGCAAGATTTGAAGTTTTTAGCGATCACAAGAGTTTGAAGTATTTGTTTGATCAAAAAGAATTGAATATGAGGCAAAGGAGATGGCTAGAACTTTTGAAGGACTATGATTTTGGTTTAAATTATCATTCGGGTAAGGCGAAGGTGGTAGCCGATGCCTTAAGTCGGAAGTCGTTGCACGTGTCTACTTTGATGGTTAGAGAGTGGGAACTCTTGGAGAACTTTAGAGATTTGAGTTTGGTTTGTGAGTTAACGTCGAGTAGTGTGAAGCTTGGTATGTTGCATGTCACGAATGATTTCCTTACTACGGTGTGTGAAAAGCAAAAGTTGGATTTGAAATTTGTGGATTTGATGACGAATGGAAATGAAGATTTCAAAGTTGATGAATTAGGAGTTTTGAGGTTTCGAGGCCGTATTTGTATTCCCGATGATGCGGATTTGAAAAAGATGATATTGGAAGAGGGACATCGGAGTAACTTAAGTATTCATCCGGGAGCGAATAAGATGTATCAGGATTTGAAGAAGATCTTTTGGTGGTCTGGATTGAAAAGCGATGTTGCTCGTTTTGTGTACTCGTGTTTGACTTGCCAGAAGTCTAAGGTGGAGAATCAGAAGCCTAGTGGATTTATGCAACTGTTGGATATTCCGGAATGGAAATGGGATAGTATATCGATGGATTTTGTTACGGGATTGCCGAATACGCAAAGAGGACATAATGCTATTTGGGTGATTGTTGATAGGCTTACTAAATCGGCTCACTTTATTCCAATTGATATTACTTATTCTTTGGAAAGGTTGGCCGAGATTTATGTTGGCACTATTGTGAAGCTTCATGGAGTTCCTAAGAGTATTGTGTCGGATAGAGATCCTAGATTTACTTCAAGATTTTGGGAGAGTTTGCAAGGTGCCTTGGGTTCTAAGTTGAGATTGAGTTCGGCATATCATCCGCAAACAGATGGTCAAACCGAGAGGACGATTCAATCGTTAGAAGACTTGTTGCGCGCTTGTGTACTTGAGCAAGGTGGTGCGTGGGACGGTTATTTAGCGTTGATTGAGTTCACCTATAATAACAGTTTCCATTCGAGTATTGGTATGGCGCCATTTGAGGCTTTATATGGTCGGAGATGTCGAACACCTCTGTGTTGGCATGAGACAGGTGAAAAGTCGGTAGTTGGTCCGGAAATGGTACAGCAAACGACGGAAAAGGTGAAATTTATTCGGGAAAAGATGAGAGCTTCTCAGAGTAGACAGAAAAGTTATCATGAAAAAAGGAGAAAGGATCTCGAGTTTCTAGAGGGCGACCATGTGTTTTTGAGAGTTACACCGGTTGCGGGTGTGGATCGTGCTTTGAAGTCGAGAAAGTTGACTTCTCGTTTTATTGGTCCGTATCAGGTTGTCGCACGAGTTGGTGCTGTGGCTTATCGTATGGCGTTGCCTCCGAACATTTCGAATTTGCATGATGTATTCCATGTCTCGCAACTTCGGAAGTATGTTCCGGATCCGTCACATGTTATCCTTACAGTTGAAGTTTTACCGGTTAGTATTTTGGACCGTGAAGTTAAGAAACTAAGAGGCAAGGATATTGCGCTTGTGAAAGTGTCCTGGGGAGGTGCCGCGGAAGGAAACATGACTTGGGAATTGGAGAGCAAGATGCGAGAGTCGCATCCGGAGTTGTTTGAATAAGGTAATATTTTCGAGGACGAAAATTTCTAAAGTGGGGGAGAGTTGTAACGCCCCGATTCTGAATTCCCATTAATTGTTGAGTCTTTTAATTTATTTATTTGATGTTTGTTTTAAATTGAGAAATTATATATTGCTATGTGGTGTTTGCTTATTTTATCTATTTTTACCGATTCGGAGAGTTTTCGGGGAATTAGAGTAAAAAGGGCATTTTAGACATTTAGCACTTTAGTGTGAGAATCGATTGGTAAGTGTTGGAAAGAATTTGAGAGGAAAGAAATAGAGATAGAAATAGAATAAGAGAGGAAAAGAAATAAAGATAGTAACATAAGAAGAAAAACAAGAGAAAGAAAAGAGGAGAAGAGAAAGAGAAGAGAAAGTGGAGAGGAGAACCTAGAATCATCAAGGGATCATCACCAAAGCTTGCAATCGATCGGTAAGGGTGTGAAACTCTATCATCTCTTTAATGTGTATGATTGTATGTGTATGTGTTTGGATTGTGTAGGGTTTCTACTCTTTTTCCACTTAGGTTAGAAGTTGGTTTTGTGAGTAGAATGAGGTTTTAATCGGTTAGAACTCGGATTAGACGATGTAGTTTAGTCGGGTGATGGTTGGGTTGTGCCACTGAGACTGGTTTGGATTTAATCATTTGATTTTGTGGAGTTTGGGCTCTTGAGACAACCATGGAAGTTCTGTCTTCGCAGGCTCGCCAGGCGAATGGCAGCGAAGCTTCGCCAGGCGAAGCCCAGCGAGCTGTAGCGAAGCAAGTCAGAAGCTAACACCCTGTATTCGCTGGCAAGTTTGCCAGGCGAGGTGAGTTGGCGAAGGTTCGTCAGGCGAGTGTGTAGCGAGCCTCAGCGAGTAATTCCAGAATTACTCCCAGTGGACTTCGCTGGGAAGTTCGCCAGGCGAAGGCCAGCGAGCATTCGCTGCGTGGCTTCGCCAGGCGAAGGTTGGCGAAGATGACAGTGTTATTTGTTTTGCTGTTTTGTTCATAGCATGATGTTTGGTTGATTCAATTATGATTAATGCCTATATGAATGATTGATGTGTGAACTGTTTTGACATGTCGTGCTGTGGGTGGTCGAAAGGCGTGAATCCTAGATTGTAGAGCCAATGGTGAATCTTGAACGTTTGATAATCTTGTGTATTTGCTTGCATTGAATGGAAACGCATTGATAGGCTAATATGTGTATAAACCATGTGTGAAATGGTGCATAATGTGAATGCATGATAGATATATGCGATGTATGTGATAAACGTAATGAGTATGTTTGTGAAGCATCTTAGTATGCATTTGTGTGTTGGTTGATCCCTCGGAGGATTTGCAGAACCTCGTATGATACGATGGTTACATTAGATTCCTTGGAGAATCGGTTGCATTGTGTGATTCCTTGGAGAATCGGTTGCATTGTGTGATTCCTCGGAGAATTGGTCATAACATGTAATCCCTTGAAGGATTGGTAAGAGTATTTGATTCCGTGGAGAATCTGCTGAGTACTTGATTCCGTGGAGAATCTACTGAATATTCGATTCCGTGGAGAATCTGATGAATATTTGATTCCGTGGAGAATCTGTTGAGTACTTGATTCCGTGGAGAATCTGCTGAATACTCGATTCCTTAGAGAATCTGTTGAAATGAGTCGGTACCGCATTTGCATCTGCATAGAGTCGTGTGTCGGTCTCTATGAGTTGCATGAGTCATCTGTGTATGATGCATTAGTTGAATGAATATAACTGTGTATGTTATATATGATTGTTTGGAGGAACATATAGTGAATGTTTATGAGCAAGTTTAGAAGCATGATTAATTGTATATGCTTAATGTGGTGAGAACATAATTTGAGTATAACTCGTATAATTATGAGTATATGTATATATACAATTTTATGCATTAACTGTTATGATATTGTTTCTCACCCTTCTGCTGTTTTATAATGCTCTATGAGGCATTGCAGAGTAGGAAGCTGGAGGTTCTTTTTGTGAAGCGATGTCTTCATTCTTTTTGGTCAATGGCTCTGATATGTAACATCTGGGTAGTTGGGAAGCTTTAGGCTCTTTTGAAGCTATTTTGGTTTGATTCTTTTGTGATACATATGTGTATGTATCTGCTGTGGATATGTTGTAAAGCATGAATTAACTGATGGTTGTATATACGTTTATGAATGTGATTGATTCAATATTTGGATGTTTCCGCTTTTATTCTAAATATTGAGATGTGGGTTACCCATTGTTGCATATCTATTTTGAGCAGGTATCGTATGTGTTTAATTTCATGACAATGTGATGCGCCTCTTATATACCATGTTTTAATTAAACTCTGATGAAATAAATTTTCTAAGTGCCTAATTGATTTATTTGATTAATTTGGGGGTATAGAAAGGGGGTGTTACACGAGCTGCCAGAGAACACCAGGTCTAAAAACCGCTCGGCAAAATAAATGCCGAAGGCAACTTCAACTCTACTGGGGATGAACCGAAGTCACAGAACCATCTCAGCAAAATAAATGCTGGAAAAGGAAAACCAAATCCGCTGGGGATAACCGTCCTGCCGGAGAGATGGAAAGGCAACCCTGCTTGGGGAGAAAGAAAGAACAACTCTGCTTGGGGATGCTCTCTTCAAACCATTGGCAACTGATTATGCTCTGCGGGGATTGACCCAAACTGGGGTTGATTGCGCGTAGCACACTGCTGAAAATGCCCCTACTATCAAGGATATCAATCTTAATCTGCTGGGGATACTCCTGATCCTACTCTGATACGGGATAAAATACAATCTCGACTCTTCCGGGGATAATAAGCAACTTTCATCTGCTGAAGAGTAACCATTCTGATTTAGCAACATCCACAAGGAATTCAAACATGAATCGGAGCACTGGTATCCATCGAGCTTCGTATCGGGGAACACGACAACATGCGAGTCATTGGGAATTACTGTGTCAGATACCTTTAGGTTTTTGTTTCTCTGGTTTAGGATAAACATGGATTATGTACACAGTGGAAGATATGGAAAATACTAGACGAGAACTAGCATTCAAAGGTAAACTACCAGACGAGAACTGATAGGAAAATAGATTATCGGACGAGAATTGATTTGGATATCAGACATGTACCAGACGAGAACTGATACAACACTTGAAGAAACGGTGACCAGACGAGAACTGGTTACAATAAACTACACCAGACGGGAACTGATGCTTACAATAAACTACACCAGACGGGAACTGATGCTTACAATAAACTACACCAGACGGGAACTGATGCTTACGAAAGGGTGGGCCAGACCATAACTGGTTACCGGTTTTCCAGGCGAGAACTGGACTTTGGAAACGACTGGTTACTGACACGCAACAGGTTTAGACTGTAGGATAATGATCCAACGACAGCAAGGCCTTTTTAAGGTTTTTGATAAGAGTAATGACATGATTCCCCGATACTCAACTCTGGCTGGGGATAAACAGACTGGCTTGAATAACTCACCCCAGTACACTCAGCTGGGGATAAAAAGACTGGCTTGAACAACTTGCCCCAGTACATTCAGCTGGGGATAACAAGACTGGCTTGAACAACTTGCCCCAGTGCACTCAACTGGGGATACTTGCTCTGAACAACTTGCTACGAGACGACCTCGATATTATCTGCCCCGGTATCTGTACGACAACAGAATTCAACCTCCATTAAACCCCTATCAACCCAGCTGGTTTCAACACTCTCTGCGATGACTTGCCCCTGAATGAGCGTTCTAGCGACTTAACCTGATCTGATTATCCACCCGAAGTATCTGCTTTCAAATCTCCACGCTCTGAATGATTGCCCCTGATCGGGTCTCGAGAAGACTCCCTTATGATCAACTGCTTCTCAAGCATATCGCCCCTGATCAACTGCTGCTTCGGGACTTGTCCTCAGACTAACCGATTCCGAACTCACTGGAAGTCAATGCCCCTGATTCGCGGGTCTTCACAACATACACCATCCTGGTTCAGACTACTGAATTACTCAGTCCTGCTTGACGATTCACTGTTGGAATTTCTTTCATGTCAAATACTAACCTGCAATTAAAATTGTCTGTTCACGAATGGTAATCTTAATGCGGTGGTTATGCAGATTTTGAAAAAATTGAGCTGTCACTCATTTACCTGCGATGATTGTGAGTGACGAATGAACCAAAGTTCAAACGTAGTGCTTACGTGGTCAGCGAAAAATACAACAAGGATGTGACTAGCAAGTCAAGAAGGAGTCAGGTTACTCAACCTTATCGTAATGCGCTTTCAGAATAACCCTACCTCAATTAGGTCTTTTAAGGGTTGTATCGTGGTCGGGTTCACGGTTCGTGAAACAAAGGATATTTGGCTCAAATTTTGATTTGTACCCACCCCTTATACGTGATGTTCTCCGATCCTAAGGTTCAGTTAACCTGGCACAAGCGCTCGCCTCTTCGAGAGGTATGTTGAATGGTAAGAATCACAATTAAGGAACTCACAGGAATTTCGGAGTGACAGTTACTCCTTCTTCGTTTTCGGTGTCTGTGTACACGAATTTATGACTCGCTGGGGAAAACTTTCTTTCCCTCTTTTCGTTCTTTTGATTCCCTAATTTTTGCCTGGACTGACTCCTTTCGAGTTCTTTTCGATTTTCGTTTTCTTTTGAAGTCCAGCGGGATGCCCTGATTTTTGCCTAAGTATTAGCTTTCTAGCTTTTCTTTCTTTTTACTTAGCGGGCTTTCTTTTTTCTTTCTTTTGGAACAAAGTCGTGTGACACTGGTTGTCTTGATTGCTCCGAAAGGATTGTAACTGTCTCACTCCTGATTGGTGAGGTATCACCCTTGAAAGGTATCAACTGATTGGTCCTTGAAAGACAACACTCCTCTGTAAGACTTGAATGCTCGGTCAAGCTAACTGACAACTACCCTGCCCCGGGTTAAGATGTGAGGGTTTGAAAGTCCGAAAAAACTTCTACTTCCTGGCTCGAAGTGGTTAACAAGGGACTAACTCCTTATATCTCCAGTGTTTAGGGGATTTGAAACAATGCCTTGTACGTCATCGGTAAGGTCTTATCTGAAAGCATACGATCATCGGTTATGAGTATTCAGTTTCGTCATCCTCCCTCCAATCTTTGCTAGTCACAGTGATAAAATGGAGTGAATAAAATGCAAGTGTCAGTGCAATGCAGTAAATGAGCGACAGCGACATGATTAATTCAGAAAAATGCATAGTCACTTTATTATTATTACCATTCGAAACATACAATGTTTAAAAGCAAGTAGTAACTAACAGAAAAGAAACTACAAATGCAAATGATATAAAAGTTTGAGGACTGCCAATGCTGAGGGCGCCAGCCTGTCTGGACCACTGGCTTTTGCTGGGGAATACTTTCCGAGTCTACGAGCTTAGACAGTTGAGCGGTTGGTATGAACAAACAGAAGTCCTTCTCGAAAGGAAATGCGATCCTGGTCAATCAACTGCTGTACCTTCGCCTGAAACGCTTTACAATCTTCGGTCGAATGCCTGGGAGAGCCACCATGATAACCATACTGAACATGGGGATTATACCCAGGAGGGTAAGGTTCTGGAACTGGCTTAAGAGCTTTAGGTTCCACCAAAGAACTCTGGATCAAAGATGGTAGCAACTGGCTATACGGCATAGGCACTGGGTGAGAAGGAGCTTTCCTTCGTTCCAAGTTGTTGTGAGGTCGATTCTGATTCTGACGCTGATTCTGATAACCTCGACCACAAGTTCGCTGCTTTGCAATGGAAGCGACATAAGATTCCTGATAGGGTGCCCCAGGCACGGTTGTCTGTTCAGTATAACAAGCCACAGGAGGTACTGATCTCTGATAAGATGAAGAACCAACAAAATTCACTGATTCGCTTCGAGGATATTCAACCTTTGGCATGACTGCATTGATCACAACTCCTTCTTCATTCTGATAGTCACAAGGATATTCAGTTTCACCAGCTTGATCATTTGAAGTAATCTGAATTTTCCCAATTCTTATGGCATACTCAAGGCGTTCTCCTAATGTTACCACGTCAGAGAAATTCAATGGAAGTCCAAGCAATCTTTCGAAGTACGGATCTTGTAGGGAATCTACAAACATGCTTGTCAACTCTTGGTCTAAAAGCGGTGGATGCACTCTAGCAGCAAATTCTCTCCATCTCTGAGCATACTTCCTGATAGGTTCATTGTTCTCTTGAGACAATTCTTGCAACTGCATGTGATGGGGAGCTATGTCTAGATTATAGTCGTACTGCTTCAGAAAGGCTCTGGCTAAATCCATCCATGACTGAATCTGATTTCTCTCTCACTGCATATACCACCTCAAAGATGTCCCAGTCAGACTATCTTGAAAGCAATGGATCATCAACTTGTCATCTCGCACAAACGAAGTCATTCTTCGACAGAACATCATCAAATGTTGCTTCGGACAGCTATCTCCCGTGTACTTCTCAAATTTCGGCACTTTGAACTTATAAGGCAACACCAGGTCAGGAACCAAACACATGTCTACAACATTCAGGTTGACAGCATCTTTCATTTTCAAAGCTTCAACTTTCTCTTCCAATGCTCGGAGCTTTCTATCTGTCTCAAGAGCTCTTGGATCTACCGTCCTGGCTATCGGGATATCTCTTCGGTAATTCATCACAGGGAAAGCAACACCTTGATTGTTAACAGGAGGAGGATGTCCATTTCGGGCAACAAACTGCTCATGTCGATCTCGGTTCTCAACAGAAGGCTGTACAACTTGGTCTGCAGTCAGGTTGTTCGCTTGCGGGAAGTCTTCCATAGAATCATACAGAGGGTTGGACGTCAGAGTGAACCCCGTCAAGGTGTTAGGAGACTGGAAATTGCCTTCAGACATAGCTACCAATAATCTTCAGCTGACTTCAATGCTTGATTCTGCTCAAATCTACTCAACCCTTAGGTCGGTCTTCTAACAATCAACAGTTGCTCAATCCAAACTCCGGGTAATCACCTTCAGGAAACAAAGGCTGGATCAGAACTCTGGCTAACTGGAGGATGATATGCAATATGATGCAACACTGTTATGCACATGATATGCAAGATGCAGCAAACAACGGGACCACAGCCCCCACACAATCTGAATACTGCTGCACTGCTGACGGAGTACGTTTGCTCTGAAGAGAAAGACCAAAATAACGGGTAGGTTGGAAGTCAAGTTTCCTGCAAAAAAAAAAAAACCCCACTCACAGGTATGGACCTATATCTGACAAGGTACGGCATCCTATGCGGTCGTCAGCGTCACATACTTTCAAAACTGACGATACGATTCCCAGAAGGAGTGGCATCATCAAGTCTTGAAGAGGCCTCACTTAGCTAACTTCCAGATGATCGGTTCCCAGAGTCGACAATCCAACTAACCAGCAACCCGAGCCACCCAAAGGGCGGGACAAGAGGCCAACCAGAAAAACCTCGTCTGAGTGTAGATTTCGCGGGACACTAGGACATGCAAAGCATGTACGCGCCCACTAATCTCTACTCTAAGTCTAAGGTGCACTCAAGCCCAGGTCCGGCTTATCACTCAATCATAGAACACCCGTCACACCCCAACAGCAACAGATAATATCAATAAATAAACACCAATAGACAAGCAAACAAGCGCTAGGATTGACTCTCTCTTAGGGGGCGATGGATACCACATGCATGGGGAACTATCGCAGTCCCCAGCAGAGTCGCCAGCTGTCGCTACTGCGAAAATCGGTGCCGGCTGATAGAAGAGTCGCCACTGTGCGTTATTTATCCCAACGGAGGGAAAGGAAACGCTCGAAGTAAACCTCGCAAAAAACGGGAAAAGGTATGGTCATCGCAACCAAAACCTGGGTTCGGGAGTCGGTTACGCAAGGGGAAGGTATTAGCACCCCTCACGTCCATCGTACTCGATGGGATCCACGCTTGCTTGGGTTGTCTAAAGGATGCAAAAACAATCTATCTACGGCTGCTAAATCTAAACGGAAGGGAACTGACTCGATAGAGTGTCGCGCTCTACGCCTACGTATTCTCAAGAGAGAAAGTCAGAGTCAACGTAGTTCGGGACTACGGGGAAATTGGCTCGTCAAGACCTCGCGTCTTGTGCCTACATACTTCTACACAGCATGGAAGATCAGAGCTTACGTAGTTCAGGCTAACTACGGCTAAACAGGGGATTCTCACACAGCAGTGAGAAATCAAACTGGTTTCACAGGTACGGGAACCTATGGGAAAAACTATGGTCTGGTCTCAAATGCACTCGGGCAAGAGAAAAGGGTAACAATCAGTCGTCAGCGGGAAAGTCTCGATCGCACAGCAGCGAGAGAACAAAGGAGTTAGTTGTTAGTGTGCTCGCTAGGATATCGCATCCTATGCCTACATATCCTCGTCTGGTACGAGGAATCAGAGCAGCTGTAGTTCGGCTACTTCGGGACCACAGCTCAAATCTCATTTTATTAACATTCTGAAAAATGGTTACAATGATTGAATACTGAAAATAAACCCCTAGGAAATACTATCCTATCCTATCATAAAAATCAAGTGGAAAATAGTCCCCTAACAAGTGGACCTTTGGAAAACTATCTCTAAAATAAAACTCCGTGAAGAAAATACACTCTAAAAATATTAAATCTACCTTAATATTTTTTCTCTTTTTTCTATATTTTTCTTCTCCCTTTTCTTTTTTCAAAATATTCTTCATATATTTTTTCCTCTATTTTTCTCTATTTTTCTCACTATTTTTCCACATTCTTTTTCAATATTTCTTTTTCACTTTTCTTTATTTCTTTTTCACTTTTCTTTATTTCTTTTTCACTTTTTCTTTTTTCAACAATTCTTTTCTCCTTATTTTTTTATATTTCTTTTTCACTTTTTCTTTTTTCAACAATTCTTTTCTCCTTTTTTTTATATTTCTTTTTCTCAAACTATTCTTTTTTCAACAATTCTTTTCTCCTTATTTTTTTATATTTCTTTTTCACTTTTTCTTTTTTCAACAATTCTTTTCTCCTTTTTTTTATATTTCTTTTTCTCAAACTATTCTTTTTTCATTTTTTTCCCATAAAACTATAGAGAAAAAATGTAAAAGAAAATAAAAGAAAATATAAAGGGAGGGGGTGCAGATGGATACAGGGGGTGTATACAAGTAGAAACAAAAACAACAAAACTGGGCCCGGCCCAGCAACTGTTGCTGCAAAAACGGAGGGGGGGTGTTGCCAAAAACGAGGGGTGAATCCAAAACATTGGGCTTCAGAGGCCCATAGTCCATGTCCATTATCCTCTACTGATCTCAGTACAAACCCTAGGTAGCAAAAACTTCCCTTCCACTGTTCACATACGCGCCGCTCCACCTCCTCTCAGCTCTCTCCCTCAACCTCACTCGTTCAACCTCCTCCGTCTTCCTCAATCCCACGTAATCTCCCTCCCTCCGTTCAACCAGAAGAACCCGGACAAAAATTATTGCCAATCTGGAAACTGATGAAGATTCACTGATGAAGCTTCCGTCGATGGCGTTGCATGTTTGACGTTTGTTGAGACTCCTGGAAACGAGATAGGATCTTGATGATGTGCGTTTTGAAGCTCACCGAATCTGGAAATAGGTTGACGATCGGTGATGGATGATGAAGCTCGTTGGGGGAGATTCTTGAAGCTTCTGGAATTTCTTGAACTTGTGATGAAGGCGTTGCTGAAGGACGATGAAGAACCTGAAGGATCTTTTAGTTTTCTGGTTATTTGTGTTGTTCTTCTGGAGGATCGTTGAGAGTTGTTGAAGACTCTTGAGGACTGAATTTCTGGAGAACTCGAAATGAACACTTGAAGATGTTCTTGGAAGGCGAAGAACGATGATGAATGTTGATCGGAGGCTCTCGATGATCTCATGAAGCTTGGAGGAGATCTCTGCTACTTCTTGACGAACACAACTCATCGTACGAAGCTTCAACCAATTCTGGAAAATGGTGGAGTTCATTGATGGTTGATGATGCTTGGATGAAGTTCTTGAAAGAAGTTCGCTGAAGATTCGTTGAAGTTCTTGACGAAGATCACTGAGTTTCTGATGAACTCGATGAACTGATGAACGTTGAATGAAGATCTTGCAAACAATTTTCTGGAGACGATTATTGAAGAATCTGACGAAGGTCACTTGAAGGAAATTTGTTGAAGCTTCTGGATGAACATGGCGTTCTTGAAGTTTGTTGAAGATCTGGAAAATCTCGTGAAGAACAATGATGATGTTCTTGAAGATCTGGGAAAAAGGACGAAGAACTGATGAAGATCTTGCTGAATATTCATCATTTCTGATGAATTTCTGGAGATTTCTTGCAGGTTGAGGGAGATTGATGAACACGCATAGAGGTTTTCTGGAACTTGGATGATGCGTGTGATGAAGGTTGATCGGAGAAAGATGAAGTTCTGGGCAAAAAATGGGTTTCCGGCGAAGTTCACGGCGGCCGGAGTTGGTTGGAAGGTAGTTAGGGTTGCAGGCGGGGAACTGTTAGGGTGGTTGCATGGCCGCCGGCCATGCAACCGGTGGAGGCTCCGCGGTGGACACGTGGTGAGGTGAGTGGAGGGGTTTAATGCATGTGCGCCACGTGGATGGGAGAGGGAGAAGGTGGAAAACGCGTGGCGTGATCTGAAAGTGTGTGGTGGGTCCTTCCTGCATGTAACATGTGGATGCTGACTCTTTATACCAATGGCAATTTCTGGATTCTTCTGGAAAATGGACAGAAAAAAACCATAAACTGGGCCTTGCGAACTGGGCCTCCAGAGAGACTCAACCTGGGCCCAATAAAACCCCAAAAAAAATCTGAATTAAGAACAAGATTAACCCACTTAAAAACTAATTAACTAAACCTAATTAACTGCTAATCAAATGACTAAGACCTAATAATTCCCATTAATTTCTAATTAAATCTAAAAAGAGAAAAAACTCTATTAACTCTAATTAAATTTTAAACCAATAAAACTCTAATACTTCCACTAATCTACAAAAATTCTAATAAATCCACTAATCTACAAAAATTCTAATAATTCTCTATTAAAACTCTAATAAACCTATATTAAATTCCATAAAAGAAAATCTATCAAAAGAAAACTCTATATTATTCTATAAAAAAATGATTTAAAATCTATTTAATATCTAATATATTCTAAAAACTATTAAAAATATTAAAACCTATTAATATTCTATATTATCCTAAGATGATTAAAAAATCTAATAAAACCTTAATAAAATCTAATAAAATCTAATAAAATCCAGAAAAATCACAATAATTCCCGAAGGAACAAAAATAGCACCGAACGACAAATAACACTGCGAGAGCGCACCAAAATAGCCGGTAAAAATAAACGGACACCGAAATATCCTTAAAAACAACAGCGCGAGCTGAAAACACCGGGAATAGCACGAATTCCCAAAAAATACGATTCTACCTATCTGAATTGATTAAAAACACCTGAAACACGAGACGAGAGTTGTGATCCCGATAAAATCAAACCAAATGAAAAATGCACTGTATGTGATATGCAGATGCGAATGCAAGAATGCGTCGAAACATAGGATCAGATATGGGACCCGGTTGGTCAAATTTTAGGGTGCAACACCATCTACTATCAATCTATCAAAATTTTATTGAATGCATTTCCTATTTTACCCTTTTAGACTAAAAATATTACACAACCAAAAGGATGTATTGGTAATCAACTAATTACCACATTTTTATTCAAGGTCTCTTCTATATTGTTGTCATTTGTCGATCATCCATTTGTCCAAATTAAATTTACAATTTTCCAAAACTCCTTTCTCACACCTTCTCCCTCTTTCCAATTTTCTTCTTCCCTCTTTCCCTCACCTTTTCCCTCTTTCCAATTTTCTTCCTCTCTCTTTTCCAAAATTATATTTTCTGGGAAAAAAAACGAGAACGGAAATCCCACTCTCTTCGATACATTTCTGGATTCGTGTTTGATTTAAGGTCTGATTTCAATCGTTCATATCACTTGCTCCTTCTCGTCTCTCAATCTTTCTCTGATCTATGGTTCTAGATTTTGTTCTGGTTTTTTTATGGGAGAAATATTTGATTCGTTAGAAAAGGGGTTTAAGATTGAAGAAGGTGAAGATTCGATGAAGGTGAATGGAGGTCTATGGTTGTTGTGGTGATAAGTTTTTGCTTTGAAGTTAATTTTTTACTATTTGTGGTTGAGGAACAACTTGTAAAGGGTGAAGAAGAAGGTCGAGGCAGTGACGAGCCTTTGATTTTTCCCCCTCCGCCTCTCTTGATCCATTTCTTGCTTCAAAACTCGGGTTTGGTTTACAAGTTCGGATCTGAAACTTTTTCAACCTCTCTTCCCCTCGTCTTTCTCTGTTACTGGTTTCTGGGAATGGATTTGCGCGTTCTATTTTGGATTTTCTATTTTGGTTGGTTTAAAAATAAAGGAAAATTTTAGGTTTGTGGTTTTATTTTGTGGAGAAGAGATGAGCTTTTCACTTTGTATCCTTTTCTTGTATCCATGTTGCAGTTGTCAGCGTTGGCGCAACATGTTTCTTGCTCCAACAATTAGCTGGAATAAATTATGTGGTTTATTATTCAACTTCTATCCGCAATGTTGGAATCACTTTAGATGTTGCAGTAAGTGCTCTAGTTGGTGCATCAAATGTGTTTGGTTAGTACTATTTTTCATTCTATAATGTATATGTTATTTTCTCAAACATTATATTTGGTGATGATGTAAGTGAAATTATATGCTAACAAACAGATAGTTAGTTGACTCAATTAGTTGGAGTTCAATTGCATTCATTTCTCTAATACTGCTTCCCTGATTTCCCTATTCAAGCATTGAACTTTTAATGAGTTGATGTAGATTTTGCATATAGGCATTAATTTGCAAACATTTTACATGTATAATTTTGAAAGGATGAACATTATATTTGAAGAAAATATCCAATACAGTTTTTAGAATGTAACTTCATAAATGATGTAAAACAAATCTCTTAAAATCAGGAAACAATATCCTTTCTCCAATTTGGAGCTACCTGCCTAGCTCAAAGTGTACAGTAGGTCATTGACTATTCATTTTAGAAGAAACTAGCAGAAAATAAGTGACGTCAACATCCTATCTGCAATAAGTGGCGGAGGAGGGATGGTTACATGATTTGGGAATATGTTAGATGATGGTGAGTGTTTAAAGTGGTTTTCGACTATTTGTGGTTGTGGATGGGGAAAGAAGTAGTAGTGGAAGTTTACATTGTATGTTATATCTGAAATTTCACAACTATGATTTTGTCATGAATAAGATAGGGTTGATTTCTTCTGCTTTACTTTGTTTCTTTGTTCTATTTTAGGGTTGAAATTCCATTTTCTTTTTGCTTCCTCTATATGCTAACTTGACCTTCTGTGACTACCAACAGCGAAAATGGCAGGTGTGAATCTATTTTCTTTCTTTTGAATTTTGATTAATAATTTCGATTGAAAAATATTTTATTTTGACTAATGGTTTTATTGAATTTTGAATTTTGAGTTTTAACATTGGAATTTGATACTCAAAGGAAAAAGCAAAGAAAAGATGGAAGGATGAAGAAGAGGGAGGTCTTGTGTTGTAGTTTTGCGTGACATTCGATGCAGCCCTAGAATGCAGTACCATGCTCTCTCACTCGCCAATCATGTTTTTCCTTTTCTTTGCCATTTCCCATTTGTTTTGTATAATTTCATCTGATCATAGGAGATCTGGTGCAGTTTTTCGTTCGGGTGGCTCAAAGTCATTGGCATTATTTTTCCGATCTCCAAGACCCAGTGGTATATTATTTCAGTTGAACCTTAGTTTCTTCCTTCCATATAGGTATACAATTTGTAGTGATGAAAAATCATGAACATGTAGGTTAGATTATATAATCATACAATGGTTTTCTATTGACAATTTGATTTCCTTTTTGCCTACACAACTGAACACTTGCAATTGATTGTTGCATAATTCAAAAATAGCAAATGTATCCTATATACTCTTGAGAAGAAAGGGGAAAGTTGTGGTCGTAACCGGGGATGAAACAAATGATGCGCAAGCACTACATGAGGTTAGTACAATCTTTTTCATGTTTTTGAACTCAGTCAGTTATGTTTCTAATTTGAATAACTATTATGGTGCATCACGAGTCATGATTGTACACGATGCCAAATATGTTATTGCTACTGCCCTAGCTGATCCAAAAATGAAGTTCACTTCAAAGTTTTCTAATAAGTTTATCCTCTTCAATTTATTATTGAATTTTTTGTAGATTAGAACAGAAGAAATAGATTTGCAGCTCATTATAGTGGGAAAGAATTTGTTCACTTGTGAAGGTATTTACTTACCTTTTTAATATTACATTTGATTTTAAGTAATTTCTCTTGATTGATCATATATCACATTGTTGAGATAGGTTGTTTATTACTAATATGCAGTTTTACAAATTAAAGTCCCCGAAATACCAATGGGGTCAAGCTTAATTGATCAGCATCAAAATTGGTTTTTTAAGTTGCTAGCCCCCGAAAATTTCCAACCTGTAAGAACAAACTGTCAAATTTTTACAAATTAAATTGTCATTAATTCAAATTCAGGTTAGTGTTGTCAATTGCAATTTCCAAAAAACAACGGTTTGTTCAATTGTTCACAAGAGAGGAAGAGAAGGAAGTCGAGGAAGGAATTGAAGAAACAATGGCCGACACAAGCAGACGAGTCATAGGGTGAAAAGGAGAGATAAAACGTCAATGAATCGGGTGGAAGTAGTAGTAGTAGTAGTAGTAATTAATCGGGTGGAAGTAGCAGTAGTAGTAGTAATGTTGTGGTTGATCAAGAAGGGAAAGATTTTAAGTGGAGTATATGCAATGTAACAGTTGGTGCTGATTATATTCCATGTTTGAATAATGAAAAGTATCTGAAGACTTCACACAGAAAACACTTTGAACATAGAGAGAGAAATTGCCCTGAGGATGCACCAACTTATCTGGTCTCACTTCTTACAGGATACAAAATACATGTTCCATAGCATGGTAGTAGAGATAAGGTTCTCTTATATATACCCTTCAAATTTAAGATACTACTTTGTTTAAAACTTAGTAATAAATGTCCATAGTACTTAAATATGTTTTTGTTATTTAACCTTTTTTTTTGTGGAAAAAATGTTATGTTTAACATCTATATACTGTCTGTAGTAGAGAAATATATGACAGTTCTAATTGTATAGCTTTCTTCTTTAGGTTACTGATGAATTGTTTGATGAAATTGCAACTAAAGTTCTTAGTGAAAATGATTTGACTACTGAAGGTAAATTGCCTGATCCTTCTAATTTTCTCGCCTTCCATATACCTAATCCCATACATTAATGTAGAAACAATTTTTGTTGTTGCTATATTTATGAATTTGTACTATCATATATGTTTATGTTTTCCATTGTGGAAAATTGGTTTATTTTATTTCATGGTTAACAGCATGGTGGGAATGTCCGACCACGAAAGGAAGAACTATGCAAGGCGTTATAGCAGATCAAACACTGTGTGTTAGATAATAGTTTAGGTTATGAGGATTGGTAATTTTGTGTTCCTGAGTTGGCTGGTTTTTTTCATTGTTTGTTAGCTTCGGCGCTGCTCGGTCTCTTTATCTGACACTAATTGTTAAGTTGTTTAGGGAGGAGTCCACGGTGCAATTATTCGAAATAAATTTATATTTCTCTCTTGAAACAATATTGTTTTTTGGGCAGTCCACGGTAATCGAATAGCTCTTTGATGTTCTTTCTTCAATTGATTGGGATGATATTTTGTCCAAATTTGAAAGTTTGATCAATATCAAAGTTCTTTGATATGTCAGTGATGGACATGGTTTAAAGTGAGTGTTTGTGATTGGTAATTGAACAGATGGAATCGATCTCGGTAAGCTCTTCATTGGAGGAATATCTTGGGACACATATGAGGAACGTCTCATGGAGTATTTTGCCACATATGGGAAGGTGATTGAGGTTGTGATCATCCAAGAACACTGAGGCCTCATAAGGTATATAAGTTGTATTCAAATACTTCTTACTTTTTTAATTTTTTGTCTGGTTCTGGATTTTTCTTCTGCGTGATAAGATAACACGTGTTACTGAGCTTCCAAATGATGATTAATTTTCCAAAGAAACATATTGACATCCCTAAGAATTTGTGTATACAAGATGAATTGTATTGAAGATTTGCAATAGATATTTGACGGAGATACAATAACAGCTTCTATTTAATATGTCTTTGTCCAAATTCTACTATTTTATAGGCTATAGCATCTATTTGACAACACTGTCTGAAGTGAATTGTTTTGTTTTGCTATAGTGATAATTTCAGAGATTATGATTTTGGCTTCTAAGTTTCAGTGTTGTTGAATTGTCGCCATGGAGCGCCATGGCATTATGACATGGGAGATTGTGTGCCATCTTCTATAGGCTGTGACACCTGCTATATGCATTACGTTTCTTCTATAGGCTGCAACACCATATTTGTACCGTGGTTTTTCTGTTGTTGCTATAATCCGTTGTTCATTTGACTGTTAAATTGCTTATATGAATTGCTCTAAAGTAAACACAGTTATAGCTTCCTAACTAATTAATTTGAAAAAATTTAGGTATCTTCAGCTTTCGGATGTACTCCAAATGGTTAAAAATAAAGGCATAACTGGTGATAATAAAACCTTGGAATTAGGGTACTTTTGATACCATCAAACAATATCTCAATCATCTCTCTCAGTTTGGAAGTGTCATTTGTTTTATAAACATAGTGCAAATTAAGGAAACCTCAATTTTAAAGATAAATAGGTTTGATGAGTTTCCTTATATCACAAACAAACTTAGTTCATGAATTTCCCTCACACTTTCTTTCTCCCGTGTCCACCACGTCTTCATGTCTTACTATACTATCATGTTGATATTGGATCTTTCATATCTAATATGTGTGTCTAAATCTAATAAAACCCAACCTTGCTTGTGTGCTATAATTATTTTGGCACTTCATATGCACAGATAGAAGTGAAGATGGAGGTTCTTACAAAGTGGCTGATGAATTGTCAAGTAATAGAGATTCATCCTTTGAAGGAAATAGTTCTCCTCATCCTGGTGCTGCATGGCGAGCAATGCCAGCAGGAGAACATACAAGTGCTCTAGGCAGTGGCTCGGCCAGTATTACCTACTCAACTCATAGAGCACTTGGAATTGTCGTCTTTTGCCTTAGAACCCTTCAGGTATGACCTCATATGTTCTTGATCGGTTTCTAAGTACAATGTCACTGCCATGCCACACTACATTTTGGTTCGATATAAATTTACTAATAGTAGTTATTTATTGATATTATATAGTATTGCATGGAAGAACCATACTGTTTTGGTTTTATATGTGTTGTATCCCGAATTTGGATTTGATTTTTATTTCTCAGTTGCGTTTTTCAGTGTCCCCGAGGTCAGTTCAACTATTGACACCAATGAAACACGGGAGAAAGCCAAGGAGTTATCATCAGATTTGAAGACCATATCACAGTTATATAATGAATATGCTATCCCCTTTAAGCTCTATGAGGTACTTCTTTATCTTTCTGGCGGCTGTGTGTGTAGATTTGTGCAACTTCAGATATTTCTCATCTGGTTGCTCACATTGTTTGATTATTATTGAACAATTATTAGGTGTCCTTCAGAGTCTTTTACGATTTAGCATTTAGAATTATTCTCAGCTATTTACTTCCATGTGTCATTTAGTTGACGTAAATATTTTGTAACTAATGCTTTTGATTTCACTTTGGTAGTGTGTTAGAAATGAATTCTTCACTTCGGTAGTTAATTAGAAATGAACTGAAATTCTAACATAATTCCTGCAATTCAGGTGAGTATAAGTGGATATGCAGCATCAAGTGGTGGAAGATGTAACACCCCGATTCGGATTTCCCCATTTTTGTTGAGTCTTTTGATTAATTGGATGATTATTATTTTAATTGTGGAATTTATGTGTTAATATGATATGTGTGCATATTGTGATATTTGTCATTTGGGGAGTTTTGGGAAATTAAGTTAGAGAGTATTTGAGATATTCCTAATTAATGTTAAGTTTGACATTTTTGTGAGAAAGGAGTTATGTGATATTTTAGGAGAAAGAATAATAGAAGAATAGAATAGAAAAGAATATAAGTGAAAAGAGGAGAGAAAAGAAAGGGATAGAAAATAGAAAGAAGAGAAAGGAAGAGAAAGAAAGAGGAAGAAGAGAGAAGAGGAGAAAATAGAGGAAAAGCTTGGATAGCTCAAGATCAAGCATCTAGGAATCGATTTAATCAGGTAAGGGTGTGAAATTTTATTATTTTCTCAATGTGTATGATTATGTATGTGTTTGTTGGATTGTTTTGGATTGTTGGAGAGTTTTTACTCATTTTCCATTTTAGGGCAGAAGTTGGTTTAATCGATAGAATCGAAGTTTTAACAATTAGAATCCAGAATAAATGGCGTAGTTTAGTCAGGGGATGTTAGGCTAAGACTACTGGAATTTGT